>VZSC01013301.1:329109-424959 GCA_013398225.1 Steatornis caripensis | reverse complement strand
ACTTTTGTCCTGAACAAACAAAGCCATTGTTTTACTTCTTTTATTTTTTTTTAATTGATTTATTGAAATTGTGAATTGAAAAAAGAAGACTCAATATCTATGCACATCTATCTAGCTATTCAATGCACAGTATATTTCCTTATAAAAGAAGCAATTGGGATATGGCAAATCATTTTCCTTTTTTGTCATTTCTCTTTATTATTCTTATTGCATGACGTGAAAGCTAAACTAGTTCATGGCTCCATTGCACTCAGTGCCATGCCACGCAGAGTAATACGTGGATCCTGTGCTAAATGTGGTTTTGAAAGACTTAAGCCAGAGTGTGTCAGTTTTCACAATGCGTTTCAGTAAACTCATTGTTGCTCATTCTGTGGTCACAAGGAAAATCATTTAAGATATATGTATAATAATACATATTTCTTGACCTAAAGGCTACAGGAATGAGGGTGTAATGCTGTTTATCACCTTGGGGGACATTAAAATGATGGGACTGGAAGGGCTGTTTAGGTTATAGCAATCTAATTATACCCAGAGGAGAGAGTACCACAACATTCAAAAACAGCTGGTAGGGCAAATCTCCTGTGGCTCCAAATTACCTTTTTTTTCAGTTAAAGAGTAAGTATCTTCCTTCAGCTAAGTGACTAAACTGTGACAGTTTTAAACGCAGTTTGTACCCTCCGAAAGCAGAGAGTTTCATATTGAGTGTGTTCAGATGCTTCAGTATCTCGAGAAGAAAATTCCTTGATTTTCTTCTTTCATTTGTTTTTTCTCTCCTTTTCTGTAGCTGCCAGCAGCACCACAGCTACAGAATTACTCCATCTCGGCGCAAGCAGAAGGGCTTTGTGTTGGATTTGCACAGTGGTGCAAATTTTAAATTATAGATCAGATTACATTGTGCGTCTTAAAATACCTGTTCACCGGTCCTATCTGCAAGCACTGTTTGTTTCTTCTCAAATTCGACTGTGGCAGCTAGATGGAAAGTCTGAAAGAAAGGTGGGAGTTTGCTGTAACTGTCTGATTGGTGTTAGATCAGATAGGAGACACCAAAGACATTGGACTTTGTGCTCTAATGAAAATAATAAAATATTGTTGCTTTCTGGGGGTAACTAAAAGAAAGAAGTAATCATTTGTCTCCTCTAACATGTTAAAATATTTCTGGTTTGCCTTTAAACCTTACAAAACTTCATTTGTAAATGTAAGTAACCAAGGTTAGATTTAGCTTTGTTTTCAAATGCTTGCTAGGTTTTCCTTGGGACAACCACTGCATTTTATCGTGTGTTTGTACATGTGCATAGATATGGATACAGATTAAACATCACCGATACCTAGTTCCCCAGGTCATGGCCTGCTTAACAAAATGACTGTTCAATCTGGGAGTGCTTTCTTTAGGATAGGGTTTCTGCCTGTTTTCAAGGTAAGACAGAACAGTCAAATATTTGTGAATGTTACAACATTCCAGATTTCCTTTCCAAGGCTACTTGAGGCCACTTGAAGAAGGAAATCTGTCGTGGTGATGGAGACGAGCTTCATTTGCACGCTTCCTTTCATCTGTCTCCAAACAAACGGTTCATTCACACTTCCTAGGTCAATGCTAGCAACTGTGCTTGGTTTCTCTATGAAATGAGCAGAACCTATCATGGTCGTTTACATGATGATGCTCTATTATTGAGGAAAGGATTTGCACAATCCAGGCACATGTTCTCTTTGCTCTTCTTTTCATGCATTTGATATACTCAAGTGGACCGGTAATCATCAAGACCTTGTGTTTGCCCTGCAATCAGGCAGACTGGGCAGCTATCTTCCTTGCACAACTGTTGTTCTGCAGATGTTTCTCCAGAAGAAATTAGTCAGGGACTTTTCCCTAATGCAGTCACAAGCTACTGCGATGACTAATGAATTCTGGTTGCTCTGTACAAGGCCAGATTTAAACCCGCGACTTTGTGCTGAAGGATGACCTTTTTAGTATCTCTCTGGTCCTCCTGCTCCTGTGCCTTTCATGCTTACAGTAGTGCTTTCTGTATTCCTTAATGAAGTGACAACTCCATCTATTTCATAGTCATTTTTCTCTTGACCTCCCACAGTTGCTGTCGAGCTCAGTTTGAGTTTGCTGCAGATGGGGCTCTGTGCCTAGAAATCTCTTTCTAGCCCTAAAAATTAAGTCCCTCAGCTGCTGCTAAGGAAACTTGGCTGGATGCTGGGAAACTCTCTCATAACAGGGCTGGAAGGAAACCTTCCTCCCAGCTGCAGAGAGCGAGCAGGCTGGTCTGTACCTCCTGTTTCAGACTCTCAGCCCCATTCCCACATTTCTTGCTGCCCAGGAGGATGCTTGTCCCCCTCGCATCTGAGGTCAGCTGGCAAGGCCAGCCTCACACTGCTGTCCTCCTGATGGTATGATGCAAGGATCTGTGTGCTGTCCTAAAACAGGTTGTGTCTCATCTCCACCAACCCCATGTCAGGTTTTTGCATTATGGCCAATTGTCTGTTGCTGTTTCTGACCGATCTTGTCCAGCCATCCACCCCTGGAGAGTATATAATAGGCCTAAGCACAGGCAGATGTGGGTTTGCTCTGCTAAATGCAATGCCAGAATTTCTGTGGGTTTGGGGCCTTGTTTTAATCCTTCCTGATAAGTAGCTGTCAGTGTCCCATGCAGTGGTGCTTAGTGGTTCCTCGTTAGCTTTTTTTCAGCAGGGGCTGCTCCCCACTAGGGGAGAGCAGGAGACAGCTTGAGTGACTGTAGATTTTCATCTCTAACGCTCATCTGGAAGGCACCTGCTGTGTTGGGCTGGGGGTGCGGACCAGGGTCATGGGCGTATGGGAAGTTATGATGTGACTTGGGAGCAACTCGTACTTTCCAGTGAAACCCCAGGTGTAAGGAAGTTGCAGTTGAAGACATGAGGAAGACTCCCATGGATGTCAATAGTGCAAGCTCCACATCTGACCTGTTTTTTGGGGAGAAGGTGGCCAACTGTGTGTCCCATCCGTTTTAACAAGAAGTGAGCAGATAAATGGTGGAGGGGGGAACTGTGCAGTGTCACCTCCTGGCCTGCTGTCTATGGGACCATGTTGATGAAAGCAGTTGAGTCACCTCTCCCTGGAGATGTCTGATGGATGTTACAGCCAGGTCTTGGCACTAAAGAGGGAGTTGGGTCTCGCTGCCTGGTCTGCATCCCCAGCTGAGGCACAAAGTAATGTATTAGCCAAATGTTCGCTCAAGCACACCATAGCTGCTTAGCTTCTCTTATGTGAAAGAACTTCCTTCCCTTCAGGGTATTCCCTTGATTTTTAAGAAGTCAAGCAAATATTTAAGAGTGGATTAGAGTCTAGCTCAACATATCCGTCATTCACCATCAATTATCCAGGTCATTAATATGATTATGCTCAGCTCGGGACTTGTCTGTGTCTGAATGTACCAAGAGCTAGGAGGGACTAAAGGTGGAAATTTATAGCAAGAACCTTTCCCTCCCCCGCCTTATTTAATGGCACACAGGCTTTGACCTAAAGTGTAATTTTCTGCAACATTTAAGGCAGATAAAGTGTCTTTAGCAGCCAAAGGAAAGCTCAAAGGTAACATTATCTAACTAGCAAACAGATGGAGGATTTAACATTCTTGGTAGCTGAAATTTTGGACTCTGGCCAAACCGTGTTAATGGATTTTTTAGTAGTAGTTCTTTTTCTATGAAAGCGCAGAATGCAGATTTTAAAAAGCCCAAAACAACCAAACAGGAAAAAAAACCCCACAACACAAAACAACAATAAGGAAAACGTCTAGTAATACAGGCAGGAGCAAGGAAAAAGGTACCCGCTTGGTCAGGAGCACTGCAGGAAAAAAATAAAAGCTTGTGTTTCAAAAACTGGGACATGATGTGTAGGATTCAATTGAAGAAATAAGATAGTTCACCTCAGAAGCCCCAAATCTTTGACTTAATGGAGGAGACAAGCCTGTTGAATAGTAAGAGGGATTGTCGTTTGGCATTAACTTTGCCTTCCTATGAAAACTGCAGGGAAAGAGGATGTCGTTTGAAGGGCTCTTGTTTCAATTGAGTTGTAGGAAACAAAGCAAAGTAGCCAAACTCCCTGATCCACAGACACATCCAGCTCCTTGTACGCTTGTGGTGAGCTCTGGTGCTCCCTTACGGTCCCTGGTATTTTGCTGTGTACCAGAGGGCTGTCCCAATTAATGCAGCCATAAGCTTTCTTGCTTCAAGCATATTCTCTCTGGGTTTTAAACATGACAGATTGGGCCCTGAAAAAGCTATGTAATGGAGACCACAGGGCTCAGGAGGGAAGAACATCTTTTCCAGGAATTATTGGTGAAAACTCTCCGTCTACAGAAGGCAACTGAGGGGATGTGAGCCCTGGGAAACTGATAATTTACCATAATTTGGATCCACCAAATCCTATAATTTATTGTCCATGAGTCTTCAAAACCGTATGAAATTTGTGAATTTTTCATGAAATGCCCATATTTCATGATAATAGCTTTTATTCCAACACTTGTTCGGTGAGTTTTGTCTGTATGCTCTATAAAAATTTCAGTCTCTCTCGCAGGGAGCTGGGAAGTGTCATGTGGCTGAACCGATTAATAATCGATAGGAGTAAAGATGCTAATTCAGAGGATTGTGTTGAACTGCCAGGCACCTCTGCAGAGATCTGGAATCACTCATTTCACGAAGAAAAGAGGCTGATGCCGGAAGGTTGGGAGGCATTTGCTCTTTTCCAAGCAGAGGTTTGGGAGCAAATGGATGACATTAACACTCTACACTGATTACAAAACGCTGAATAAATCATACAGAGGTTTAATTCCACCAGATCTCATTACCCACCAGATTGAACTTTTCACTAACTTGCTTGTCTCGAGTGATCTGAGTCAGCACATCAGCTCTGAGCATCCCAGGATTTGGGAATGCTGGAAACAGATCTGGTTCCAAACACTGGCGCTCAAGAGCATTCTTACAAGTCATTTTCCAGCAGGCAAAACCGAAAATATTACAAAGAGAGAGTCAGAGCCCAGCAGAAACTCCAGCTGAGAGCTCGGAGCTGCTCCAATGCCAGAGCATCCATCTTTCGAAAGTTTAATGAGATGAGTTTCCATGAGGCGCTTTCACAACCAGGCCACCAGCAGTGGCCTTGGACGTGGTGCCTCGCTCCCCATAGCGTCTGGACAGCATGAGCTGTGGTTCAGACCTCAGTGAGAAAGCAGGATGGTGAAAATTTGTGAGAGCTAATTAAATGAGACAAGATTTTGCCTGGCAGGGATTCATGCCAGATATACTACATCCCAGGAAACCATTTCAGGCGTTGCCATAAAGTACTTGTGGAGAGAGAGCAGGACATCTTGCCAGACTTCACTTCAAATATAATACTACAGCTTTTGCTTTTCTTTTTCAAAATTGGTATTGTCATAAATTATCTGCTTAGCACAAAGTTAAACACAGGACAGCGAGAGCTGTGAAGTGTCATAGATGAAAGGCCCCAGCATAAGTAGGGAAATGGTCATACGTAATGTTATCAGGCCATGCTTCATCTGAGTGTGCAGAGCATGCTCTGAGAGCTCAGGACAAGACCATCAGTCTCAGGAGTTCTATATTCATATTCCTGCTCTGCTCCTGGCCACCTGTTGGTCGTGGGTCACGTTTTCAGCTTCTTTATGCTTTGGAATCCCATTGGTAAATAAGGATGGTACAATTCACTCCTCTGCTGTAAAAGAACATGAATGCCACACTAATGTTTGGAGACTGCATTAAGGAGGGTGGCAGGGACCTAAAAGTAGTAGTTCTGTCCTTCCATGGAGACCTCCCCACCAGCAAGTCCTAGCTCTAACGGGAAGGCTGCGAGGTCTTGGGCAATCGCCCCAGCAATGACTCGTAGGTGAAACGGCAGTTCATTTCTTCATACAGACCCAGCCTCACATCCTGACCGAAGAACTGTTGGAAGTAGCGCCATCAATCAAGCACAGGTGAAAGAACAAGCCATTAGCAGGAGTTGGTCTCTGCCCAGATACCCCGGAACACCTGTGGCTCTGCATTTACCGCAGAGGAAAAACAACTCCATGATGGCTTTATCGTGAAGTCTAAAACCAGTAGCAGGATGCAAGGAGCAGATGACGTTCCCTCAGAGCTCCTGGAGTACAGACCACACTTGCTCCTGATTGGTACCTGTAGTCTGGAAGTGGTGGTGTTTGCAGTGTAGGTCCGTTTTTGTCTCGTTGGATCTGTGGCTTAGTCAGGATTCACATAAGCAATTCCTTGGCTCAAAGCTCAAGGTACAAAAAAGATACAGCTGATACTGAGGACTGTTTCTGTTGTGGTAGGCAGTAACTGAGCTTTCCAGAGAAATGACACTAATAGTAGCAGAAATTCTTAGAGTTAGATATTACTTAAGTAATATTGGGGCAGGTAGAGATATATTGCACTTGTGTAATCTGGATATTGGTTTTGTGCAGAACTGTATTTATCACATTCCTCAGCTACCTCCAGCCTGAGATCACTGTGCATCCTACTCTGTTAAGAGAGTCATAGTTGCCTTAGTTACTTTATTTTTTAATTCACCTGTTTCTACATCACATATAATACAATTTAATTAAAGCCAGAGCTAAGGAGAGCCTCTTCCAGAGAAAGAAATTTGAATACTTCTGAGTACTTGAACACTTCTGAACTGTATTTCATAGGGAACAGTGAGCAGGTGTTGGGAAAAGAGAGATGGGTTCTGAGAATAAAACAATAAAGAGGATTGGTCTGGAAGAGTAGTGTCCCGCAGATGTGTTCACTGATTCATTGGAAATTAAAAGCAGATATAACAGCTTGGGGAAAAGGGTCTGCAACACCAGGTCTGCCTCTGTGTACAGACACTTACCGTATTGTTCCCTGGTTCAGGAAGGAGAGGTTTTTGATGTTGTATGCCAGTCCTGTCTCATCCAGCCCAGAATTTAGTCTCCTGTGGGTAGACATCAGTCGTAAACAGATTGGAAAACTTAGACACTTTTCTTGGAAGGAAGCGTAGGGGGTTTTTTGTTGTGTGGTTTTTTTCAACGCACCGCTGATTTCAAAGCTGTGTGGTTTGGGTGATAGCCCAGAATTCTTGGTTTTCTGTTCTCCTTGTTCATCTTATAACGCATAAATATCGTATTTCCTTTACAAGAAAATACATATATAGTGTATCTGTGTGTATAGTACATCTGCATTTGTGTGGATGTGGAATTGTTAATGTTATGAGTTTTCAGGATCAAGGTACTGGATGCTGAATACAGCAAAACAGCATCATGGAAAAGGAGCTTGACATTGGAAAGGAAACTGATCCCTGTTGTGGCAATCCCATCTTCACGTCTGTCTTCTGCTGCCCCAGTGCCACGGGCTGGCAAGTGGTCTTTAATGCTGTTCATTAAATGCTGTCGGTTGGTGCAAGCCACGGATTGGAGAAAGCCATGGCAGAGAAAAACAGATGCTGGGGGAGCTGTTGGCAGCTCAGGAGAAATTCTCTACCTCGTGCATCAGCGCTGGCTGTTCCCCCGCGTGCTGTCAGGGGACAGTGAGGTCCTCTCTTTCGCGGTGACTCAGGAGCCTTGGGCAGCAGTTGCAGTGACTAATGGTTCAGTAGCACGCTTTGCAGACTCCTTTGCTCTGATGTCCTGGCGAAATTCTTTCCTGGAAAATTGTATTGGATGTGTTTCCCCTGCAATTTCAGATGCACAAAGTATTCCTTGCTGCTCACCGTCACAGACTGTCAGCTAGTCAAGGTTAAGGTATGCTGTCTTTTCTGTAATCAGCTAAAGGATTCCCTGAATATATATTAATCGTAGTAATAATGTTTAGAGACAATAATGGAAAGGAAGCTTAGTTTGCTACTACATAGCAGTACTGTACTCAGAATCTTTTAATAAAGAAAATGCGTTGTATTTATTAGTTACTTAAAGATAGTCTCAATCCTGTCTTCATTCGCAGAAGCAGTGTGCTGCATAGGGCATATTGCAGTTCCCTGTAATGACTGAAAGAATCGTGGGATCTGATCTTTTCTGTAAGCATGGTATTTACAGGAAAGCTCTATTTTCAAGAAAGAAGCAATAAACACTCATTGAATCTCGGCTGAAAACTGAGCTGAAAGAACTATCTTTCCTTCTTTGACCGTGTTTGGTGTTCAGAGAGGGCTGGAGTTGGGCTTCATCCAAATGGCAGTCAAGCGATCCGAAAGCGGGATCGGTGAGTGATGGGGCAGAGGGTGCCCGAGCATGGGTGTAGCGTAACGCACAAGTGCAATGCAAACACTCTCACCGGGCTCTTGCACTCAGAGGTAGACTTCAGATAACGTGTTGACAGCATCAGTCAAAGAAAAATAAAATTGCCGAGGGGTTGTGAAAGGCGCTCTCTGTTGAAATAAAGCAGTGTATGTAACCTCTGCTTTCTGCATGCAGTTGCAGTGACACAGGATGGAAGGGATGCATGATGATGCCAAAAGAAAATCCCAGCAACTCTGGTCACAGCAGTAATGATACTGAAAAACCGTAGCTTCATACGGTTCATTGCTGTAGGGATTTTACTTCTAAGGTTATAGTTCAAATCCTCCTCTTTCTCATGAGCAGGAGGTTGTGTGCAGCAGAAGCTCTGGTTCAGCTATTGAGTTGTGTGAATTCAGGCTACTTAACAAAACATAAGTATGTTGTAGATTGCCTGCAAATTTGGAAAAATTGTTATTTGTTGGTTCCAAAGTGACTGTGGTACTGACCAGCAACGGGGTTTTCTGCAATAGGAACGCTCCGTGTTTCAGTCACTTTCGTACAGCACCAGGAGATACGGTCGGGCTGTGGCTTTGAGAAACAACCACGGTATAAATAATTTTTTTTTTCCAAATTGCGCAGCTCCACATTAAACAGACTTATTTAACTCTGCTTATTAAACATTAAGACATGACACATTAACATAGACGCATTAAACTCTGCTTTTTTCATTAGGGCAGCTTTCTAATTAGTTCACCCTTGTTAAGTAAGGGTCACAGCATCGGACCCTAATTTCTGTCCTTAAACTGCTATGAGATCTTTGGGGGCTGCACGTGAAATTATATTTCTGTGTATGATTTACAGGGTGTTGTCAGTTGAAAGCTCCTCTGCATTTCGTGCATCAAGCACCATTCAGGCCAGCTGGCAGTTGGCTGAAGATAATGGTACCATGATAGGAAAGATGTCAGACATTGCCAAACTGTTAGGCAGCACATCTGTCTGCTGTATGCCAGGATCGACGCTGTGCTGCCAGTACCAATCTCTTGGGTAGAGATGGAAACATCTTCCAGCGTAGGTAATGTGGGTCACAGCTCTTCGGAGAGAGACAAGCAATGGCTTCAGCTGGCATCAGGGTGTTTCTGCTATGCTTTCTCTCATTCTGGTTAGTATCACTAGTAACATCAGTAATACATGCTAGATGCACCAAAAATTATCAAGTCTGTAGCAAACCCGAAATGTCGGTATAGTCTAAAGGATGTTTCCCTCAAAACATTTTGATGTTTTGATGGATTCTGTTTGGCTGTTGGCACTGAGAGCAGAACAAGTGTAAGGTGCTGAATGAGAGCTGGTTTTCGTAGAGGATAAAAAGCTGTTTTCCACTGTTATGCTGATAATATGAGTTCCAAGTACTGGTTGTTAGAATAACACTGCTGGCAGAGTGAGAGAAACAGAGAGACAAGAGGGATCGTGTTTCATGGGCCATAAACTGGGGCACACTAAAATAATCCTCTCAGATATGGTCAACTGAATATGAATCCGTGTAATCTTGAACATACTCTGCATGAACTCAGAATTAATCATCAGAAAAAATGAACCCGTGAACACAGAGCTAGATGTCAGGAGGAATATTTTGTTCTCATGGTGAAATATTCAAGATCAACTCGCGGCATTGTCCTACAAAGAGCGTCATAAAAACTAACCCAAAAGATGTCATTATGAATTATTTGCTGGGAGCCTGACTATCCCTTGCTCAGTATATTATGATGCCATGTGGCATTTATTTTCCAAAGAGATTAGGAAGTGCAAAGTCCGTCATTAAATAAGCTCAGATGGAAAACAGTGCTATTTTTCCCCCCTATAGCAGCCTTGGGCTCTCTTAAGACTAATATTTAGTAATCATTTGAATTAGTACTTCAAACAATTTGAAACTTTAGCTTGGGTGCTAGTACCGACAAGTCTGTAGGTCTGATGTCTACAAGCATGGAAAAAAGAGGTGTCCGCTGCTCTGGTGAGGCTCCTTGTCCTTGATGTGGGGTCAGTGATGAGCATTGTGGTGATGGTGGGGAAAGGCAGCAGTCGTGGTATCCTGAAGTTCATTCCAAAGTTCAGTCATCAGTCATTTTATCAATATACAGGCATGTAATGGGACAAACGTGTCCTCCTGCGAGGGAAGTGGATTGTGCTTCTTTTAAAAATTGGACAGCAGGGGCACAGACCGGTTATTTTGCAAGAAAACCAAGTGAGTGTTTCTTAAGAGAAGCAGTCCCAATATCTCAACCACAAAAAAAAATATTTTCAAGTAAGAGTTTTCTTTTTTATTTTTTGCCAAAAATAAGAGCAACTTTGGAGCATTACTGTAGGATTCCTCAGCCCTTGGTTCATTGTGACTTTGAATGCCTGGGACCACTGTACAAATCTCTTGACTCCTCTTGCCGGAGCCCCATGATGTACCTCGGAAAGGAATGAGAGACAGAGGGGAAAGTGAGACTTCTTAATGTGCCTCGGGAATTCACGACAGATCTCGAATCTCTCTAGGAATGTTTTTCTTGTTTCACTCCATTGGGAATTGGCTCTGACATAGTAAAAAACATTTTCAGAATAAGTCCTTTTCATTTTCTTGGCCTCTCTATTGCTCTTGTCACTGACTCAAAGCCTTTTGATTTTCTTTTTTCTTTTGACGTTCTTGAGCTAATTGGCCTCAATGAAAAGTGTTTTTGTTTCCTGCAGAAACTTGGCTGTGAGAAAAAGTGTGGAGGTCGGGAGAAATCTGGGACAGGCCAGTGCCAGAGGGCTTATATAATAGCCCAGAATAGTCAGCCAAAATATAGTGTGAGAGCTTTATAGGTGTAGTTCGGTGGGATGAAAAGTACTGCAGGGTTTGGACACAAAAATACCAATGGAGCTGGCAGTGAGTTTCTTATTTCAGTCAAGGATGATCTCAGTTTCATCCAGTGAAGCGAGCAAAGAATTATTGAAGCAGATAATTATTGGCTGAATTCCTGCAAGAATCTGTATTCTCTTAGTGCTTTTACTTAATAACATGGGTCTCTGTTAAGGTAAGAGGATCTTGTCTCCCATTCACATTCTGCTCATCTCTAAATGCGTGTTCTTGGTGCTCTGGAGCTCTGTCGTCTTCAAACCAGTTGCAAGTGAGGACCACAGATTGCACAGGAGATGACTTCTAGGCATTTTTCTGTCCATTTCAGCAAGCTTCTGGTCAGATTGGACACAAGGGAAACTTCTAAGTGTTGTAAATAAGAATAAAGAACTAGGCTGGACAGGTACGTAGCCCCAGGTGTGAATTTGAGTGCTTTGAGTTGAAGACGGAAGGAAGTACAGTTTCCTCATGTACTTTTCTGTAGCATAAATCTCTGATCAGCTCCCTTGAATTCAATGGGAATCTCATTATTGGCTTTAAGCGAAGAAGATGGAACTCTGTAAAGAGATTTTTTGGCTCTGCCAAGCACCCATCCTGGCCGACTTCTCCATGATCAGACATTGAATTGGCCTGAGCATGAACCACTTGTCCATGGATATGTCCTTAAGAGCCAGGGAAGGTCCCACCACTGTGCTCAGGCTTTAAGGTACTGCCCATAGATCTCAAGGAAAAGAGAGAGGCTGAAGATCGGGAATTCATCTGCGTTAACAGAAACCTGGGCTCAGTCTAGAGCAGTGGAAATGATTTATGTTTTGTTTTGTCGGCTGAACCAGATAACTGAAGGAAAAGTTGTATTGGGTCAATGCCGAACAAAAATGTTTTCATTTTCTCACCGAAACAAAAGCCTGGAAGAAAGTTCAGGCTGCGCAAAGTGTTTAATTGTTTAATTTAATGTCCATGTTTGTGTTCTGTTTGAAATGAAATGTACATATATTACATTTCAGTAAATTATTTCTTAATGCCTTGAAATAAAACTGTGATTGTTTTGTTTTGGAAACAGCAAAAGTACTCTTAAATTCCTCATCAGTTTTCCTCAGCAAATATAATCTGGGAACTGTTTTGGTTATCCCAAAAACGAATATTTTGGCAGATAAACTGCACACTCTAAACCATCCCCACCCCATGTTCATCCAGGTCCCAGCTCCATCGTGAACTCCCTATTTAAGCCTGAGACCCATTGACTTATCTGTAGGACTGGGACATATACACAGACATGAGGCCTGAGCTGCACACTCTTAGTATATACCTATATACCCTTAGTATAACAGATGACAGATATGAGGGAAAGAGAAGATGGCACTGCTCAGTTTGGCCTTAAGGAAGCTTTCCTTTTCCAAAATTGAAGTCTTAATTGGAGAGGGGTTTATTTTGTTGGTTTTGGGGTTTGTTTTTTTTCAAAATAAAAATTCAGGATCGTATCTTTCCTGTTCCTCTAAGTGATTTCTTTGTGTTCTGTCTTTTATAATCTTTGGGCCAGATGCAATGATGGTTTAAATCGGTGTGACTCAGCTAGCACTGTTTAGCTTCTAACCCATAATGCTTCAAAACTTGTGAGTTCTGACTTACCTCAAGCAAATGACTGCTTCCCCTGGAGTCGGCTAAGGCTGCTGGTGTTATTAAAGTTAAGCAGAAGTCTTCATGTTCTGCTGTGCTCAGGTTTAAACAGTAAGGTGATGACACTTCTCTTTTGCTTTTGTTATTTCTTGGAGTTGTTCTCCTTCCTTTTGGTATGTGTGGTTTAAAAGCAGTCCATCATGTTGCAGACTCTATAAACTGTGGGTTGCTTAATTTGTGTGATTCATAACACCAGAAAAAAAGAACCATCATCATTCTTGGTATTACATCGAGCTCTGTTACCCAGAGCATTGACCTTGACCAGCTAATGATAGGTATTTAATACATGTGCGTGTGTGTATATATAGATATAAATATTCATTATGTGAGGTCTGAGATCGTAAGGGAATGCTGGCAGTGCCAAGTTTTGTTCGATGGTTCAGGCCTCCAGCTGTGCCAAACTCTGGGTTCCCTTAATGTACCATTAAAACAAAACCCAGGCTTTGCTTGAACGTCATCCAGCTTTATTAAGAGAAAGATCAAGCGTAATCTTATTAAGCTTGTCACTCAGAAACCATAAGGGTGCAGCCTTGGTGTGTCTGTTTGGTCCACATGTGTGAACAATTTTGCCCCATGATAGTCAAACAGGGGCTGTTATTCTTTAATGAAGGCTGTGAATAACAGAGCTACAAATTGCAGTGCAAGCTTGGTGATGTGTGCCCACACTCGTGTGTTAATAGAAAGGAGGCGAAGGCATAGATCGTTTGCTTGGATTTTAACATGTTCCTCAAGCATGCTTGAACCTATGTAACCACAGTGTTTTTCAAAGTCTGTTGTGTATATTTTGAGGTTTCTAAACTTCCATAATAACTTACTTAACTTTTGGATGTGACCATGTGTCAGAGTGGACAGCTGTGTCATGGAAAACTAACAGGATCGCTGAATCTCCCTCTTTTTGGCTTCACTAGAAGTCCGCTCACTGGGCCAGTATTATGAGAGAGATATTCAGATAAATTGTGCTTATCTTCATTGTTGCTCCTTCTTCCCAACGTTTACAGCTGGGCAGCAGGAGATAACAGTGAAAACCACTAGTGTTTATACCAGTGTAAAAGCAGAGTAATGCAGTGGTGATTCAAATCAAATATTTCTGCTTGCTTGAAACATTTATGTATATAGAAAAATCTGTGTGTTTATACATTTATACAGAAAAAGGCTAAATTGAAATTAGTCAGGATGTTTGGCCATGTGGCTGAGAATAGATCTGCGTGGGTGGAATTCATGAAGATAAATAGTAATGAGTGGAATGTAGATACACATTTGATAGTCTAATTAGGAATAAATTTCTAATAAAAAGAACTTGTCCACAGCACAGCATGTATGAATTAGTAGTTCAGGAATACAGCTTTCCATGACTTTTGTTCAATTACATTTAACATCTGTGAGCAAGTTATCCTTTGTGCACAGGGACATGAAGGCTCGATACAACTATTTGCCTGCACAGAGTAGCTTACAAATGGAAGTATTTGCAGGATGGAGCTCATCGCTGTTGGGTTGTGATGAGTAGTGGCATATGAGCTTGGAAGTGACCACTGTTTGTATTCATACAGCACCTTTACAGCTAAGAATCTTTAAGGACTATTTTCTGTTCTTTTCCCACTACACAGATGGTCTCTTTGACAGAGAAGTTTTACTGACCCGCCTACTAGAGTCTTTGCCATTGCTGGCTAGAAACCTGCACTCCTTCTACCACAGGACCTTTAGCCAAAGGACTGTCCATCCTTCCCAAAGTGTTTCTTTCTTCTGTTTTGCTTTTAGAGAAAGAAAAAATAATAAAGAAAAGACACAGCCAAAGAATCTCCTAATCCTTTGAGAATATTGCAGTCAAAGTGTCCTATGGAGATCCTTTTTCTGATTTATACCAACATCCTTAGGGTCAAAGCTGATCTAATCCATCACGCCCAGGCAGAGTTGATCCTGATTTATGCATATAGGTGGGCTAAAGCGGGTGCTTTCTAGCCCAATTTTCGATTATTCCACAGCCTTGGACATGCTTTGCGCTTCAAAAGAGACAGATCTCCAGATGTAGTACTCTAGATCTCTTCCCACACCGCATGTGGCTGAGGGTCTTGTAATACCATATTAAGCAGCTTAACAAAAGTCTGCAATGTGTTCCTGCTGCCTCCTCTCCTCAGGGGCAGTAGTTCCTTGTTTTGATCTGCTTTGTTTTGTGGATTGGCTTCCTGATGTTTGAGCAGGTGTGAATCAAGCAGCAAGCCTTGAGCTTGGAGTGTAAGGTGGGAAGCAAGTCCCAGTTTACACCTCCTGAAATGCCACAGCAGCACCATGTGCAGCTGGTGACCCCAATCTGGAAGGCTTTTGTGGACTCACGGGGCTTGTTCCTCCTGCTTTCACAGAGGGAAGGGCCTCAGCCTACAGCCTCAAAGCACTCCTTGAAAAAGTTCATTGCCTGCACTGGCAAGACTAACCATGATGGTGCAAAGGCATCCTTAGCTGAATAAAAAGGCTCAGGAGGGTCTTTTAGGGGCAGACTTCCTCTGTGTGGTTGAGTGGATTTGGAGATGCCTGTTGTAATTCGGAGAAGGCAGGTGAGCTACATAACACAAAGCTGTTTTCGATGGAGATATTAACTCAAAGCTTGAAAGTCATGCAACTAAAACTAAACCTAAACTTTCAGCAGTGCCAGCAAAAACCACAGAGCAAAACTACATGTCGTTGTTTTTAATCCATGATCAAGGACAAGCTTGAAAATGTGCTTGCTGCGGTGTGCTCCTCTGTATGGCAGAAGAGAAAAGGTTGAGTCCAAACTGGAGACCAGGTTGGATGTGTCATGCAGACCGAGGAGCTCAGCAGGGACACATCTCAGCAAAACCAGCAGGGAGCTAGCAGGAAGAGGGGACATACATCTGGGCACCAGTGAGTCGGTGTCCATGAGCTTCATGGAGGACTTGCCCTCAGATGGTGATGGAGACATCAGCGCCATTGAGTGTGCCTTGCTTCCCGTTGTTTGCACTGGAGAGGCAGCCCCTAAGTGCCACCGGCACTGTGCTGGTTAACTGCAAGAAAAGGCCGTTTCCAGGTTTGGTGACTTCACCTCACCTTATTCACAGCCTGATTTGTGAACTTTCTGGTGTGTTTTTCTGCAACAACAGTGACATCCAGTGGCCAGCTGGATTTTTCTGGGAAAAGCAAAAACCACTGATGGTCTTGACAATGTGAAGCTTTTCTATTTAAAAAGATACTGTCGAAGGAGGCTAGGTTTTGATTTTCTTGAAGAGTTTAATTTCCTTAAAACGTCTGGTAGAATGGCTTCCATTTTCCTATGCCAGCAGGGCGCTGCTCGAGAAGTGCACTAGAAAGCATTGCTACTCTCAGCTCCAGCATTTCGTCCTATGTCCTTAAACTTCAGGAGGCCAGCAATTTGCTGAGGAATCGCTGTGTTTTGTGCTATAGCATCACCCCGTTTTTCACTTATGAGACACTCACAATCCAAATTAACCACCAGAAAGGAACTCCTGGAAAAGATGAAGAAACCAGTGTAGTCTGCAAAATAGTTGACTCTGAGGTCAAACACCAGAAAGAACAAGCAAGGATCCGTGTCCTGTCAACTGGGAGCTTTGATTTGTGGTTTTCAAACTCATTTTCAAACAGAAAATGACAGCCTGTCTTGTAGTCTTTTGAAGTAATTCTATGGATTTGACACGTTGTCCCCAGCTAACTTTACTGGCATAGTTTAATCTCACACTAGAGCAAAATCACAATTTTTTCGTAATTCATTTTAGAGCAGTACTTGTGCAAACTGAATGAATTGGGAGGCCCCTAATGAAATGATGGGTGGGCAGCTTCAAAACAAACAGGGAAGTGCTATTTCATATGGCGCATAATTACACTGCGGCCAAGTGGAAGCCAAATGCATCCATGAAGCCAAAGAAGGATTAGACAAACTCAGTAGTCCAGCTCTGGAAGTCACTGGACTTCTGATCCCCAGAGCCTGCAATGATATATCAGGGTCCTTGCCACTATTTATTTCCTACAGAAAGCGATTAAGTATGTCCTTATTAACTGCCAGAAGCCTTTGCCTAAGGCAGGCAAAGATGCTGCATTTCATAGTACTGACTGTGTCCTAAGAAAGGCTGAGGTCCCACAAGATCTGGTCCTTGCTGGGCCACACTTCAGGGGTGTCTCCACAAGTTCAATGAGATACTCTGTATACAAAAAGCTGTTCTGCTGACCAAGGAGCTTCCCAAGGCTCGAAGCTGCCCTGAGCTCAGACTCCATCAAGTCATTGCAGGTGTTTTAATAACATGTTCACAGTTACCTTCTTCTCAAAGTACAAGCATGGAGCAGGGAGGTATGGAAACAAGTTTTTTCCCCTCTGCCCCAACCCTTGCCTGGCTTTGGCAAGCAGGTCCATGTGCATTCCAGACTAGTTCGGATGGCTCGAGGGATTTGCGATGGGATATGAAACACTTCACTTGGAGGCTACCTGCCTAGCACCAGCTGTCGGGTCCAGGCATTGGCTTGTGTGAAAAGACCTGAGAACTTTGGTTCAGATGGGAGCAAATTGTCTACTTCAGCAAGGCTGCAAGCACACTAATGAGGCACCTTGGGCAAAAAATGAGGCTGCATTTCATTACTGATTTCCTCACTGCTTGAGGTGTTGATGGCAATTGGCAAACAATATTGTACATAAAGACAGTGCATTTCATACCAGACTGTCTGCACTTAGGTGATCTGATGGCCCTGGCTGGTTAGGCCAGTCTCAGAGATGTCTCAGCGCCCTGAGAAGACTCTTAGAGATGCCGGATTTTCTCTAGATTTTCCTCATACTCATCTCCTTTTCTCCTACTGCAGCGCTGGAGATGAGTGAAGTTCCAAAGATTTTGTATATTGGTACTGTCCGTTGGAGAGGATCACATGAGGGACAGTGTTCACTGTCACACAGCTCCATGGCTGGCACACACCTCCAGTTGCACTGTACATCACATCTTTTTGTAGAAAGTGGTGTTCCCAGTAGCATGATTCAGTGCTCATTAAAAAGAATAGAAATAAGAACACCCCATGTATTCCTGGCATTCTGCTATAGGGGAAAACGCCAAATAACCATTTTCCATGCAATATCTCAGACTGAGCAAGCCCTGTCTTCCCTCACAGTAAAATCTGGGGACAAAATAACAGGCAAACCCTTACTTCAGCCCTACCTGCATCGTTTTCCTCCTACAGATTTCTTGTCCTGGTAAGTTGTTCCAGCTTATACCAGCAAACACCACAATACATTTTAGAATATAAACACTTCAAGTCTGTAGGCTTTGTTGTTTACCCGCCAAGAGACCTTTTCCTTAGCATAGTCAGGAAGGGATTGAATTCATCATATCTCAAGCATATTGGGCTGAGGTAATAGGATATTGTGAGCTGCTCATCCACCTCCCTCTGCCCTTTAAACTTGAATCGTTGATATCCAGTGAGTTACTTACTTCTTAAAGAATATGTACTGAAAGGGTCATCCTCTGTTGGACCTTCTCTCTGTGGAAAATTCCTCTAAGTCAGTGTAAGTAAAGGTAGAATATGAAATAGCGCAAAAGGCCCCTCAACTGACCAGAGGACATTGTCCAGCACGGATGAACACAGCTCCCCCTCCCTTGCAAACTCCTGCACGGCAGGAAGGGTGTGGGGCAGGGAAGAAGGGGAAAGTATGGGCTCTGTGCAGCGTTCAGGAGCTTCTGAGCAGTGGTAGGGTAGCCATCACGCCGTGTCAGATAGACGCTGAGACTTAAAGAGCTGTTTAAAGTCACATGGTCAATGGAAAAATAAGTGCACAGAGGGCTTATGTTCTTCCCAAACCTGGTATTTCAGATGTTGGAATGAATTGCTCTGTGGAGGTGCCCGTGTTCTCCAGTGACACTGACCAGCTTAGACTAGTCACTTCATTTTGAAATGTCTGAAGCAGCTATGAACGCTGTTGTTTTATTGGTGTGACACAGCTCAGTTGTTGCTGTGGTCTGACACAGAGGCCAGAGGAGATGCCTGGGAGGTGACCTCACTTCAGTTCTTGCTTATGTTGTTTTTCTTAACCTAAGTGAAACAGCTGGTTTAGACTTGAAGATTGAGCTTTTTGTACAAAAAAAAAAACCAAAACAAAACAAAAATATTTTATTGTTTTCCTCGTCATATATTTAGGGCAAGTCTGCTAGGGAAGATGTGCAAAGACTTTGAAGATAGCACAGAGCTGAGTGGCTGAGCCCACGTGATGGCACTGTATTGGGTCTGAAAGTGGAGAGCTGTGCCAGCATGGCACCAGTCCTGGACTGGTAACTTCAGTCCCGTCTCGTGCTGAGCCTGTTGAGGGCTCTGAGCATTGCGCTCCAGGCCACTTCCAGAGAAGGATTTCCAGTATGTGGCATTTGAGTGCCTGCAGAATAGCTCTGTGTCCTCAACAGGAGGGATGCTCAGAGAGGCTAAAAGCAGAGAGGAAGAGCAGAAGGGGAGAGACATGACGGAAGTTCATTGTATCAAGGTGCAGCAAGAAAATAGAAGGCGGCTGTGGGAGTGAGTCTGTCCTTCAAACTGAGATGCTCTGAGTACAGTACTGCACTGCAGATCTCTAAGACACCTCAGGGAAACACAAATCTGTGCTCCATTATCCTGGCATCAATCTGGAATAACCCCCTCAACTTTTGGTCCCTCATGGCTCCATTCTTCCCCCCAGCTACGGTGTGGCCTTTCTCCAGAGCATATTCTGTAAGCGTTCTTGGGTGAGAGGGGAGAGAGGTGATTACATGCAAGGAAAGAATGAAGGAGAGCCGTGGGAGGATTGCTGGACATTCAAAGTGCTGCATGCTTTGTCCTTTTATGTTTTATAGCTTTGCTTCCCGTGACTGTCCGAAAGTGGCTATGAGTCAGTTCCTCACAACTGTGGAGAATAACAACATCAAACAAGAGAGAGAAAATTATTTTTCCATCTGCCTTGGAGAAGCGATGGCATGATGTAAGGAGGCTATGATGAAAGCCTGCTTTACAAGACCATTGCACGTGGCTTGTACAAAGTATTTTTTAAGGCATGCTTTGGGCTTGGATACTCCTGCCAAACAAGGGAGGAAGAAAACTCATACCCTGCATCTCCAGCCCTCCTCCCCAGCTTTTTGCATAATGCTGAGATTTCCAAGTGCAAAACCGTGTCCTGTAGCGAAGCAAAAGCCAGCAACCTGGGGTGACACACTTTTCTGAAAGGTGGAGTGCAGAGTTCCCGGCTTTGAG
The DNA here is from genome assembly GCA_013398225.1 of Steatornis caripensis. Classification (NCBI taxonomy): domain Eukaryota; kingdom Metazoa; phylum Chordata; class Aves; order Caprimulgiformes; family Steatornithidae; genus Steatornis; species Steatornis caripensis. Next base: position 404,988 of record VZSC01013301.1, on the reverse strand, counting down.
CACCAAGCACCCTCCTCTGTGGCAAGGATGCTTGGGGTAGCATCACCAGGCCTAGTGGAGGTGGTCTCTGAGGCTGCTGAGGTTCTGTGGTGTGCCGGTTCACTCAGCCATGAACTTGTCTCTCATAGCACTATCGTCCATAGTATTTAGGTAATGTTACTACCCAGGAATTGCTCCAGGGTGCTCTCAGTTCTGTGCCCTATCTTTGAAAGTCACTTTGTCTTTGGAAAGCCCACATGCAGCTCTTGATTTGAACATGAATACCAGCCTCTAGGAAGCTTTTGTTATATCTGGTCTGTCTAAGGTGTGGGTAGGGGTGTGTTTGGAATGCTGATGATACATATACTACATGTCTCATCCTTTGGCATGGAGTATGGCTCATGTTGTTTCACACTAACTGGAGGAGGTGGGGGGACACTGAGGTCCTTCCACCTGTTCCCAGAAAATTCCTCTCCTGGATACCCACAAGTGTTAATTTTGTTTGTGTTATCAGTAAAATCTAAAATAAAAATTTTCAGACAGTCCTAACATCATACCCATCACTAGATGGTGCGTATCACCCACCTAATCTGTTCCCTGGTGTCATTCTTTATACTCTGATAAGAAGTTTCACATTAGAAAGATACTCAGGCAGGAGGAAACTTTCAGATACATCTAGATCCAACTTGCAAAAGCAAGATCTGTGCACAAATCCAACATTTGTTCCTTGTCAAAGTGCACTTGAGATACTGATTCAAAGCAATATCTACCACTAGAGTGAGATTTTAGGGAAGTGATTTAGGAAGAAAGAAGAGCAATCCTCTGGCAGCAATAGCGGTCTAAATCTGAGTCATCATGAGAAAAGGTGAAAGAGCCTCTGATTTTTAAAGGATTATATTAATTAGGAAAGAATGGCTGGGCGCAGGGATAGAAGCAGCTATGATGCTGGAGGTGGAGTGGAAGGGAATTAAAAATTTGGAGGGTTTATCCACAGAAGTGGTTCCCCATCATGAGTCTGGGACATCTGCCGTGGCAGTAATGTGGGATGTCATGTGGTTCCCCCCAGTGAATTCATGCTGATACCCAGAGACCATCAGGTTAGAGTGGAATGCTGTAATGGAGAAAGTAGCGAATTCAGATAAAATTCATTGCCTGGACTATTTGCTGGAGCTCCTTACTACAGCCTCTTCTTGACGTGTTCATCATTCAGCTTCCAAAATAATCGTTTTGACCATTCTCATAATAGGAGAAATAGAGGCATACTTTTGGAGGCAGCAAGCAAAGGAACCAGTAAGGATTTGCCCCAATTGTGAATGTGCAGCTTTTGGCATTTGCATTTTTGCCTACACTAATTCTTGTGAAGTCTAACTACCATAAACACTCTGGTGGTGCCAAGAGGCTTGAAAATCAGCGTCCAGAGAGACAGAGGAATAGAGACTGCTGCCTCCTGATTGCAAAGCGGCCCGAGGTCTAAATGGCAACAAAATGTTATACATAACGTCTGATTCACTGTGTGGAGAATGTAAAGAATTGAGACCTCCCGACACAGTTTACATTGGCCCTTTTTATGACTAATTGTGCAGAAAATAGCTCTGCTTGTAGTGTGCATGGAAACAGTTCAGGTTTCTGCTGTGTGTCAGCTAATGGGCTAGCAAGGCTTTTTTAGCACAACTTCAAAGGCTCTGGCAATGGAGGTCCTTTGTGAGGGAATTATCTCCTGCTCCTTTGTACCCCTTTATCCTTCTAAGCTGTGAAACAAAGAATTGTGAAACTAAGAGACAAAGTAATTTGTAGTAGATCTCTAGACCTAGATAAAGTACATAACATTTGCTTAAAAACTTCTTTTCTGCTTCTGTCATCAAAACAAGGTTATAATTTTCTGCGTAGGGACACTCGNTGTGAAACTAAGAGACAAAGTAATTTGTAGTAGATCTCTAGACCTAGATAAAGTACATAACATTTGCTTAAAAACTTCTTTTCTGCTTCTGTCATCAAAACAAGGTTATAATTTTCTGCGTAGGAACACTCGAGTTCATTTAACTTTTGAGAGATGCAACCTTATGCTTAGGTATGCTATTGATGGGGCTCACCAGAATGTCTGAAATGGTAAAGGAGAGCTTTAGTTTCTGTGGCCAATTAGAAAATACGTGGCTGTTACCATTAGAGTTGACTGAGAAGTGTATTTCTCTCTGCCTCAGGATATTCCACTAAGAAAAGAAGAAAATGTGTTTTTTCAGCAATGTGTGTGCATGTGCATGCACATGCTTTAAGGAAACCATGTATTTTTCACCTTTTAGTGAAAAAGCAAAGTGGTTTGTTCTTTCTTTCTTCCAGTGAAAAATTAAACCTTTGGGAGATAAGGAAAGGCGTTACGTGCATCTGCTTTGTGTAGTCCAAAAGTCCAAAGCACAGTTCTTAATTAAAAAAAAAAAAGGCAAACCAGAGTTCTAAGGTGTTTGATTAATGTTTGCAACCATGCTGTATAACGTGTTCCTCCACTGTCTCCAGATCCTCTGTCTTGAAAAAACAAGACATGAATGAAAGGAGAATAATCTTGGCTTCATCAGATTTAATGAAGAAACATCCCCCAAGTGCAGCAAGCTGTGCTAGCCACTCCACTGCTGCGTTTGCATTCAAACTACGAAATGACTCTGTGTTTAGCACTAGGTCTTGTCCTCAAGCAAATCCCGTGAGTATCTCCGTATCTTTAGAGGGTTGAAGGACTGCATCCACACTTTTATTTAAAAAAAATCTTAAACTATTAAGAGAGGCTGTACTAGATATCTCCATGCCCAAGTACAGACTTTCACTTCAAGTCCCTATCTAGAAAATCTTTTATGTGTCCTTTCTCTCTTCTTCCTGTACTTGCATGGATTTCCCGAGGCAGTTGGTGTTCTGACCTCTTGGATCCAGTTTTCATCAGCTGTCAAGGTAAATTTGGTTAATACTGCAGGAATAGTTTATTCGGGTTTAGACTGAGAAGGGAGTAGTGATGGAAAAGCAGGAGCATTCCCCTGTCTCTCTAATCTGTCTGATATGTATCTAGATGCACTAACTTTTCAATAGTTACACTTTCTTGATTTATTTTTAATGAAAATTTCCAGGCCAAGCAGAGAAATTTTTAACAGTTTTTAGCAGAAGCATACACGCATACACACAGAGAGAGAGATCATTTTTTTAGATCTATAAATAAAAAAAAATCCACTGAAGTTATTAAAAATATGGCAATTATTACATATTCTGTTTGCACATATGGGCAGCCAGAGGCAGGCATTTGATGTTTTTCACTGATGCTGTCTCTAATACGCAGGTTAAATTTATTTTCATTACATACCATAAGCTGTCAAAAGTATTACGTTGTTGTTTTCAATATCTAGCACGTGAATGCTTATCTCAAGTTGTATGTGACCAAGGAGAGTTATTTTATGTAAGAAATTTCTCATATAGAAAATTTTACTGGGTTTTAAAACATTTAGATTATGATGGACTTAGCAGTAGGAGGCAAACCAGGGTATTTGTTCCAGGAATTCTTTAACCCTGGAAGTACAGCAATGGCACAAGGGTGTTTTCATGTTTCATTTTACCCACCCACACTGCACCTCTCAAGTGCTACCTTTTTCCTCAAACCTTCCTCCTCCACATATCTCTGATCCTGAGTTGCTCCTTGCTACAGGATACCATGGATCACTGTCGGAAAGATGTCTGTGTTGGGTGGGAAGGCTGCTTGTCTGCGCATGCATATTTTCAGTTTTTCCATCACTGCAGTGAAGCATGACTTCAGGTTGCTTGTAGCGTGCACAATGAGGTAATGATTTGGCCACAACTGTGTTACTGCAATGTTACAATACAAAACCAATCGGAATATGTGAACTCTGACTAAGCAGAGAAGTTAAGACAAGTCAGAGCTGGTCCATATAGAAAACTTGCAATCAGGTGGAAAGGACACAGTAACAGGACAAGCTGATGGTAAGACGGGCGGTGATTTACCCAGATGTACCTGGGGTAACGCAAACAGGAAAATTTTAAGCAGAGTCTAGAAGTAAAGCTTTGCAAAGACCTGCTCATGCCACTTTCTAGTGGTGGTTAAAGCTTCAGGCTCTGCTGATGTATGTGGAGTGGAGAATTATTTGGGGGTCAGCTTGAAGTTGGTTTTCGTTTTGATTTTTTTTGTTTTGATTTCTTTTCTCATGGTTGAACTGGGACATTGAAGGTATTTTAGTATGTGTTGAATTGTGGACCTAAAATGAAATAACTATGTTCACATTGAAGTTTGTACTGAAGATTTTAATTCAGGGATTTGGAGTTTGGGGAGATTTTTTTTCAAATGGAAGCTGGTATTCCTTCATGTAAGGAAAGGCAAAATTAAAGGAATAAGCCTCGAGCTTGGAGCAGAGGGTAAGAAGATTTGCTATACGGAAATTCAGTTTCTGGTCTCAGAAGAGATCATGGGAACATTCATTCCCCACGCGGGTGGGTTTTACTGTGACAAGAACCTCCATTTTCCCCATAATTGCAGTCGAAATCCAACACAAACGCCTGGGTAGCTGGAGGACAGCTCCCGAGAGAAGGGGTATGGCAGAGGACTGAAGGGCTCAGGGTGACTTGCCCTGTGGAAACACACGTCTCACCACTTTAAGTTTTTCTGCCATCCTGCATGGCAGATCACCACCCCAGCGAGCTACCAACTTTCATCATAGTCTCCACACAGAGGCAGGAATGGGAAGTCCAGGAGGTATCACCTTTTGGTCTTCATCCATCACTTGAAGTGACTCGCGAGCTTTGTTGAGGAGCTGATATTGTTGACAGTCCGAATATTTTGTGGATAAAGAATCAGAGCTGTTGCATAGTTACTTTTTTTCCTGGATTTAAAGCAGCTGAAATTGGCTTCTTTTGTACTGTCATGATGTCAAAGATTTACTGGATTCAGGACGATTGTTTACGTTAAGAAATCTCTTGGCATTTGAGACTCCACTTTAGGGAAAGTAGAGCGTTATAGCATGGACTCAGAAACATCTCTGACTTTGACACCTTTGACTTTGGTTCCTCAGTGTCACTTTGCCAGTGACAGAACGGAGACCTTTGTTTGCCTTGGCCACTGCATAAAAAAACAGGATATGATCAAATCCAGTTAATCACTCACAAATGTCTCATTTCTTGAATCTCTGATGGTGTGTAACACATTTTTGGGACTGCTCTCTGCTCCTTTGGCTTTTGTTATAAGTAAGTTAGGGGAAAATCAAATTTTGAGTTTTCTTAAAAGGAAGTGGAGGAATCCTGGAACACACTAGGGCTCTGCAAATGTACGTTTAATCATTTAAAGAAATGTCTTTTGGCTAAAAGCTCTTACCAGTGCTTGCAAGTTGCGCTAAAAGCCATATGACTACATCATTCCCACAACTGATATGAGTTAGCACCCTTGTTGGCAGTTGGAGCAGAGAGATGCAGGCTTAGTGAGTACTAGGGACTGAATTACTCTCAAATTCATAGCGACTTTGTGCAGTATGGGTGAGGTGTCCTAGGGACGACTCTGCTGACTGTTACACCAGCTCCTTACACAGTGTCATGCATGGAGAGAGATTCGGGCATGTCCTACCTGCCTTGTTTATTCTATGCAAAACATATGGAGCCAGGCAGTTACAAACATCTGCAAACACTTACGCTGTGCTTAAGGCATACACGCATTCTCCAAGCAGCAGCAAACCAGAGAAGTGAATTTTTACATCTGGCACACAGTGGAACTCCCTGCTGCAAGATGCCACAGGGCAAAAAGTACATGGAGGCAGAGGCTTGAGCAGATTTGTGGTGAACTGGTCTGTTCAGAGCTGGGAGTGAGATGCGATGACCTGGGTGTAAATGGGGGTCATCCACCTGTGCAGAGCTGGAAGCTAATGGACATAATGGAGGAGGATTGTTCTGCCCTCTCTCAGTGTCATTCATGGATATATTTATTTACCTTTAACATTCACCACGGGCTACAGTTGGAGACAAGTTCTGGGCTATGTGGATTTTAATAAACCTGTTAGTGGACTTCTTGCCTCCTTACTTTACACATCTAACCCGTCCTGAAAACAATGTGAGACTCTGACAATAAGTTGAAAGCTTTGGAGGGATTACACTGCCTTATTGAGTCTGTACCCAAAGCCCTTTGAGGGCTCCCATTGACTCCAGAGGGTTTTGGTTCAGACCTCGAGTATATAGGACCCCCTTAAGTAAACTCTTTCAAGGTCCATACATGCTGCAATACTTATAGGGCTCTTTGTTACTTCTGTGAATAGGAATGTGACCTTTATGCTTCTGGGGANACTCCAGAGGGTTTTGGTTCAGACCTCGAGTATATAGGACCCCCTTAAGTAAACTCTTTCAAGGTCCATACATGCTGCAATACTTATAGGGCTCTTTGTTACTTCTGTGAATAGGAATGCGACCTTTATGCTTCTGGGGAAGAGCCCTGATTTACAGGACTAAATCTTCATGTTGTGGGAGAGATAAGGTTACCATCCCAGCTCCTCCGAACTCTGCTGTGCAGGTGGCTGAGCAGTTGATGAAGCAATTCCTGAACCACTGCCATTTTAGGTAGATAAGCACTGAGCATGCAGTACATCAGCTTCAGAGCTTCCTCATAAGCAGATGTCCATGAACGAGGATGGGCAGGGTGGAGATCTGGAGTTGTAAGTTGTTCCAATCCATGAGTCAAAGCCCTAGTAATATCCTTTTCGTGACTGCAGGGTCATTCTGATATCCACATTAGAAGTCTGTTTAGTCCATGCATATATTAAAAATGGCCACAGCGGAAGACAAGACTAGCAGTTCATCTACGTTTTGTTTTATCCACCTAGTCCCTTGGCCATGTGAGGGGAGGGAACAGCACATAAGATGGAAGAAGACCTGTACGCTCTTTCTCTCATACTGTACGCTCTCTCTTCCTCTGGCCGTTGCCAGAGGCTGCAATGGGCTACGTGGTGAATAGCTGAGTCTGAATTACAACAAATTGCATAACATACCTTTCTTGGTTTTGGAGCTGGTCTAGCTTCTGGTAACCTTGCCTCCCAAACCTGTTGTTCCAACAGGAGAAACTCAAGTGAGTGAGAGGAGCCGTTTGATTGACAGTGCTATTTTCTACCTGTATTTTAGGTCACTTCCTGGGTAACAACACTGTGATTGATGTACTGAGACAAGCAGGATTTGAAGTGGAGCACACCCCTCCTGGACAACCAATTGGAAAGTAAGCAGCTGCCCACAGATTATTAATCACTTTCTCTCCTTTTCTTTTTTCTCTCCCTTTTTCTGTGACTAAGCAAGATTCTTGCATTAGTATAAGAGGTGGGTGAGTGGATGAGGAACCTCCCTTTCCCACCCAAGTTCGAGACAAAAAGTGTATTGTAAAGCATTCGTTGTGTGAGTTTCGAAACTTATGGAGCCTCAGTGGCTGTTTTTTTCACTAGGCGACGTTATTCATATCACAGCTGTTTGACTATACCAGATCAGAAGTGCCACAGTTCCTTTCTGTATTCAAGAAGCATCTTGTTCAGCTCCTTTCCCCTCATAGCTGTTTGGTCATTTTCTCTCCATGGGGTGTTAGTTGCTTGTCCATGGCAGGGCAGTAGACTGCCACCAACTTCATTTTTCAGGCTGCTCTTCTTCAGGTGGAATTTCAGTTTTTCCTGAAGGACAGGATTTAATGTAGCAGATGCACCTTGCAAAGTGTGGTGGTTAGGTAAAAAACAATTCAGTATTCCCCAAGTTTCTTCATCTGTCTGATCAAGTAAAGCAGACAAGAATGATTGATTACCAGGCTCTTGGCAATCTTCATTAGTATAAGATAAAATACGGCACAAAATTGGCCTCAGTTGGTGAAGCAGACTTCCTTCCTCCCCTAGACTTTTCTCTTTCCTGGCTGTTTAGATTAGGTCTCTGTCTAAAGATAACATAGACAATAAAACTGGGAGGGATGGTGAGACACTATCTAGCTTTGCAGAGTTAGCCTTTCCCCTGCATTCTGCATATAAAAATTCGACAAGATTGGTCTGTCATAGGATTGTTACCCTCATTAGGAGAAAGTGTTAGCTCCTGTCCTTGGTGGGCAGACATGAAATGGTCCAAATATGAGGCAAGTTTCAATATGGAGGATTATTCGCAGGGCTAGTAGACCATGTCTGAAAAAGCTATGTTTAATATAGTCGGAAAACCTGGCTGATCTAACCTTGTTTGTGAAATATCCTCAATAATTCATATAGAATATAATATGGCTCAACTGTACATAAGTGTCTTTGACAGAGCATTTATCCTAAATGCTTCTTGGAATATGTTGAGCAATAAAAGCACAGTCTTAAATAACAATGGAGAAAAGCGGAAGAAAAAGCTATCAAACACAAGGAAGAGCGTAGATTCAGAGGAGGTTTAAGGAGCACTTTGGCAGAGGGAGATAAGTCAACATGGCACGGGGGAGAGCAGTAAACACTGTAACTGACTGAAAATGGAAATCTTGGCTAAAATCAACAAAAATGCCTGTTTAAAAATACAGCAAAACAGAAAAAGCAACAAACTATACCAAAACAGCTGAGGTATACCATTCCTAGGTTTCTGACAAAGCAAGTTTCCTCTCAGGGGAGCAGGCGCTTTCCTCAGCAGCTGTCATTTAGTTGAAAGTATCATCTTCCCGTGAAAAGTATTTCAACTGGAAATTGTGAAACTATTAACTTATTGACTGTTTGCAAGCCCTTGAGAAGAAAGAAAGATACAGTAGTGCGAGAGGTGTCCAAGAATAGTCTCTGCTTTTTATGGTCTTGGGATATGTCTATACACATCATCACAGACTTGAAATAACGTGATGGGGCAGGAAACTTGAAACAAAGCCACTGCTTAATGTTGACGTATTTGCAATATAGGGTACCTCTGTGTATGCATTCCCCTACCTTGGCAACAGTGTCTCTTGTTCATGACATCTTCCCTAAAATTGTCAGTCCCTGGGGGAAATGTACTTGAAAGCACGCGGACTTGGACTGCTGCCCAGCACGCGTAATATGTCCTCAATTGAATTATCCTGCACTTGGTAGCTTCTGTTCCCAACTCCACACCAGGGCATTGGGCAGGTTGGTCCCTTTGTCTGGACTAGTACCCTCACTCCAGTGGGTTCTGTTCTGAACATTGACCGTACAAAATTTTATTAAAGGGTATACTCTCGCGCATGAGTACTGGATTGAGCTGAGAGAGAGCACCTGGTTGTACTCCATAAAGACTAAGATGCTCTGTATGTTTTCCTGTGGTCTGATGACCCAGGCTGATCAGCCAGTCTTAGATGAGAATACAGAAAGAAAAATAAATGGCAATAAATCCAGAGTAAATTGCATTACTCAAGGTGCAGAAACAGTAGAAGATTATAGAAAGTTTGAATAAAGAGAATTTAAATACATTCACAGGAAACAGCTTGCTGCCTTTAGAGAAAAAGAGACTCCAGATCTGCACATCAGGGACTGTATTTTCATTGTCGTACAGCTGGGGCTGTAGCCATCAGAAGTGCTTGGGGCTTCACCTTAGAAATGTGGAGGCGGCTGCAAACCATTTTGTCTCTCTTTTTTAGAATAGCCTGTATTTTATGATTTCTGGGCAAGCTACAAAAGATAGTCTAGTCAAACACAGTTAAGACAAAAGTTGACGGCATACTCAGAAAGGACAGCCAGTTAATGGTTGTGATGTTTGCGTTATGTCGCTGTATTTGAGAGCTTGAGGAACCTTGCATTTTTGTCTACCCTTCTGTTTTTACTCTCCTCTTCCCTTTTTGAAAGATGGAATAAAAACATTTGAAAACAGTTAGAAAGGCTCAGAAGAGGAACCGTTTCAAGATAGTGGCTATACTAACCACATGTATACATAGAATAAACAAGTAGAAGCTCAACAAATTTTGAGCTGCTTGCAAGCAGAAATTGTTTTATGGATTACAGAGAAGCGGGTGTTTTCGTCTTGATTCTTCATGAAGCCATACATGAAATAAGAGGTATTTCTCTCCTCTACTGAAACACAGAAGAGGCATTTCTACTTTACTTTCAAATNGCAGAAATTGTTTTATGGATTACAGAGAAGCGGGTGTTTTCGTCTTGATTCTTCATGAAGCCATACATGAAATAAGAGGTATTTCTCTCCTCTACTGAAACACAGAAGAGGCATTTCTACTTTACTTCCAAATAAGTTGTATAAGGGAGTCAAGCCCACTGCATTGCATTCTGGCACTGACAATTAAAAAATTGGATAGTGCTCAGGGAAGATCAGCTGGACTTTAATGTAGAGATTGGTGGGGGTGGACAGCACATGGAAAAAATGCAAGGGTTGGAAAAAACTGAAGCAGCTGCATGCTTATGTTTTGGCCAAGGGAATTCAAAAAGGATTGTTGTGGACGGATTGTGTGCAGCAGGACAAGGAGGAACAATTTGAGCTGGCACATAGGAACTTTTGGAGGTATATCATATTGAAACTGGGGGTGGTTTTGGCTGAATATCAAAGATTTCTTGACAGTAATTTGCAGACAGTCTTTCTCGTGTTAAGTCAGAAGCCCCAGAAATGATGAAAGTAACTTTAGTGAAATACTCATGCTACCTCCTACTTACTACCAGTGCTGCCTTGCCAAAAAAGCAAATACTATTTTCCTTTAATATCTCTGTTCCTAGAACAGTATGATTATTATTATTGTTATTGAAATTATTAGTAGTCTGATATTTATTGTTCAATAATAATGAATCAGTGGTACCATAAATAGGTGGGGTAGTCTGGTATGACGTTTAAGCTCTGCCATCCATTTCAGTTTCAGAAAGGACAAGAGAATGCCTCTTTAGAAAATAACTAGAATTGTTCCCGTGTATCAGAAAAGCCTTGGGAAGAGTGAAACAGGACAAAGAACAAAGGTGTTTATGTTTTCAGTTACGTACAGGCTGGGTAAAGCCAGAAGATTGTTGGCTTCCTCTGTCCAAAATGCTAAGCATGGTTTGTGAAATGGCTGCTCTTTAAGCTGACCAAAATGAATACCTAGGGTCTCACATTTCTGTTGTCTAGTGACAAGCACAAATTTGAGCCAAGTTCTCTCTTTCTTAATGTACTGAGGAAAAAGTGAGACCTTGGCAGGCTAGAAGAGATAGCCAAGACATGGAGGTGTTTGATGGCTCCAAGAATCAATGAACTGGCAAAGAAAAGTTCATATAAAGTACATTTAACTGGCATGGAGCTATTTGGGAGATCTCACCAACTGGATTCCTGAAATCCCCTAGCTCTCGTTCATCTGCCTGATGGCCCAGTATTGACCTTCCTGAGCCTCTTCTAGAATCCCACCAGCTGACTATGGAAAATACCTTCTTTAAAGCTCAATCCCTTTCTGTAAAAGAAACTCTGTTGTAGTCAGCATGCAGAACAATGCCATAAACGCTTGAGAACTTATCCTCACATTGGCCTTCATTTGTTTATTTTGTTGCCTGAGGGAAAGTGTCCTGAATCTCTTTGCCTGACAACCTCGAACAGCATTCGTATTTACTTCTTATTTTGCTGGCTATCCTCCTTGTCACCAAATAAAGGCAAAGGAAAATGAACGGCTGAATCAGTATCTCATTGCTTTGCCCTCGGATAAGAAAGGCAACTGTTTTTTTGTGGGACTTCTGCTAACTGGCTGTCCCTGCCGCTATCTGTCTTCAGAAAGGAGAGCTGCATGCTTGGGGTGGGGAGAGAGGAGGAGATGGGAGAAAGTTTCCCCTCAGATGGATTCCAGTGACTTGAGCAGATAAAGGGCCACAGCTGCTTCACATTTAATTGGAAACAGCGAAATTGCAAGATCAGTCCCGGAAGCACCTGTGTCCATGATGACTCCATTGTTGCTGGGTTCTCAGAACTGGCGCTGACCTTCTGCCATGCGCCAAGCCCTGACATACTTCACGCCATTCTCTCAGCCAGAAAAACACGCAGCAGTGCTCATTTCCATCAGACTGCTCTTTCTGATATTATGCTCAATGCTACCTTCTTTTACAATGGGAGAATTCAGGACAAGCTCTTATTGTAAACTCTCAGAGCTCTGCTGTAGAAATTAATTACCCTTCCTCCTTATGTTTGAACTTCCTGGCCCAGTCAAAGCAACATGTCTTTGCTGTTGTAGCTTATTCCTTTCCTTCTTTCTGAAGCAAAGATCTTGCTCCTTCACCTTTTCCTATAGCATCCTACAGGTGTGACCCTGGCACTCCTACTCAGCGTTGTCTTGTGGTGGAAGTCTCTACTCCACTATGAATGCTTTCTTCTTCCCCATGGGACGAAAGCACACCTGATCCACACAGTGATGCAGCCAGTTCACTCCATCAGGATCCCCAACCTTCATGAGGTGATATGCAGAGATGGGGAAATGTTTGACGTAACATTCCCCACAGCCCCTAATTGGTAAAAGTGCTAGTTCCATAGATTACATCCCAGAAACTTATGAATGCCATCAGAGCCCTCAGGAGCCTCCCCAGTTCCTTAGGATGCCCAGGCAACTTTGGCTTTCTGGTGCCAGCCTGGCAGCATTACTCCACTCTGCTTAGCTGTTAAGGTTCAGGATGTGTTTGGGAGAATATTAAGGGTGTAGTGAAATAAGTCAAATTTTATTTAGAAAAGAGACAAAAAAAACCCCGAGAGCTGTGACACTTTAATTGGGAACAACTGAGTTAATTGAGAAAAAAAGAAGAGCTGGGGCATTGTTAGCCCATTCTGGATCCCATCTCTTCTGAGACAGGGAAAAATGCACCTTTTTTTTTTTTTCTTAGGTGGAATAATCTCCCATTGGGATGCTGCAGTTCTTCTTAATCCTATTGTAAACCTTTGGATCTTTCAGTTGATCTGAGCCTGAAGATCATACTCCCTTCATGAGCTTCCTTCCCTCAGAAGAAAAGCAAACCCATTATTTAGGGGGGTTTCTCTGACAGCATAATTTGCAGTAAGCGGTCTATGGGGATTAAATGGGGTTCATCTGCATGCGTTGGTGAATTTATTGTGTCATCTAACATTGGAGAATATGACTACTTAATGCTTAAAATATTTAGTCATGAAAATATACACATTACATTTTCAAGGGGTTCCCATGTGCCTTTAAAATATCTTCCTTTGCAATTTAATTGTCTTTGTGTCTATAATTACCTTAGAGCCACAAAGACTGAGCCAGTCAAAGTAACTCTCAGGGGGAAAGAAATTGAAGAAAATCTCCCAAGATGTGGTAGAGAAGCAAAGTCAACTTACAAGTTCTGAGCCATAGAAACTTAATTATTCTGTCACTTCCTGAGCGACACTTGGGGCCAGTGTATCTGCACATTCTTTAGACCATCTTTAAGTGCCAAACACCTTCTGAAAGAGTGGAATTTAGCAACTTGCTACAAAAAAATCTGGGAAAGAGCAAGGTAATTCATGGTGTTGGTGAAAGAATACGGAACAAAACTCATGAATTTTGTGCTTGACTAGTTGTCCCAATGGGACATTCACTTTTCTCTATAATCAGATTTTATCCTTGGCAAAATTTCTGGTTTCTTTTGAAAAAAACTGTTTCATATTCCATATCATTCTGTTCTTTGGGAACTTGCACACAGGGCCGCTGGGGAAGCTGGGCTTGCTTCTTTTTGCTCAAGGGCAGCCTGCTCGCTGAGCTGTCCCGAAGCCAGTGCTAGGGTTTCTAGGGTTTTTGCTGCTCTGCAGCCTATCAGTTTTAGGAGATCTGTATCTCATACTCCGTAAACTATCTAATAGTCAACTTACAGAGCCTTGGAGGCTTTAAAAGTTCAGAGCTAGTTCTTACTTTATTTTCTAGCCAAATCTTGGAGTTCCTGTTTCCACAGGAGAAGCTGATTTTTCATTCTCGTTCTGCTTCCAGCCAACTCTAATGCAGATCTTTTCACCTCAGGTGATTAGTATAAGATGAAAATTCTGGTCCATAGTTGCTAGAGATAAAGCTGATCCAAACTGCACTGAAGTCAACAGCGAGGCTTCCATCAGTGCCAGTAGCTTTTAGAGGTCATTGTTAATATGAGATTGTTGCTGATTCTCTCCTGTCTTTGGTTGTGAGGAGCCATGAGGGAATTGGTAGAAACCCAAGAGTATGTTCACACAGTTGTGCAGATGCTTAGTATAATCAATGTGAAAAGACTGGCTTTTCCAGACGACTGCCCATGGGTGTCTTAGACAGCTGGCCCAGCTTGCTTGCAGTAGGTGTCTGGCTAGTTTTACATGACTAATCGTTTTGTGAGATGAATTCCCCTTCCGTTTGAAGGATTTGGGCCCCATGTTCAAGTCAGACAGTGTCACTAGACTCATTTAAACCTTTGGAAAATTTGCACCATCCCCTCTCCAGCTTTATATTGAAACAGTGAGATTGTGTGAGTTTTATGTTTGTGTATTCAGCCTGCACTTGTCCTGCGGATTGATGGCCTCCATCCCAAGTGATATCAATCTGGGCTGAAGTGCAGCTGCACTTTGTAACAGCTCAAGAGGCACAAAGGTATCAAGTGGCATTGTGTGGTTTGAAAGATGTCGTTTATCTAAGGAAGTTTGTGGTCTGTTTGCTGTCACTCTGTCTTTGCAGCACCAACTTCGCTTACCTTCACTATCACGTTGTCAGGCAAAGAGACCTCACACGTTAGGACAGATAGCTTTTCCACTTCCAAAGCTAACTTCTTTTCCTTCAGCAAGAGGTCTGTGAGTTGTGTTGCAATCAATAGAGCTGCTCGATTCAGAGTGAGTGTAATTGCTAGTAATTTTGCTTGCAGGGAGCTCTTTAACATGCACGGGTTCCTAAAAAAGGAGCAGGAAGAAAGGGAGTCAATGACTTCTTTCATGGACATTTCACTTAAAATTCCTTCAAGAATAGTGCCTTAAAAGAAAACAGTTCGGGCTACAGTTTTCTTCATAGGAATACACTGACAAGTACATTTTCCATCTTTCGTGAGTGATCAGGTGTTCATGGGGACATTCTTTGCAGTTTAAATGGGGATAGAAGCCCTCCAAAACAACATTGTGTGACTGGTGGCATGGCCAAATGACTCATTGTGCGTGGATCTTGTGGCAAGCTGTCAAATTTACTGAAACCTTTCTGCATTGCCCCCACAAGTAGAAGGTCATTCTAACGTATGTATCCAGTGTGATCTTGTGCCATTTCATGTCCACTTCAGTGCAAAATAGTCTCACTTTTAACAACTCGTGGTGTCTCAGTCAAGCCAGGTGGCTTCACACTGGCCACAACCCAGCTTTGGTTCTGAAATGACTGTGTGAGTGTCTCTTTAGGAGAACCATGGTGAAGGGTCAGACTGAGAAGCATGTGTATCAGCTGCTCCTCCTACTTAAGTGCTAGTAGTAGGAGTAGGAATGCCAAAAAAAAGTAAGTTCTTACAACAGGACTAGTAAATTAAGAATGGTGAATATATGAAGGACGTGTCACAGTAAATAACATAGAAGCCAGAATACATTTTCATGTCATAATCATTGAATCATTTTTATGAGAAGTCAAAGTAAATTCAAATGTAATCTGTAAAGTATGTAAAGAGTGTAAGTCATCCAGTATATCATGCATTGGGAATACTGTACCCAGCTCCAGATCAGATATACTTCAGAGAAACTCTAAGGTTTTAAAATCCTTCCACAAGCTAAACTGATCTCCAGAACCTTTGGAGGTTCACTCTTCTCTGGAGCTCATGCTCCGTGCAAGTGAACGTCATGCCAATATGTTTCCCATTTCCTGGGGATTAAACTGCTGTGTTTGATGACTCGACTTCCCAAGAAAGCAACTCAGTCACTCACTGTCTGACGCAGCCTCTGGTGTCTCAGAGGACACGTCTTCTCTTGTGCAGTGATTCATTATTTCAGAGCAGAGGATCAGCTCTCTTTTTTTTTTACCTCCCACAAAGTTAATTAATAAAGCAAATTTCTATTAGTGGGTGTTGAAAGACTTTCGCTTTCCACCTACACTCCCAAATGCTCCGCATTGCAGGGAGAATGAAAAATGGACCTGTGAATAGAAACAGGAGGGAGGAAGAATGGATCAGATGCTGCGTATGGATATAGACACAGTGGCTGTCAATTGATACATCAAACATCAGGAATGAAGACAATTTTGTGCAATTGTGATTGCGAAAAATACAGTACTACAGTAATCCGATTTCAGAGTTAATACTGGCAAATTTAGAGAGAAAGATTGGGGCACAGGGACTGTCTGACCGAAACTGAATTATGTATTTGGATCTCCACCTTGACCTCTTGTTCAGCCGGGTGGATGCACAGACAGCAGTTGTTCTGTTGGTGAAAACTGGATCCTGTGTCACCGTCACGGATTTCTGAGACTGCAGTTGGTCAGGAGGAGCACCTGGAGGATTCACCCCATCGTGGCTGCTGTGGACCTGGCTGTGCCCATCTGTCTGCTTCATCTGTAGCCCCAACCGTAGAATGGAATTTTTCATCAGCCCCAAGAATTAGCCTAAATTTACACCCGGCATGGTCGTAACTCCTGTTGACTTCAGTGAGAAAACAATTGGTCCCACAGGGGACTGGAGTTGACAGAAGGACTAGATTTGGGATACTTCTGCTGCTGTGTAGAACGTCAGACCAGTTCATGACTCTGCAGTGCCATTCTCTGCTGGTGGCATCTTGCAGAGGAAGAGAGACTGATTGGGTGCTTTCATTTGTGGGTAAGAGCACACTGAAGCCTTTCTCCACTGACTCCCGGGACACAGTCAGGGATACTAAGATTTTCCTGATAACTTGCAGCAACTCAGCAGCAAAGACATAGACAGGCTCCAAGTGCTTTGGTATCCAGTACCCTGTCTGGCCACTTGATTTGAATCTCCTGTCGTCTGACCCCATCTTCACATTTCCAAATTACTCTTGCAAAAATAAAGGCAGTCATAGAAATACCTCTGTCGAGACAGCACATCTCTGTTTACGTTTGAACGGCTGATACGAATCTGGAGTCCCCAGTGATCAAAGTGGATATTCAGAGAGATGAGCCCCATGTTGTGTTTGAAGTGAGAGCAGCACTTTGAAACAAGGATGAAGCACGAATAAATCAGGATGAAGGATGTGGGGCATTAGCTACTTTACATGAAATCCCCGCTGGAAGGACATGGCCAGTGTTCCAAAGTTTTCCTTGGAGAGTGCTCGGAAGTTGCATACCAGCCTATTTGTGGAAAGCTAAACAGTTCCCTATTGTCCTTGACGTGAAACGCTTCCCAGATAAACACTTTTCCCCTCCATTGAAGAAAAATGATACAGCCTGTCCAGAGCTCTAACACAGAGGACTCCACCAGGCTGCTGCTCAGCCTCTGCAAAGTTGCTACTTTCTGGTGACATTAAGCTTTGCTAAAGGCTATAGTTCATATACATGCCAGCATCGTTAACGAAAGGATAAGTTATTGAATGAGACTGGGATAATCTTCAAGGGTTTAATAATGTTGTGTGCCCACATCTTTGCGTCTCTGGGTTCATTATACCCCTGTAATGTAAATCCCAATCCACAGTGGCTAAACAAGGTTCACATGAATCACAAATACTTCTGTGGTATTGTCTCCTCCTGATTTCCAAAGGGGAAAGAGAACATTGCTAGCTGAAATAAACTCACATGGTTCTCTACAAGGAAAGAAGTAAACCTCTGCTGCTGTAGTGCGTTTATGTTGTAACATTGCCTGCATTTGTGGCATTTGAAGTCATTTTAAGGAATTATTCCTAACACCCACAGAGTCAAGGCATCATGTTGCAGCACAAGGAAGATCCAAAAGTCCCTGCATGAACTTTGGAGAGAAGAAGCTGATTTCTGAAATCAGCAGTGCTAAGAATCAAGACTGTCTTAACACCAGGGTAACACTGATGGTGGTTTGGTACAGATCAGTGGGTGGCTCTTCCTCTGCTTCTCCCATCCTGGCAGATCTGCCTCACCTTTGACTCTGGTTTGGGCACACATGTGGTTCTGTTGAGTATCTCCTTCTTTCCTCTATAGTGCCACCCAGGCTGAAGACCGCTTCCCAGGAGCAGTGGGTCATTCCACTCATTGACCTACAGTCAATGGATGCAATAGATACACAGATTGACTTTTTGCCACCATTTTGTCAAAGAAAACCTTGCTTTGCATTTGTGACAAAGGAATCATCTTTCTTCCCCCAGAGGCATGTGATTTCTTGCTGATGTTAAATGAGAGTTTTGCACGTGTATCGAACTTATACGTTGATTGGGTTTTAGGTCACAAATGTAACTGGGAAGTGCAACTTCCATTGATGGTTAGCAGGCATTGAGGTTTTAAATCCCTGAGGCAATTTTAGAAACATCCCCCTCAAGGAGAAAGGACATTGACGTGAAAGAAAACAGAGTTATCAGGAGTTTTGTTTGTTTGTTTTACAAATGCAGCCCTGAATTTAGGGCAATTTCTATGACTGGCATTCATAGCAATCACTGCTGAATGGTCAGCAATTCTCACGCAAATCAATGAAAAGGGGCAAATGAAGTGCCCAGGCAACGAGAAGTGTTTTAAATGAGATGATGGAGCAGGATATTGATTTCGTTTTCTTCTCCTTTCACTATTGGGGTGCACTGTCCCAGTTCCCTCCCTCTTTACCTCCCCTGCCTTTCCAAGAAACCCTGGTCAGTCTGTAAACAACAGACCTGATGAGGCGTAGGGGTTCTATGGGTTGTCTAGTCATTGGACTCTGGTGTCTAGGAAAGGGCTGAGCTCATACCTGAGCATTTCCTCATAAAGCCTGACTCCCTCCTGCTTATTGTCATATAAATAAGGACATGCACTCTTTTTTGATGTCTGTGCTACTTGGGGTATTTCAGTTATAACTGGCTGTCAAATCGAGTCTTAGTAGAGAAGGGAGGAGACAGAGGGACAGGTGTGTGTGCAGGGTGTCATCATTTGCTTAGGAAAAGAGCATCACTCAAGTAGCCTGTGCTGCTGTTGAGGATTAACATCTCCGTCTCAATCTGCCCAGTGAGGCAGCCCCAAGTGCTTAGTCTCATTGCAGAGAGACAAGACAGATGAATCGTTCTGTGGTTTTAATTAAAACGTCTATGTGGGCAGCATTTCAACAGCACAAGGTGGCACTGCTGTTGTCTGGCCCACGCTTATATGTCCGCAATGCTCAAGTGGCCCCAACAGCACAGGGTCGCTGGATCTTTGCTGTATTTCTTCTCACTGTCTTCGTGTGAGGTGGGGAGTTATCTCCATGGGTAGGTGGAAAACTAGGGCATAAAGAGCTTTTTAACTCCCTGAGGGAAACTATGACAGCACAGCTAGTTTAGCGTTAGTTAAACTACTAATCCTTAAACCACTGGGCGATCCCTCCCAGATTTGATGGGCAGGAGAGCTGTGAAAGGACTGGCAGCACTGTGCTGCTCCAAATACATACGCGACGCATCTCAGCCCCTGTGGAGCATGACACAGAGGTCATCTGAGTCTCCTTCCCAGTGCCTGAGACTCACCCGCTCCTCTCAACACTTTATTGTACAGATGTTTCCTGCGTGGAGCTGCTTCCAGTGAGAGTATAAGATTTGTATGGGCTGTTTCGGGGCTTAGTGTCACCTGGTACATGCCTGTCAGTCTCACACTTGTGGTATGGAAACATCACCTATCCAGCATCAATCTTAGCTGCCAGGGTAGACCGCAACAGCAGAAAAAAAAGTCAAGGGCTTTCTGTGTCTGTCATCAACATAAATTCAGCTTTACTGTGCAGACAACGTAGCAGAAAATGGGTTTCCCTAGGGGTCCTTTTGTCTAAGGCAGCATCTCTGACCTGTGCTGTGAATCCAACAATGACAGTGGAAGGTGGTCTGACACAGAGAGGAGTCCTCACTTGTTAAAAGGTGAAGTCCTTACAGGAGAACTAGCAAGGAATGATATTCAGTGTGGATTAAGAAGCAGTGGCAAAAGGTGAATGAACCCTTGCTCCTCCAGACCCTTTGAAAATGAAGTATGTATTCCAGTGCAGGGCCATGTTGCAGAGACAACCTGATCCCATGAGGCTGGTAGGAGGGCGCTCTCTCCATGGTTAGAGAAGACAGATCACTTTAATAATGTACACTAAAAACCCCCAACTTCAAATTACCAAATTATTCTGAGAACAGAAGAAAGATTTTGAGATAAAAAGCCCTCTGCTAGCAAAGGCATATTGACTTTTCCGTACTTTGAGCTGGATTACAGCACTGCCTCAGGAGAAGTCCTAGTTTGGTCACTCTCAAAGTGTTCCAGCTTTGTCTAGTGATAAGAAGCTAACGTGACTGCTAGAACCTGTGCCAGATGCCAGGCATAGTTTTTATGAGTCTCTGACGTCTGTTAGACTTGTGATATTACATGCTTTTCAGTGCTACAAATGCTAGGCTGTGATACCCTCTCAAACAACTGGCACTTAGATAAAGCATTTCCAGGCAAACAAATAAGCAAACACAGACTAAGAAAACACATATGCACATACAATGGAGGGAGGAGGCTTCCTAACAAACTTACTGTGCTCTGGGGAACAGAAGAACAAGTGGTTTTCGTTTTTCTGGTGTTTTGCTTACTACCGTGTGGGATTCTCTTCATGGGAGGAGAGCGGGGCTTAATCGCTGGTTTTGTGTGTGTTTGTGTGTGTGTGTATAAACAGTTTATGTAGAAGTTGGGTCTGCTCAAGCTTGTGACAAGAGCCATTTGTCATTCACATTCACAAAGCGCTCCCGGTGAAGGTTTCAACTACTGCCAGTTCCCAGTCTAGTTTATTATTTTTCTGTGACAAATTAAATCTGCTGAGATTGCATGAAGGGCAGCTGAGAGTCTTGATATCTCCCTGGTCAAGGAAGCTAGTTGGCCTAATTCTTCTGCTGGGCCAGCAGAAAGCCCCTGATAGCCATGCATGGACATTCCCTCCCGTTCCTCCATTGGAAGATGATTGGCACCAGAGTTGCTCCAAAGACCCGTCAATCTTCTTCTCCCCCTTTTCTCAGCAGAGGCTGTTAGCAGGGGACCTAAGTAGACCTCCGGGACTCCTGGTGGCCAGTGTCAACCACTTAGGCACAGGAGGAAGGAAGCACTGCCTTTATGCAGACCCTCATCCCCCTGCATTTTTAGCTGTATTGGTAACTCCTTGGAGCAGGTGAGCCCCCAAAGCTCCTTTGCAATGAGGTCTACAGCAGAGTTCAGGGAGGGAGGCTGCAAAGGCTCTCACTGTTGCACGGTTGAGTGCTGTGTCATTGTATCCTTGCGATGCTCTGGCTGTAAGTGTCTGTCATCATCTCATACCCTTTACTTGTCAGCTTGCTGAGATGGAGCTCTTTAATGTGTGCATAGTTTATTTCTGAGATTCTTAAATGTACCGATAAAAAGAATAATAATAGACATTGCAGTGAAAGACAGTTATTTTCTAGGGTTAGTGCAAGTTTCCCGTTTTAGGGCAAGAAGACCTGAGCCCTGTTGTTTGTAACTAGTTAGTGAGATTTGCCTGAATGCATTAAAAATCAATCTTTCTTGTGGCCTGAGATGCCTTCTAGGTATTCAAGATGTAGTTCACAGTCTAATCTCATAGGTTTCAATTAACAATCAAAAAAAGATAATGTAAAACCTTCTGTTCTTCCTTGAGGTTTCAGCAGCAATGTGCATGCTTCATTAATGAAGAATTTTAATGAAGGATGGATTTGTCAGAGAGAAACAATTATTTGATACAAGCAGTTTCATCAGCATCAGTTAATACAGAGAGGGAACCCAGGTGAAACCAGGCTACTATGTAGACAGACCGTATGTGAAGTCCATTAACATTAGAGCTGATAGAACAGCACTAGACATGAAGGCAAGTGGAGTTTGGAGGAAGAACTCTCCTGCCTTCATCATGTTTTGAGGGCTCTGTCCATTACTGCACAGTAAAAATGCCCACAGACAGGCTGAAGTGTTGTCTGAATAGGGTTTCTGACAACTGTTTTGTTCTTTTCTTGGAAACACTCAGGCCCTGTGATAAAAACAATGCTGATGGGCCATAACAGTGTTTTGGAGAAAGGCAGACTGGCTCTGTGTTCCTTTTTTTAGCTCAGTTGCTAAAATGGCTAAGCAGATCAGATGTTTTACAGTGTCAGCTACAGAGAGGAAAAGTGGATTCAGTGTAACAGAGACGTGGGATCTCTTGCAGGCATGGTCTTCTTACAGCTCTTTGGTTCCACACTTCTGCCTGCTGCTCAGTTTAAGTGGTCCATGTCTCTCTCCTTCTAGTGATAGCAGCTACTTATGTGCCTATGTTATCTGTCGTCTTGCAATTCTAAGAGCCTGGACTGAACAAGGTACTTAAGGAAGACAAGTTACCCTGCTTGTATGGATTTGTGATCCACCCAGTATCTCATCTCTGCCAGGACCCAGCTTCAAGAGCATCTGAGGGAAGCACAGGAAGCAGCACCAGGCATACATTGACTAATCTGCCCTTAGTTTAAGTCTAAAGTCAGTGAAAATGTTTTCCCTCAAGCTAGGCATTTGGTACCTTGCTCAGTTGATGTCTCTGCAGAGAGTTTATTTTTAAGATGTGATGGAAGATATGGACTCCTGCAGATGTTTCTTCTCTCTGGAGGATCCAGCAGAGAAGGGAAACCAATTCTCAAAGAAGACAATCTGGGAGCAGAATTCAATTTGGATTGCAAACGAGTAAGACACAAACAACAGTGTCGAGCAGCCAGGATGGGGCATTTTTTTGTCAGTCAGCTTCTTAATCTTGAAACCTATCTGGATGTCCACTACTGGGATGGAACAAAAGCATCCTCAGTTTGTTTTCTATGCTTAAACTGTGGTCGGGAATGGTTTGGGAATAGCAACACATGAGACAAGAATAGTTTTGCAACTTAGTGAGCAAACCTGCCTTTACGCATGGCTATACAGCTAAGTGTCCCAAAAACTGATGATGACTAGAATAGAACAGACAGTCATAGAGGTCAGGAGCATCATTGACTTAAAATGGAAGTAGGAGAGAGACGAGTTTTGGTGAGTATGTCTAATTTGGTTGTGGCAACTGGAGGAGAAAGCAGGATTTGTTCAGCCTTTGACTTGCTTTCCGGTCACTAGAGTCTGAGAACATAACTGCTGAGATGAGATGGTGGCGTTTGGTCACCATTGTCCAGTTTCTCAGACACTGCCCAAACCACTCTAAATATGCTGTCAAATCAGAACTGGCTGAAAACCTAAGGCCAAATCAAAACTTTGGAAATGACACAATGAGACCTGAAGAAACTTGGTGTTACAGACTGGGTCGAGCTGGGTGAGAATTTTATGCTTTGCAAAACTTGTCGAATAATGGGAATTAATTTGCAGCACCTAAAAAACCTGCTGTGTATTAATAATATGACATTACCTCAAAGAAACATACAAAGATCAGAGAGTTTATAAAGAGGAAACAGAGATTGCATTGCCCAGTAATAAGTCCACCATTGTTCTTTATTAAAGCAATATATATGTGTTTATTACAAAGTTATTGAGATGAAAGAGCAATATATTTACTCTTGTTACTAATGGTTTTCAAGCAATAACAGAAAAAAATGTGTGAAATAAAGCTTGAAAATATTCCAGTTCAATAAATGCAACCCTAAAATCTTATTATGTGATGTAATACCATCACTTTTGATTCATCTGAAAGCCTGTGTATTCTCGACAAATTTGGACAGAAGTCAGAATTTCCAATCCAGAGGCGCTGATACTCCAACATTTCTGTCCAAAATCAGGGAATAAAGCAGATATACTGAAAACTCATTGCAAAGTCAGCACTCAAAAATTTGTTAGAAGACACTGAAATATTTCAGTTAACATTGTGCAGCAAGTCTTTCAGTGGTATATGAACATATAGGAATAGTAATTTGAATACGAATCCCTTTCTCTCCTCTGTGAAGTAGACTTCCAGAACGAACCAGATGTCCCAGGACAGCTGCATAGCTGCATGCTCCCATGTTGAACCAGGACGCTTGAGCAGAAAAGAGCCCGTCTTATCCATGGGACAGGTATTCCGTCCAAGGAGCTTTAAGTACAACTTCCATAAGACAGTGAGGCACCAAAGGCAGCTGTATTATTAATATTTTGCTTAAACCAAACTACCCAGGTGGAAATACGTTAGCACCAAGTTGGTATAGTGATAGTAAGACAGTGAAGATTTAGGGAATAGAGTCTGAGGTGAGGCTTTGTGTGCCACGAGCAGAGAAAGTTCTTATTTGCTATTAATATGGGAGATGGAAGCAAGACTAGAGGGTTAGCTCACCCTTGGTCTGTGGGCACAGCCCTTCTTCTGAGGCTGGAGTGTGCAGTTTACACAGTTCACGCTAAAGATGCATGAACAAAGGATTATTCAGTTCAAGAATTGAACAAAAAAGTCAAGAAGGGGAAATAAGTTCAGAGCAATCTGAAGTGGAACACTTTTGAAAGCAGGTGTTGGGTTTTGTTGGGGTTTTGTCATTTTTATTTATTAGTTGGGTTTTTCCTTTTGATTTGAGCTCTTTAAACAAAAAAGGCCACTCTGTAGGATTTCAGTCTTTGAAAACAGAAGGCTAAAAAAAATCAAAAGATTTGTTCAGAAAGTGCTGAAATGAAACATTTTGAGTTTTCTGAAATGAATTCATGTGAAGATGTGGAAATGGCACATTATAAATGTTTCAGCTGTCCTCTTTTTTCAGCAAATTCAACCGCTCAACTTGCAGAAAGCTTCCATTTCTTCTCCTATGCCCTAGATCAGCTCCACTTTTAATGAAATGGAATAGATAATGAAAGTTTTACTTGTTTCTCTTATTTTATAGTTTCTCAAACTGGGAAGGAAAACATCACCATCCATGGGAGCATCTTGACCTCACAAGCTTTTCCCTTAATTTATGCATAGAGTTGAGGGTCTACATATATATATATGTGTGTGTGTGTATACTGAGGACCAAATTCCGTTTCAGTCTAAGGCCACAGTTCTTGAACAACAATGATTCTTCCCAGAGAAATAGTCTGACATGGATTCTGAGACCAGAGATACCATCCAAGTTTGGCATGGACTGTAATCTAATTTAACTACTTAACCTAATTTAACTGCTCGTGAGATGTAGTTGACTCTGGTGCAAAAATGAAAAAACAACTTTGTTTCCAAATTCTGTTAAGAAACGGAAATGCTTTAACTTTAGTGTACAGGCCTAAGGCAACTGCATCCTAAATAAAATAACCTCATTATAATTAAGCCAATCAGTTGAGTGAATAATCAGGGATTTCACAGGTGTTCTCTTTTGCTGTCTTTTGAGCCCAAATTCATCCTCAGTAATGTACGGTACTTACCTGAAGTAGCTTAGGTAAGTTAGGTATGGGGAGAATCTAATTCCCCTATCTCTTCTTTCGTGTTACTCTCTTTTGCAGTAAAAAAAAAAAAAAAAAATATGTATATATATGCTTTCATCTTGAAGGAGATTAACTCCGTGGTGTTATGCACTGGTGTCACCTGGTTATGTGAGAGACCATGGTCTAAATCCACACTTCACATCACTAGTAAGAGGCCCTAAACTATGCTGGGGTGGGTTAGGATTTCTGCCTGGTTTTCTGTTCTCCTTTTGTTTGCTGCTCTCCCAACAGCTTTGAAAATCTGAGTTTCATCCTAGTGTGGAAGAGAAAAAAAATGCAAAACTTCTTGTGGGATAGGACATTCTGGTGCCCATCTTGTGGGTGTGCATGACTGCTCTCAGAGATGAATAAGGAAAAAAAAAAAGCAGATGTCTCTGTGGCCTGTGGCAAGGGGAGCAAGGATGCGTGTGAGGGACTGACGAATTCCTGCCTTGACAAAGACTCCCAAACTGGAATTTACGAGAATCAGTCTATAGTAAAATGCTCTTAACTTAGTGTCTGGATGTCATGCGGGTGCATCCCAAGAAGAGTGGCGTAAGGATGAAGCTGCCACATCACACATTCCTTGCTATCACCACAGCTTCCCTTTTGATGAAACAAAAACTTTCCTTGTCTGACAGTTTTGAAAATTGAAGCAAGAAAACCTCAGAGATGTTGCTGTACTTGGAAGTGCATGCAAAGCATGGCAGTCTTCTGAGCAAAACTTCTCTATTGCTCGTGCTACAAAGACAAGATGCAAATAAGAAATTGGCAAACTTGCATTTTAGAAGATTCTGCACATATCTGAGGGAACAGAAATGTTACCGCAAGATTGCTGCTGAAAAAATAGTTTGATGATTTAATTGTGTGGAAGATGTGTATGGTCAGCAAAGGCATGTCCTCTCTCATGAGCCAGGGGAGGCTTGATGGGACTCACTCCAAATGTTACTAGCATTACTCCAGCAGGGTCAGTGGGCAGAGGCGTTAGTGGGGTCTGCCCTGCTTGATGCTCCCCTCAGACAATTGGTAATGGATCCGTGGTTGGGAAAATCCTGGTTGGTGAGGACGAGGTGTGGTGCAACGTGTAGTGTTAACACCACGCAGACTCCACCGGTGGGGAAAGGTGGGCTATTAGCAAGGTCCATTCAGAGCAGGAACGAAACTTGGATGCTCTGATTCGCCCTACAGAGGAGGTTACCAAGCCCAGAGATGGTCACAACCCTCTGAGCTGCAGGAATTGGATACCTGATGTGAGGGGTAGGAAGGTGCTTGCCTGGGCAAGGAGAAAGGCATGACCAGGCTGCCAGGTGGATTGGGGTTGACTGAAAGTGGGACCTGGACAGTTTTAAGCCTGGGAATTATGAAAAGAAGCTATCACAAGACTTCATTATGTTGATGTCATTCTTCTGACCAGATCCCCTCAATAACCCCAGCAAATCCCGATGATGAGTCAATCTTCTATCATCAGTGCCGGCACAGAGTGACACTAGAGGCCACAAGGCAGAAAGAGAAATGCTGAGACAGCCCAATGCAGTGTACAGCTCAGCCTGAACTACTTGCGTGTTTTGTTTTGTCCTTTTAGTTCTTGAAAAGAATTAGAAAAGGATAGCAAATTTCACCAGAAGTGAAACAAAACCACAGGGGTCTTTGTCTGTGAATTAAGCATTTTCAAGAACTAGCAAGAATAAAAGTTCTCCTGTTTTCACTCTGTTTGCTGTACCTTAGGACCAAGCCACACAGGGTATTTGCTGAGACTCCCAAGTTTTCTCTGTTTGAATTCTGGTTTTTTAGAGAACTTGTTTTGCAGAACTGTGCATCCCGGGGAAGGAAATTAAGGTCAGAGATGAGAAAAACTCACCTAAGGGCTTGAAATACTTTTAGTTTCTCAAAGACCACCCTGCGTGGGAATGATAGGTTTAAAAATGGGTGGAACCTCTAAGCCTGGAATTATATCAAGTTATTAATGAAAAATCTCTGAGATCTTTGTGTGGACCAAGATATTTGGGTGGTACTTTCTCACTCTTTCTTCAGAAGAGGCACTGTGGCCTCACAAACTGAAAACTAGCCCTGATTTTTCTCTGGCTTTGAAAATAACTATGTATCTTGAAAAGCTGTCTCAGCAGTAGTGAAGGAGTGGGAAAAAAAGTGTATTATATCCCTATGGTTTCATACAGTGCAGCTGTACTAACAGAGTGCATTGAGACTAAGACCAAAGGAAAGGCACGAAATAGTCCATGAAATGATCAATTTAATCAAACAGTAAAGTTTCACGCAATGGGAAGATCTGTTGTCCAGGTATGCTATTGCAGATGGGAGTTGTTTGTCTTTTTTTTTTTTTTTACAGGGAAAAGATCCAGACTATTAATAAAGTCAATCCCTTTATATTAATAAAATCTTTACTGAAATCAATGGGAAAGTTATCTTCTGATAGGCAGTCCGCCTTACTTTGAATTAAAATTTTTAAATATTCTTATAATATATTTGGATTAAATATCCACATTCTGTGGGATTAAACATTTTGATTTTACTTCTGGTTACCTGTAGGATGATGATCAGATTTAAAAGCAAACAGGTCTCTAGATTTATTACATCAGTTTTAAAAAAAATCTTTTTTTTTGAAAGAAGCAAGCATGCATCAACATACAGCCTTCAACAGTTCCTCCTAGGTCTTGGGGTAATTATTAGTAGTACAGAAATAATAGAATAAGTATTGACCAAATGTAATATGCAGTCACCACAGCAGAGCTATTCCCCCTGAGTCACTCTAAAGTACAAGCGGTTAGTTTATAACCCTCTTTAGGTTACAATATTTTAACGTTTCTTCAGTGTTTATTTATTCTCTTCCCAAAGAATGTTCTGAAATATCGAGTTTACAACCTGTGGCTCATGTGATGGTAGTGGAAACAATTAAGCTAGAAGCTTTCAAAGCCACCACTGGGATTTTGATGCCCAAACTCATTAATTTTAATAAGAAGTGTGCTGCCAGTCGTCTTAAGTGGTTTCTAAAATCTCAACCCATAAAAACACCTCTCTACTTGTTCCAGTTTACTAGGAGCTCAGAGCAAGGTAAACACATGTAACAAAATAGTAGGTGTTAAAAGGTGGAAAGTATGTGTTCAGATGTCTCTGAGACCGTTCAAGGAACGAAATGGCGGCCCCAGCCTTGAGCTGGCAGATGTGGGCTGATGTGGGGGCTGCTACTACCTTCAGCATCTCAGGGAATTACTGACTGATCAGAACATGAGGCACCGTTTCAGTGGCAAGGAAAAGAGAAAGTCAGTGGAAACATAAATCTTGGCAACAGCTCAGTTCCATCTGTGATGATCACATTGCGTGTCTACTTTGTGCTCGCACGTCTGCTCCATGCTCTTACCTTCTTCACATGTTTCTGCCCACCACAGCCTTGTGGCCAGCGTAGTGCTCTTCTCCCCAGTGTGCAGATGGACGGCTGGGTTGCAGGAAGACCTGGGTGAATTCGCACCACACAGTGAAGAGCAGAGGTATCCAGACCAGTACCAGAACGAGCTGTCTTTGGGTCGTATCAACCAGCTTGTATTCCCACTGCTGTGACATAAGTGCAGCACGCAATGAGGCCGGGGCTTTCTTACCACCCGTTGCTGCCTGCTGCCATTGCAGTTACACACATGGTGTTTGTAGATGCTTGGTCCAGGTCCTTCCTGCCTGCCTAACCTGTCCAAGTTCACACTGTATTTCAAGCTGCTAAGTGGCTGTATTTGCATGTTGATACTTCACTGATCCACCATTGTGGCTGGATAAAAATTAAGAACTGTCTGCTGTGGCCGGAAGGACCCACCCAAAGCAAACCTATGAGAGCCTTTCCTTTTCCATGAGTCTGGAGGTGGCTTCGCTTCATGAGCCTGTGTCACAGAATCACAGAATGGTAGGGGTTGGAAGGGACCTCTGGAGATCATCTAGTCCAACTCCCCTGCTTAAGAAGTCTTGAAGGCTTTGGAGAGCACCAGAATCTCAAAGAAAGTTGCTGCACTAATGAAAACTCTTCCTCAACGTGAATCATGGAAGAAAGTCTTAATGAGGAAAAAAATCCAGACCCAGCAGATCTCTCTGTGATGTAAAATAGTGCATGGGGTGAATATGAATGAGTTTGAAAAGGACTCACTGAGAGTCTGAATGCTTGGAAAAAGAGAAAAAATATGGGATTTTCTTGTGTCTTTTATTAATGAAAGCAACCTTGGAGAATTTTAGAATTAGTTTAAACAAGTGTTTCTCTCTTCTGTATCTGTCATACGATCTCTGAATAACTTCATTAATGTTGGCTACAAGTGACAAAGTACTGTAGTTTTTGCCAGTGAGTCTCATAGTAGCAACGATTCATTATCAGTAGCTGTTGGAAGGACCTTTGGGTGAAACATGATGCAGTGGAAATAGAGATGACCGTCTTGACTGCTATTGTAACGGACTTCAAAAAAATCAAAAAGAGAAAAAGCTACCATTAGTAGTAGATGTGACTTTTTTGAAAGAGAACAAAATGTTCCATAAATGAAACATGTGGTTTCACTTGCAGCACATTTTGTACATTGTCACCAATGAAGTTTAGGATTTTTTATTACTTTTTCATTAAAATGTCTTACTGGTTTCACTCAGGAGGCAGAACTTTTCACGTGGCTTTAATTGTTTCTGTCATAAAAGTCATAGCATCCATGTAATAGAAATAGTTTTACAGACCACAGCTTCATATTGCCTATTAATTCTCTTCCATTTTCTGTACCTACAAGTCATTGGGCCATCCCAGAGAGAGAAAAAGTTCCTCTCTTGCAATTAAGACCAAACAGGAACTTCTACTGAAGTTAGAGGAAAAAAAATCACTTTGTGTCAATACTGATTTATTAGATTTTTTGTTTCAGATGTCTTATCTCAAAAATGTAAGTTCACATGACCACATATCAAAGGAGAGAGTTTGCATTTACCTTTTTGTAAAATCAGTGAAACTCCAGAAGATGAAAACAATAAAAGACCTTTTTCTGCATGGTTCCAGTCGGATGCAAGGGTGGTAGTATTTCAAACAGGAGTGAAGAGCTCTGGCAGTATTGTTTCAAGGTGGCTTTGGACAGGTCATTTACCCCCTTTTTTGCTTCTTTTCTCCATGATACAAAAACTGCTAGGGTTCAGGTCTCACATATCCCATCCCAGCAGCCTAGCTATTAGACCATGCTTCTGTCATCAGTCTGGGCTTCCCCATCACCAATCCTAACTCAGATGAACAGGCATAATTATTGCTGCAGTCAAAACAATGATTTGTTTTCCGCAGATGATATCCAAAGTTGAAAAAAAAAGAGGGGAACTAATGTTATCTCATTAATTTAAGATCAACTTCTGTTAAGGTACTTCTTTTCCTTAGAGTCGTGGTTTTGCTATTTAACCTTCAGCCCAGCGGGGAAGGTGATGTTGACCCCTACTGCAGGCTCTAAAGCCTGTAAGGAGTAATTAAAATCCCAGAAAACAGCAATAGCGTATCAACTGCCTTTTCCCTCTTTTTTTTTTTTTTAGTTTACTGGTTATTTGAAAGCTTGCTAGGAAATGCCACTGCTGCACCTTCTTAGTAGTTAGGAGCACCCACCAAGTAGTGTAGTCTTCTGCTTTAACTTTGTCTTAACACAATCTCTCGCTTATTCATCAAATGTCTGAATGTTGTGTTTTGCAGTTCGAGGATGACAAAGACAAGCCCAGCCTTGGAAGGGTCCTCAGCAACAGCCCTGCCTGCTGTCCAGCTTTCTGAGCAGATCCCCCTGACTTCTCCTTCCCTGAAGCCCCTGCAGATGGACGAAGAAGACAGCCTGTCTCCTCACCTCCTGTTGCCAGATAGCATCAGCCAGCTGGAAGAGTTTGGCAGGCAGAAGAAATGGCACAAGAAGCAGCACAAACACCATCGCCAGAGGCAGTTCAATGACCTCTGGGTTCGGATAGAAGACAGGTGAGTCATAGTGTTTATGGTCCCTGTCCTCTCCCTGCTGTCTCCTAACTAGTTTTTCTTTACAGATCCCAGCTCTTGTTGATTGGCCCATAAGGAGGGTTGGAGAAAGGTTAAATAGGAGAAACAGGGAGTGAGGTGATGTTTTTGGAGCCTAATGAGGAACCTAGGAGGAAGGTTCATAGGCATATTTGATCTAAAAGTGAAGAGAAAAAATGTTAATGCTTAAAATATTGAAAATATAGAGAAACAAAGATTTGTCAGAGTAAAAACAGGAAAAAAATGGCAATGGAAAATATTCTGTGTTTGCCCTCTTTTGTTCCAGTAATTATTTTCCAATCTTTAGTGTCAGTTTTCAGCCTAAAGACTCGCCCATTTTCCAACCGTGCAGAATATTCCTGGGAATTTTTAAGATTCCGACATATCTGACTTTCAAGCTTCTTAACTGTGTTCTGGGGCTGAAATGTTTCAACATCTCAGGCTGCATTGAAAACAGCAAACCGAGGCAAAATGAAGTTCTTAAGTAAGGCCTCTATGTGAAGAGAATGGAGGTAGACACATTTCCGTGGCTGTTCCAGTCTTGGCCTGAGGTTAAAAACTCCCATTCAGTGTTTGAACAAGTGACTTCATGTTTGACCAGGCCTTCGTGATGTGTGCTTTTAGGATTCCTGGGCAATTTATTCTTCCACCTCTAAAACTGGGAAAGCTCTTAGTGCCTTTATCCAGGCCAAGTCATGGACAGATAAACAGCCACAATGTTTATAGATCTCCTAACAAGTAAAAATAATGAAATAATCTGTTGGGAACTGGCTGCTCGCCTATACATGTAATGATTGTCTTTGAGCATTACTCTTACTCCTGTTTTCATAGCACCTAAATTCCTTGCAACCTCTGAGTCTCTCAGGTTTCTCCCTTTGCTAAGGAAAAAACTCCACATATTTGGATTTTGGGATTTGTTTTAATTTTTATTCATTCTTTTTAATGAACCAGTTGCTTCTTTTTATTTGTAGTTTATTGTATTCTCAGGGTGAGTGGTGTAAGGGCTATTATTAAGGTGGTGCATATTAATCTTAACATAGTAAGGCTATTTCTGAGGTTAATGCCAGCCTTGGTAAGACAGATTCATGTGTTTTGTTCTCCAAGTGTGTTCAGTGGTTGGATCCTCTCCACAGAGGATGTTTAAGCATGAACTATAAGGCATTTAGTTCAACATGGTTTATTGATTGCCTCAAGGACAAGGGACTATTCTATCTTTCTTCTGCCTGGGGGCCGTCGAGTTGTGGTGTCCCATGATGTCCCAGCATTTCGCAAGAATGTCTGGTCCAGCTCGCCATATATGTCATACAAGTGAGATGCTTAAGGAGATCTGATGGGAGCCTGGCAGTTAGGCACAATCATCCTGCCCCCATCCTGTCTATCCAGAAATGATACTGGATATCGGGCCTGATATGGCTATGGAAATGTGCAGCTCGGGGCCTAAAGCAGTGGTGCTTGCATAGCTTTGGTGGACTTTTGTGGCTTTTGCTGTTGTTGTTTCGGTAAGAAATGTTCCTAGGAAAAGTGTTTTAAAGGCTAGCTCCCCAGGTTAGAGTTAAATTATTCGCTCTGTGCTCCTGTGAGATTTCATCTGAATCAAAACCTTTTATCCCTCTACTTCCATTTCATAAGGACGGAGATTGGGATAAGGAAACATAAGTTTCCGCTCCCACCATGCTGGTGATGAACCAGACGCTGTGTGTCGCCTGCCTTGCTGAAAGATCCCAGGGATATATTAGTGGGAGATCACAGCCCTAGAAATGAGGAAAGGCTGGAGGAAGGGAAGTCTGCCTTAGTGCTTTCAGATGGTTTTAGTGCTTCTACAGTTCTGGAGTAACTTCTGGTGTTTTCCTGGAAACAAAACAGAACAAAAAAATACAAACTGTTCAGCTAAATCAGAGACTCACAACCAGCTCTGGTTTCCCCATAAACCAGCTGCTGCATATTGTGCTTTTGGCAGTTGGGTTTCATCAGCATTAATTGCAAGCTGGACCTTGCACAAAGCAATAAGCAGTGAGTTCTCTTTAACTGGTTCCTTTCTGATTGGCAAGAAAAGAGCAGAAATGTATGCCTGTCACCAGACTACATAGCATGATCGTTCTTGGGAGGAAACAGCTAGGATGGCTAATAATATGGGCAATGGAGTGTTACCTGGGCAGGAGAGAAGGATGTGAACTTATATTGTGTTGCCTCCATAATGTTCACCAGCACTCAACAGTGAGATTGTTAGCACTCATTTTTGGAGGATAATCGGTGTACTAGAAGTTCACGCTCTGGCCTGTCCCATAGGTCCACTGTGCATTTACATATACTTAAATTGGAACCCCCCCATGTTCTATATGGACCGAGGTCTCTGCGTATATTACCTTGAGCTATGACCCTGTATTTTGAAATAGTTTTTCTTCCAGTTTGAATTTCCTAACTCACTTGTTACCCGAAACTTGACTTGTTCTCCTTTGAGACAAAGTAGAGGGATTTAGGTCATTCTTATGGTTTTGGGGGGAAAGCTGCATAAAACTCATTGTTTCCATGTGAGGTCTCCAGAACTCAGCTGTTTGAGCTGCTTTTCAATCCTAAAAGTCAAAGAGAAATATATAGGTGGAGGACAAGTCCAGGCGAATTTAAACCAGATTATTGATTCTTGTATGAACCTCATTGAACTGTGAAACGACGGTGGTTCATACAGCTCTTTTCCAAAGCTTTATTGACCATGGATTAGAGGACTTTATGAGCCATGAATTGCAGGGCTTTCATGGACTATGCATTTCTAGACTATCTCATACACTTCCATGGAAATTTTGGGGTGTTTTTTTAAGCTACCAACAGAGAAACAAAGGAAATGAACACAGGAGAATAATCTTAAAGGAACATCAAAGGTCTGACTCCAACCTATAAAAGCCAGGAAAGCCATAATTAATGGTTCCACTAAGACTTCAGCTCACACAGGCGTTGGGGTCTGATCTGAGGTTACAGCTACAATCTGAAATGGCCTCGTGAAAAATGAGTCATCATTTAATGTCACACATCATCATTAGCATTCACTTTCAGTTACACCTTGGAGATTGTCCTTTCTTTTTTGTTTGGTCTTAACAGCTGAGGCATTTGAGTTGGCGCCCCTGAGTGGACGGTGTTTAGATTTGTGTGTTGGAGGGTTAGTACAGCTGTGGAGGATGAGAAAGCTTCTGCTCTGTCCTCTCCCTGTCTTTGACAGAGCTAAGATTTGCTCATCTCCTGGGTAATCGGCTACACTGAAGGCTATAAAAAAATAAAAAATGCTGATGAAATGTGTGGTTTCCTCTCTCTTCTCCCTCCTTCCCCTAAAATCTAAGCAAAATTAAAAAGTCCTTCCTGGCTGCAGTTTGTGTTTGAAATTGTTTGTCAAGAATCAAAATGAAATGGAGATTTCAAGTAGTGGGATTTTTTTTCTTTAACTACTTGATTTTGCAGAAATGTGCAGATCTGAAGTCTGTCTTTGGGAGGAATTTAAACTTAGACAAGACTTAAACCCAAGCTGGCTCCCATAGCCAAAAGCCAGCTGGGGCAGCAGGGAAGGGAGGCAAAACCCTTGGGCTGGAAGGCTGCAGTTTGGCATAGAGTGTGTTATTGTTCCTGTGTTAGCTAAGCTTCCCCTTGTAATATAAATAATTAATTACAGATCATTCACTGGCTTTTCATGATGAGCTGCTCAGTTCATTGAAAGAGGAGAGAAATGTCTGTGACATTCCAGAGTAGCCAATGAAGGCCAGATCAGGATCGCACCTTTGTTCTAGTGGGCAAACGTTTAGGGCTACAAACAAAACCAGCCCGAGAGACCAGAGAAGCTCTCCCAGCTGGGAGGGGAGCGTTACAGCTTCTGGGGCCCTAAGGCAGGGTGGGAGGAAAGCTCCAGGGAAAAGGGAGGGAGGGGAGTCAGAAACTGGGAGGGTGTTTCAGGAGGTGTGAGGTTTGGAAGGAGCGACAGCAGCTGGGGGATGTGAAAGAGGGAAATACAGTGCTGGGAAGAAAGAATTAGAGAGGATGTAATGGGCAAATTCAGAAGTTCATTCCCACTGCGGAGGAAGAGATCTGGGTGAAGATGGTGTTTGGAAAGACGCTGAGGACACACAGATGCTTCACTTGCACAGGAAAGAAAGTAAAGGAAAAGAATTGTTATCAGAAGAGAAAAAAAGAAATTCTTGTCCCAGATGTAAGCTCAGCCCTGCAAAACCTGCCATTAGTGGGAAATTAGATGAATTCCCCCTGTAATTGGAAATGGCATTTCTCTGATAGCCCAGTGCTGACTATTCAGTCCCAGATGAATGCAGTAACATCACAAACATCAATTTCTTTCGCAAGCAACAGTTATTTTAGGAAAAAAAAAAGTTATACCAGTGATGGATGAAGGGAGACAACGTGTAATAAACTGCACTAGGTGTGCCTGTATAGAGTAAGCCTTATCAGTTTGGATGGAATTTAAGCACTTAGCCTGTTATCCTTTCTTTCAAGACAATGCAGTGATGGAAAACAGAACTCTGTCAACTCAGACAAACTTTTAATTTCACTTAACTGCATCTGAAAGGTAAATTTCAGTAAATGAATCCAAATTGCTTCCTTTTCACAACACACGGTGCTGAAATACAGTACTTAACTTCATTAAAGAAAAGGCTGCTTTTCTTTAGAGGAGACCTAGACACTTTTGAAGTCTAACAGGTAAATTGTGGTCAGATTATTTCCCTCCATATGGTAGCTTTGAGCTTGAAATTTCCATCACTGGGGCCTTGTTTGTTTAAATTGCTCTATCCACCTCCCTGGTAAGGATACTGCTTGGAGAATGCATGCCTACTGATGCTCATGGGGAGGGGGGATCACTCCCCCCTCTAGCCCATCTCCCTGCAGCAGGGTAGGCAGCTGCCACCACTGCATTTATTTGCCCTGTGTTCAACCAAGAATGAGGATGCAGCTTCAAGACCTTTCTAACTTGTTACAGTGAACCTGTCTCCCAAAGGACCGCTCCAGCAGCCAGGAACAGCAGGAGCTGTTGTAGTCCCACCTTCCAGTGTGTTGGAGTCCTGCCTTCCCTCCCTTGTCACACCTCATTGCTGTTTGGGGCTTAACGGTGTTGTGTGGCCCCTTGGCTTTCCTCCAGCACTCCTGACTGCTATTTCCTTCACTGTTGTCCTGGCAGGATTTCCTTCTTGGGGAACTTTCATGATCACAGTCCCTATCAGTGACTGCACCCAGTCTCCAGGGCACGGCGTACAAGTAACTGCTCATCAGAAAAATCTCATGGTTTGATAGCTCAGGTGAAAGACCCTTCTGTCATGCTCAGTGATCTCAAAACACCTCCTGAACACATGCTCCCTCTTGGTTCCTTGGTGGAGGCTGAACCTTGGAATCTTGAACTGGCCTAAAATCTGCTCTTAGTTTGCCTGGTTTTTAATGAACTCTAGTGGATATACTGTGACCAGAAGACAACACTTTGGGCAGTGAAGCAGTGCATCAGTTGGTCCTCCTCTCTCCCCACACTGCATGCCTCTCTCAAACATGCAATCTTGCTTCTGCGAAGGGGTCTTCAGCTCATCTGAGCAGAGAGAAAAGCGTGGAGAATAGTGCGTTTTCCCCTTCTTAGTTTCTTAGTGTTTTCATTTGATCCCCCTTTAAGAAGAGCAGATGGCTTGATGCATCCTTTAAACAGGCACCGACATTGGCAGCTCTCATCCCGCCCTTCGCACAGCCCCAAGTACACCAGCACGACAGTGGAAGTAAAATAACAGCACGGTATAACTCAGTGCAATATAAATAAGAAGTAAATCTCCTGACTGTAACATATGATACGGTGATGACATATCCTCCCTCCCTGGATGGTTTTTGTTGAAGCTTCTTGGATTATCAGGTTGGTCAGAGTGCACAGAACGTATTAATTAAAGCTTTGAATCCTGCGCTCAGCACACAACTCTTGTGCATCGCAGTAACAGACGGGAAGTCCTGACATTCATGTCCAAAACTCTAGCATCTCCACGCTAACAGACCCTCCCTGTCAGCTGGCCATGAGTGATAACTTCTTTCCCCTTGTAAAGTCAAAGAGTTAATTTGTTACCCTCCAGATGGGGCTGAAAAGACGTGCAGCCACACTTTCACCTGCTAGACACACAGAAAGATCTGTATGTTTTACTTTGTTCTGTTGTTGCTCTCTGTAACATGCTGCCACTGTGTGATGAAACAGATAAATTTAAGAAAAAAAATAAGCAAAAGCCTTGCATATTTACTTTCACCATTGCTTAAGTGTCTCACAACCAGTATGAACAATTAATGTGAAGCAGTATGCATGCTCTATTTTAATGAAAGCTATAAATACCTGAAAATAAAATCATTACAGATAAAGAACATGGAAGTCTCTTGGAAACAGAGAGATAATTTGTATATAGATTTTGGTTTTCTTTCATGAAACTAAATTCTCTATTGGTAATGCATTAGGTATTTTATTTTCATGAAATTTAAATCCATCACGAATATTAAACCCATATTTTTGAAGGCGCACGAGTAACAAAATTGGAGCACACAAAAGCTAGGATTTTTGAACAGTGAGGTATTTTCCAGCACTGGATATCCAAGAGCACTTTCAATACTGAT
Organism: Steatornis caripensis; assembly: GCA_013398225.1. Taxonomy (NCBI): domain Eukaryota; kingdom Metazoa; phylum Chordata; class Aves; order Caprimulgiformes; family Steatornithidae; genus Steatornis; species Steatornis caripensis. Next base: position 367,123 of record VZSC01013301.1, on the reverse strand, counting down.
TAAAGTTGAAAATACAATGCAAGATGTTTTATGGAACCTATTAAGAACTTTTGCTTCATTTCTTGTTTTCTACTTTTCATTTGGGATGCGTTGGGTAAAGATAGTCTGTGTTATACATTTATATCTGCCCTGGTTTGGTGTATTTCTGGCTTGGGCTCAACATAACCCTACCATTGCTGGCTTTGTTAAGCCACCTAAGATCTGTCTGAAGCAGCACAAACAAAATGTTTGCTCAGGATTCAATTTCAAGAAGGAGCAGCTGCTGAGTTACGATGATCTCTTCCTCCGTGATGCACATCCCTACTTGTTCCACTGTTTCTCAGGCAGCACAGTCTCACTTCCTAACCCTGTGCCAGGACTCCTCTTGATCTTGGACAAGCTGTTAACTTTTCAGTTCCGTGGTTCTCCATTTTCTGCTGAAATTTGCTCTTTCTCCTATCCTCTTTCTACCTGCCCTTTTGAACTCTAGGTGCACGCACTTAGCATGCGCCCTGGAGCAATGAGTAGAAAGGGACTCCTCCAGCATCTCCATCTTCATTCCTGGACCTCTGCACCCACCTCTGCCTCTCTGAGCTCACCCCACAGGAGGCTGTGATCCTACAAACACTGCTCTTCACTTCGCAGTCAGTCCATGCCAATGGAAGTGTGGGCCTTTGGGAGCCTGCAGCCTTCAGCAGAACCTCTTTTTGATGGGGGCATCTCTCACTGGTAGCTAGCATGTCTTTGTCACCTGGCGTACTGCAGACTGCAGGAAGCAGGAAGCATAGCCAAGCATCCTTCTTCGTTATTTAACAAGGATGCAGATATCCTCCATGTTATTTCATCTTCTTTGCTTTTCCTACCATTTTCACACAGATGCGTGTGTGGCCCAGGACGCTGCCGACTAGACAAGACAGTCAGCATTGGCTCCGTTTATTCTTTGCTAAATTCATGGACAACATAAAGCAGTCCAGGCTCTTTCTGCTGATGCTTTTCCTTCTCTTGAGAGCTTGGCAGCCTCCTGGGCAGTCTCTGTGACAGCGGCCCATGCCAAGAGTGTTGGGGGCCTGCATTTGCCCCAGCTATTTGTTCCCATGGCAGCACAGTCCCTGTAGCAAATTCATGGCTACCCTTCATATGCAATGTGTGTTTAACCTTTGCACCTGTGAACTGTCTAGACACCTACAATAATTAAGTAATTAGCAAAACCTTTATGCTTATACCTTGGATCAATTTTTTGTCTTCTCAGGCATCAGAAATGTACTTACGGTTGGCATTAAGCTGGGGAAAAGTTGCCTGTGTGCATAAATGGAGAAGCAAGTTTATTTTCTCGTTTCAATGTTAGTATTAAGCTACCGTGGTTGAATAGGTTAGACTCTCTTTAAGTCTTGAGATTCCCATCCACAACTACTCAGTCATAAAAATAAGATTTTGGGACTGGACCTGTAGTACAAAGTGTCTCCTGTGAAGCGAGGCAAAAAAGGAGGGCGCTTCTTCCACTGAAAGAGTAAATACTAAGTGAGTTTTAATGTCTTCTGTGCTAATGCAGGACCTTTTCTCCAGCTATTTTTAGTCTGTTCCAGCAGTGTATCCCACTGTGGTCTGCTACGCAAGAGCTTTGCTGTGAGGTTTGCAAACACTTGTATTTCTGCTTTGTGAGAACAGAGCATTTGTGTGTTATTGGAGCATGTGTTCCTTCGGCAGCTGAAAGGAAGGGCAGACCGCGCATGTGATCCATGCACATGTTTATTGTTGCCTGTGAATAACCATGTACAGCAAATGGGCTCTGGAAGAAAGCTTGTTAGCAGATGTCGTCATGACCCTTCCAATTTATAAATATGAGCCTTGACATTTATATTTTCCATATCCAGGGCTTTCACTAGCCAGATGTTCTGAGGATTGACTCCTTGGAGCCTTTACCTATGACTCCTCACGGCATATTGTCTGTTACACAGACACACACACACAAAAAAACCCATATTTCTGGCCCTTATCAAACAGATAAGAAGGGAAAATGCACTGACTATCCTTAGATAAAGAGAATTCCTCTAAATCTGAAATGCACTTTAACACAGCTCTACAAAACTCTTTGTGTTCACTCAGCTGAAAAATAAGTTGTCTGGTTTAACAGACAGAGAAAATTCAATGCACTGTCGCACTTTTACCCTGCTGTTTGGGGTGGGTGACGAGTGTGGTTTGTGTTAAACTTGCAAGGCTGACTGCAGTTGCAGACACTGCAAGAACTGCTGAGTGGGCTTGTGAGTTGGATTCCTTAAACACAGAAGTGGGTAGTAAAGCACCTGCGCTCCCTAAGTTGCAATTCTTGATGCAGAGGTTTTTTTCCTTTAGCAAGTGTTGTGTTTTCCCTTTCAAGCTGGGTGGCGGTCAGCTCCACGTTCAGACTTACAGCACTATTTGGGTCACAGAATGTTGTTGTTTCCATCTTCTGCAGAGAGAACTGAATTGCTCCCTAGACTCCACTGATGGTACAGCCAGCACTGACCCTGCAGGGAGGCTGGACCCTTGCGCACGTGAGATTTGAAGCTGTTGGGGTCAGGAGCAAGACGTTTCCCCACTGCTCAGGCTATGGAAGCGGCAGAGACCCGTCTGTGCCATGGCTGCTCCTTGCACTGCACCCAACAAGGGAAAAAGTTAAGAGTCTTGTCTAAAGCTGGGTTTAGGTTGAAGATGGGACCTCTGAAAGGACGCTGCTTGCTGTATTAATGGCTGTCTGCCTCTCTGCCCCAGTGGCATGCAAATGTGGTGAAGAGATCACTTACCATCCAAAAGCCGGCACGAAACTTCATCTCAAACGCTGCAACCCTAAGTTGGACATTATATATATATAAGTGATCTTTGTATCTAGCAGTATCTAAGCCTCAAAAGATTGCAGACTTGCTGTTCCTCAAGGTAAAGCTCTAGGCTTAGCAGAGCTACATGAAGTCCATAAAATGTAAAAAACTTCGTCTTCCGCTGAAGACACTTGAGTTACTGTAAAGAAAAAAAAAAGTCTTTAAAATTCAGTGGACGTGCAAACACACAACACTGTCAATGCTAGCTTAAAGGAAAAGGGTAAGGGATATGGGATTTATTTCTGGTTCTGCTATTCCCCTTCTGACTAGTGAGTTTCATGGCCTGTAAAATTAAGTGAAGAAAAGTATGACAGGGAGGAAGGCGACATTACTGTTGTGGTGGGCAGCTGGTTTATGAGAGGGGTTTAACCACAGTTATGCTGTGGTAGCGGGTTTATCTAAGACGACAGATTCATTGTAGAGTGAAAGGGAAGGAAATTTGATGCCCTGACACTCCCAGCAGCGCAGGCTGCGCTGCATGCTGAAAACCCAGCAGGACCTCAAAGGGCAGTCGCGGTCCAAGTCCAGTTACTCACTGGGATGAAGGAGAAGTAGGATTTATTTAAATTCACATGGTTTTAATGCTATAAAAGCCGGGTTCCTGCAATTATGAAAATGCCAGGCCAAATTCCAGTTTCACTTAGATCTCCTCTTTACAATTCCTGAATAACTTAACTGAACAAAGTAAGCATTATACCTGGGGCCTGAGCCCACTACGCTGGAAGGCGAAGGAGCCAAGCGTATTGCTTGTGAGCTGCTGGGTGTCAGGGGTGCATCACATAGCACTACCATGGAGAGACGTGGTGTGGACCATGCCCACAAAAGGTCAGTTCTGCAGAGGCACTGTAGGATGCTGGTTATGACACCTGGCAGCGAAAGCTTTTGCAGCCTTTCCAGCCCTTTTCCAGCCTTTCCAGCTTTTTATGAGCCACCGGTGACATCTCTGGGCTTGCAGGTTTGGAAGGGCTTGGGGGAAAGGAGTTTATGCTGTGGCTGGTATCACTGTAGTTGCTTTGCAAGCAGCAGGAGGAACGCAGGCGTTGTGGGCAATGCAGCAATTTAATGTCCTTGGCATTTCATACACCCTATGAACCTTTTTTTTATTTTGAGTCTGTTGGAAAGGAAAAGAAGCCAGTGCTTTTGTTCAGTGGAACAAGCTTGCATTCAATACTGCTCTGAATAACAGGTTCAAAGATCTGACCCAACCTTAATTATTCTTACTAAGACAGACTCTGGAAAAATACAAGCAGTGAGCAGGAAAGTGAGCCCAGTGAATTAGAGAGAAAAATGTGATACAGGCTAAGTGGAGAGAAAAACTGTTACGTGGAGATGGAAAAAGAACAGGGAGAAGGAAAAAGAAAATGAAAATCAAATGGAAAAATGCAGTATATTGGGCATCAATTTAAGCCAGTTTATATTTTGGTTGTTCATTTTGTTCCTTAATACGTTGCACAGGCATCTTCTTAGCTGAAATAATTGTGTGTCTTAGAGAACAGTCTTGGAGAAAATACTTAATTTGACAGGATCTTTTACGTATTTCCCCACTACTGCCTCTTCTAAATAATTTTAAAATCTGGAGGGGAAAGTCGATATCTTTTACAGTGTTTAACAAGAAAGTGACAAAGTCAAATATATACGTCTCTATGAATGTATGTGTTCCCCAAGCACATCTAAACATGCATGGCTAATTCTGTGCATCTGCAAAAAATACTTGAGCCATAGAGCCCACACAGTGCCAAACAAACACTTGAGTGCACATAGGAGAGGGCAAACAGAGTCACTCTGGTTCTAATTAATAGGACGGTTGAGCCCAGGACATAAAACATGGATTATGATCTTGACCACCCCAAAAATGCAAATTATTTTGCATCTGGGGCTGTATTAGTGAGAGCAGGCAGTGTGCAAGGTCCAGACAAAAGATAGGTAACTCTGCTCATGCTTGGGATTTGGTTCAAAACCACCTGATTGCACCACCATCAAATGAACTCTATGTGTTGCATATCATCAGGTTGCTCAAAAATCTTCACAGATTGCATCCCTGGCAAGATTTTTACAATACTAAGCCCATCTGTGTGTGCACCCTTGATGTTCTTGCTTACTTTGGCTGTGAAAACTGCAATCGTTATCTGTCCAATGACCAGTGAAACAAGTACTCGGTTATTTGAGCCATGACGATGAGTGCCTTAATTGCACATACAAATCAGGTACACAACCAGATGTGTGCAGGGGGTGGGGGTGAGTTTGTGGATGGTTTTGAGCCCACATCACTATTTAGGCTATCATGAACACATCCTGGCTCAGATGTCTGTGCAGAACTGGTGAAACAAAGGGCTCTGAGCTATCCCCTCTTAGAAAGGGCCAGGCGCTGTCTAAAACTGGGATGCATTATCCCAGCTCTGTGATTGCCTTGTCTCAGTGCACAATCATGGGGGGATATTCTTAGGATACTAGAGAATCATCAAAGCATTTCTTAGAAGGGCAAAGGAAAAAGCTAATGTTGTCATCTCCTTCCTCGAGACCACCCAGACTCTGCAACAAGTCATGGGTCTTCACTACAATATCTTGAATTATTGTTCACAGAGATTTTAAAGAATTTAATTTCTTCCCCANAAAGGAAAAAGCTAATGTTGTCATCTCCTTCCTCGAGACCACCCAGACTCTGCAACAAGTCATGGGTCTTCACTACAATATCTTGAATTATTGTTCACAGAGATTTTAAAAAATTTAATTTCTTCCCCCCCCCCCCCTTTTTTTTTTTTTTTACTTTTTTTTTCTTTTTTTAAGGATGACATGTAGTTTCCTGACGGGCTGGTTTTAATAAGGTCGAAATCTTTGTTGTTGCCAAATCAGAGAGGAATATAACATCTTTAAGTCATTAGATGGGAATGGGGTAATTACTTAGAGGGTGTGCTTCAAAGGTTATTGGTCTTTACAACATTCTGTGTTTTTACACCATTCTGCAGTTGTCTGGAAAGGACTGGTGAGCCTGATTCTGCCACTGCCACATGTGTGGGTGCAGGATTTGTATTTGTAGGATTTTCCTGAAGGACTTCAGGGTGGGAGGCTGAAAAGGGCCTTATGCAGTCTCCTCTGGAGAAGGGGTAAAGTTAAACCTGACTGCAAGGTGCAGGAAACTTTCACACATGCTGGAAGTTCACTTCAGAAAAGGGGCCTCAAGCTGTGCTGGAGTTGTTTCTCACCTCCTCCTTCCCTGCCTGCTAGATGCATCCTCATGTCCGCCTTTGCATCACTGCGTCCCCATGCCCAGGGGCCCCTCAGGCTGCATTGCCGTGACAGCAGACTCCTCTCCTCCTCTTTCTCCTGTCGCTGATGCAGCAGTCCCCATTGCCCCCATCCCTTCCTCTCCTCTGGCCCCACAGCAGATGATACATTTTGCCTTAACACCATGACCCACCTGTGACATTAGGATGCCCCTGTAGTGCTCAGCCTCACTGTAGGTCGGTGTCATTCCGGGGCCGAGTTTGTCATTGCGGAGGTATTTTGCAGGTGGCCTGGGCAATTGGGACCTGCAAATCATGGTGAGAGCTGCAAAACACTTTACATTGCGTTAATGCCGGTGGTGTCACACTAACACTTCAAGGTCTTGACTCAGATCACAGTCAGGGGAGTAACAGAAGTAAAGTGATTTAACGAGGTTTTGATGGTTCCTCGGTGGGTGACGTGGGGATAAATCAAATCTCCTGGCTTCCAGCCCATGGCCCATCCAGAGAATGGGCCAAAAATGCACCAGAGGCATTTGAGCTGCATTTCAACATTGAGCATCTTCCTGCTTACACCATCATGGCCTCCCTGCTCCAAGTGAGCCACCTTCTCCTCCTTCATGTCAAACCTCAGAGCCAAGACCTCAGAGAGGGGACAGTAGGCACAGCCCTGCTGTACCTGTTTGTTGGGGAGCTGCTATGGGACCGCGGAGGGGAGCCGCATCCCCACCAGCTGCTGCTTTTTGAGCTGCTGAATCGGCAGTTTTCCTCTTCCCCACTTTGTTACTCTGTCCCAGTTTAGGAACCCATCCTTACCAGTCAAAGTCCTCACTGGGGCAAGAGCTCAGCTGGGTTTCAGGAGACCTGAATTCCAGAAGCAGAGATCTTCAGAAGCAGCTCATCTCGCCTACCTTAGAGAGGTAGGGAGGGGATGCCTTTGGAGGGGAAGAATTGTCCTCCGGAGACATCTTGTTCCCCACGAACACAGCTGAATAGCTCCAACTACAAGACAGCACCTGAGATAGCTGCAATTAATCCCACCCTTTAAATCCTATTAACAGCCAGGGCACCTGAAGGACTGCCCGTGATTCTCCTTGGTGGCACCTTCAGCAGGTGCTGCTGACAGCCTTGGTCCCGCAGGTTCAGGAGGTGAACCTTCCCTTCACACACACCCCCCCCCCACCGCAAACATCTCATCCTTGCATTCTGTGTCCTGCTCCCCACCGCCACCCTGTCAGTGCTTCAGCACATGGTGACAGTGGGGCTCAGGGTCCTGGCATGCTTGTTCATGGCTTTCTGCCCTTTGAGAGCCATTGCCTGGTGAAGCTTGTGCTTCTTCTTCCCTCTTTTCCCTGTTCTTTCTCCTAGAGATCAGCCATGGTCCTAACAAATAGCAGGGCTGGAGGAGTAGGCCTCTAGCAGCAGACATGCACTGCCTTTTGCCTCTGCAGAGGGGTTGGAGGCTCACAGGTGCCTGCTTCTAGGAGGGAAATTGCTTGCTGTCAGTCTCTAGAGGAGCCAGAGCGTTGAAATGAGGCTGAATTGCAGCTTGATGTTCCTCTCAGGTGGAAAGGTGGTTCCCATTTGAGTCTCATCAGAAGGAAAGCTCAGATTGACAGCGACGGGTTGTTGAAATGCTCCCGATGTTGTTGCCTGACCCCGATGGCATGGCTGCAGCTGCCTCCCCGCAGCTCTGTGGCTGTGCTGCTCACGGAGAGGGTGGATGCTTGCAGTGTGGAAAATGTGCAAAGATCTGGGATACCAATACCCTTGGGGTAAAGGCAAAATAGTACAGATAAGGCTCTTTGGCTCATCCCTTGTCTTCTCTGTTTGGCCACAAACCAGCATGTGATATTGCTTAGTCATTCAGACATGCAAAGGCAGTTTACTACGCTACTGCAAATAAGTAGTGGCCTCCTCTGGACCAAAACGGGATTCCTTAATCAGATCCAGGTTGGATTTGGTTTTTTTTTCAATGAATTGAACTGTGCAAAAGCATGACCCTCTTGGCCTTGGTCCCACAAAGGGCTTTAGGACACTAAACCTAGTGACTAAACTGGCTTTAGGACACTAAACCTAGACACTAACCGAAGTTGTAGGTATGTGAATACTAGCCTTGCTAGGAGCGCTTGTGTGCTTGCAGTGTTTAACATCCTGCTAGTTTGGGACCAGGAGACTCAGCATCTTGCAGGATTTGTCCCTCAGGCTGCAAGAACAGTGTCCGTAAGGAAGGCAGTGATGAAGAGAGAGGTGAAGCTTGAGGGTAACAGAGCCTATGCTGATCTAAAGAATCCCTTCCAGAAATATATAAAATATTAACCTGAAAATTTCTGGAGCTTGAGACTTCACATTCCCTTTAAAAGGTTATTCTAGTGGTCTTCACAGTTAAATCCTCGTGATTTACTTCTAGCGGGATTTTTTCCCCCCAATGTACTCTTTTTTTCTTCTTGGTTGAGCACCTATTCTTTTCTTTCAAACGTGTGGTCGGACTTCTTGCCAGCCAGCTTGTTTACATGCTGCAACGGGTTAGTCCCAGTGCTTTAAGCAGATGTATTTTTCAAATCTTGATTAATAAATTTTGGTGACATAAATAGGTCTGGTTAGTTCCAAGAATAATTGTCTTCACTTGCAGAACATTATTTCTGATCACCAGAAAAATAATGTGATCAACTCCTTTCACATCTGTTCATTAAATGAAAAGGAAAAAAATAGGGCAAAATTTGTTTGAAAAGAAACAGGAAGCATATGCTTAATATCACTTTAAAAAACCCTAGCCATCATAAGGTTAACATCAAATCACAAATGCAAAACAGCCATTATTGTATTTACTCAAAAATTTTCTTTCAGTTTGCTAGCTCTTTAGGTTTTCAGTTGAAACATGCATTTTTTCACGGTTCAATCTATGCTGGCACATTGTCTTGATAAGCTTCTTTCATCAGATGCTATTGTAAGAAAGGCTGACTGAGTCCACATTTGTTTACATTTATTTAAAATAGTTGTCATGTCATATAGCTCCTTTGATCCAGAAAAATCCCCAAACACTTTGTAAGTAATGCTTAAAAAGGTCACTTCCTCCACCCTGAACATAAACTGTGTTGGGACCAAGGCACAGCAACAGATTAAGAATGCGTAGAAATATCACCATGATTCATTCAGTCCCCACTCTCTCAGAGCACTGTCAATTTTCCCTCAGCTTCAGAACACTTGCTGGAACCGTAAGGTGGTTTGGACTTCGGGGGCAAAAAGTAGTGAAAAGACCATCTTCCTAGAGATTGCATATTTTTCACGCACTTTCTTTTGCTTTGCAAATAAAGAAGCAGTGGTACCTCCTGCAGTAAGCACAGGGCTGGAAATATCTCAGCTAGACCTACTGTTTCCAGTTTTGGGCATCTCGCTCCAGAAAAGACAGATCAACTAGGCACAGCCAGGGGAGAACAGAAGAAAAGGTGAAGGGAGAGCACCTGAGGACTTGCGGAGAAAGGCAGAGCGAATTGCTTGTTTAAAAGACAGAAGGCTGAGGTGAAACATGGTTAAGTCTTCAAAACATGTGAAAGGCTGCTGAGGAAAGGGATCAACCTGCCCATGGGGACAGGAGAAGTCATGAACTTGCGCTGTAGCAAGGAAGATTTGGCGAAACATTAGGCAGTAATTCTGGACATGAGGAATGGTGAAATGCTGGAATAGAGGTCTGCAGAGACACTGGAATTGCTGTGATTGTATAGGTTTTTTGAGACCGGATTAGACATAAATGTCAGGAGGGGTTTAGATCTTGTTCCTGTCTTTGGGACAGATGGGCCAGAAAGTCCCTCCTGGTCCTATATTCTGTCATTCTGCTGTGGTGTCACGTGTGGTCAGATGAGCCCTGCTTATACGGATAAACCAAGTCACGCTAAAAATTACTTTGTGAGCTCATTGCAAAGTCTTTGCAAGCTAAACCAGAACAGAAATCCCCTGAAAGGGTTGCATGCATGTTTGTTTTGTTTTTCAGTTTTAAAAAGCTTCCAAATCATCAAGGTGCTTCAGCATGCCTCCAGCACAGAGGACTTGAATCATGTAATTGGATTCAGTAGGGTCTGTTCACAAAGTCTCTGCCTGGGGCCCCAGTTTTGGGGGAAAGTTTTACACGTTCTAATGATTCTAAGACAATGTATGACTAATGCAGTGATTTGAAAAACTGCCCTATTATCTGATCAAAAGTACATGCTCATGAATATGATACCGCAGGTCATTTGGCTAAAAGATACCTGGAGTCTTCCAAATTTTTAAAACGATCGCATACACAGAAGCAAAAAGTAGAGATATGAACAGTGGAGCCAGTGGTTGCCTGTTCACCACAGATCATGTGGAATGTTTTATTAAAGACCTTTTTATCAGACACAAAAGACTCAAATAGAGAATATCCTGGGCTGTCAAGAGAAGGCATGAGAATAATTTAGATGATTATCCCTCAGATCTGCGATTCATTTTTATTATTCTCTGTGTACGTTTCAGGAATAATCAAAACCTCCCTGAGGACCACGGAAGGTTTCCAGTTGAGTTCAGGGGACTCTGCTGCTGCTTTCGTCTTTAGGAAAGGTCTGAGGGTCAGTGAGATCCTGTGTGCACATGCAAACATGCTAAGAGGGAGTTTGGAGAAGTCATCTCCTGACACCAGGGCCACCTCTAAGATCAAGTTGTAATCTAACCTGGTTGTCCAGGACCCCTCCGTAACCCCTAGGAAGAGAAAGACCCCGAGCAAGAGTAGGTACCCTCTGGAGACCTGCACCGGAATAAGGTGGACCACCTTCTGGAGAGGTTTCTCTCCCGGTTCACTACAGAAGCAGCCTAGTTACAAACTTGGAGATTTTACATGGATTTTTGTAGCATTTGGTAAAAGGGATCATTCTCTTTAAATATCTCTAAACCACCTTGGCAGCTGGCTAGCATGCTAGAAGGAAAGTTGCATTTAAAAAAATGTCTTATATGGATAAGCTGTGATTCATTTCCTGTTAGCATGCTTTGTACACCTTAATGGAAATGCACTGTGCTTCCTTTGTAAAGCACTTAAGGATTTTTTAAAATCAAAGAAAGAACCCCGCCTAACAGTATTTATCTTAACAAGGAAGCCTTAGTAGAAATCTAATGTCTTGAAAACAGAAAATGACCTTGCTGACTGAGGAGAAGAGTGGTCAAAAAATCTCAGGTGTTTCGACAGGAAACCTTGGGATTTAAAGTAAACTGTAGGGGGTTTTTCAAAAAAAAATACCTGTTTTCAAGGGAGAAAAAAAATCAAGAAAAAAACAATGAAACGCTTCTGGCAGTTGACTAGGAAATAGAAACATCATAGAGAGACGTAAAAAAGTTGATATAAGGCTGCTTTAGGAATCCCATGTACTTGGCTGATGAATGGGCTCGTGATTCTTTTAGGGGCTCCCTGGCCAGCCTGTGTCCCCCGTTGGACATCTCACACAATACATCCCTGAGGTGCGGAAAGACAGTTTGCGCAAGGGAAATTTTAATCTCATGGGAGGATCAAGCCCATAGAATCTGTCAGTAGCGGGATACACCCAAACTGCATGTCTGAATGGCATTTTTGGCAACATTTTTTAAATTGAAATTGAAAAACAGACGCTCCTTGCAGTTTAAAATTTAATTTAGGGCTACATTGTGCAGTTCTGTAAAGTGACAAACAGTAACCAAAAGATGAGTACAAGCACCTACCCCTACTTACCTTAGGGAAAACTGGTACGGGGAAAAAAAAAACAAATTGTGATCCCACTGTCAATGTTGCCAGATCTGTGCACCACAGCATCACTCAACAGGATAAATGAGATCTGGATCAGAAGTTGGAGCATGACTGCATTTCTGGTGAATTACTCACAGCGTGTAGTACCTAGTTTTGTCAGAGGTATGCTTTAATGATGCTTTGTATTCACTGTGGGAAGGCCATTCATATTTGATGTTACGTATATTACAGGAGCTTGGATAGACAGTGCCTAATCTGGTATCATTCTTGCCAGCGCTAAATTAACCGCTCAAAAAAGCTGGACAAATTTGAAACAGCAGCATTAGCTTATCCCAGATCAACTCTTTGTATCAAATGACTGCAGCGGTTTTGAGGCAATAGAGGAGAAGCTCTAAAGCTGTGTATCTCGTATCATCAGTTCAAGACATAAACCAACCAGTCACCATGGGAATTTAGATAAGAGCTTTCTCCGGCAAGACTTGATTTCAGAATTTTCTATTTACAGCAGGTTTTTTCTGCAGAAGCGCGCACCACTTTTCGCTGACAAAGACCTAATACTGGTTAGATGAATTATCTGCTCCCATGAAGCAATTCTCGTGTCTTTAATTCTAGACTACCTTTTCTTTTCACTCTATTTCATTGCACATTAGTTAAGATCACTTCTAGCTACAGACCAAGTATCCCACCCAGAAGATGTGGTGATAGTGTAAAGGATGAGGGAAGAAATGAAACGAATTATCCCAAAACCCAGAGTGAAGTGTAATGTGCAGTGTTTGTCTATTAGATTTGATGTTGACCTGTGTGTCTGTTAACCAGCGCGCTCTTCTGCGTGGCCTCTGATCTTCTCACAGTTTGTGATGGACTCGATACATTTGAAACATCTCAGCTAAAAGCTATCTTGTTATTGCTTAGACAGGAAAAGACAAAAGCCTTCAGTGCTGCTAAATTCTATTTCTGTGCATGAATCTGGAGCAAGGTATTGTTCCTTTTATCTGATATTATACAAGACACAGCCTTTTTCTTCCAAGGTCAAGATCTCAGATACTGTAGTTAAATATTTATAGGACTGCATGGCTTCTTACCCCGTAACAAAAATTACTTGATGGTCATTTTCAGTGCTTCCAAATCCCCTTTATGGGAGATTTAAAAAGTAACACAGAGAATCTGTAAGTATTGGTGTCACGTCTTGTTTTCAGGGGAACTTGCCTTTTTCCTCCTTGCTCCACAGCAGAATGGGTTGTTTTTAAGACCAGAATCCCCCTTGTGCAGTCTCCATGCTCAGTTGTGCTCTTCTGTGACAACTGGTGGATTATGGATCATCCAGTAATGGATGCAATGGAAACTTTTTATGAAATGGAGATTTCAACTTGAAACTTCCGAATCAATTGTAAATGGACCTTTTTGACCTTTGGTGTCATGGGGATAATGATGAATTCCAACCTGCCCATTCAAATCAAAGTACTAACACAAGCTACAATCAATAAGCAATCACAGCACTTTTGAGACAAATACACGGACAGGAAAGCTTCACACTGAGTCTGATTTTGGCATTGTGATTTGATCCAAAACATCTTGAAGCCAGGAAAAGGAATGAAGTTGCTTGGTCTCCTGTGCTCAAGTTTGTCAGATGTGTAAGGGGATTCTGGCAAATCCTTTATGGCTTGTGAAACAGGGGAAAGGCATGTTTTGTGGCCCCTCCTGGACTTGGTATCCAGTCCACGGTGGGTAAGACATGTCTCTGAGACTTCACAAGTTTTGAGACCTTCAATGCAAGAAGGTGCGTAAGAATATAAGAATGGCGTCATCGTGGGTTGGCACAAAGATACATCTATCACAGTCTCTCATGCTGGCCAATGGTGTATGCTTAGAAAGAATGAGTTCAATAAACTAGCTATATCAAGAGTGATCCTTCCTTCGGTTATATTCTACCAGCAGCTGGAAGCGGAGGGACATCCTGAACCAGAGCTGTTTCCAGACCATCACACTTACCAGTCCCTGAGGATCTCCCTGCATGTCTAATGCATGCAAGTAATAATAATAATTGTGATGATTGTCATTGCTATTGTTACTACCATGTAGGATGACAGCTCGCAGAGCAGAGATAAAGGATTCTCTGGTTTAATTTCCTTCTCTTGTGTTTTCTTTTAGCACCACCACATTGCCTTCCTATATCAGGATAACCAATGGCTACATCACAGTCAAACCTCCCATTTGGATTTCAAACCGGCTGGATCAGAGACCGCGTTTGGATCGCCCATCCCAGCCTCAGCCTACAAGCTCAGCTTCAGCCAGCATTTTATGGCCATCAATAACTTCTCTCTGCGTGGCCATAGCTTCTTTCCTCCTGAATCTACTGCAGCCTTCCTGACCACATTAGTATTACGTGCAATCCCTTGGAATAGAGAAGAGAGATAATTTATGAACGAATTGGAGGTTATGACAACAATTACAAACTGGACCTTCTCCGTGAATCAGTAGTGCCTTCTAGCTGATTTTGTCTCTTTGCCCAGATACACTTTGAAACTCTAAAGCTTTATTGTAACACTGACTTACATCTTCTTTTTGTAGAAGGATCTTTATTTCCCATAGTGCTATGGGGTTTTGTAAAATATACATGTTCATATAAAGAAAAAAAAGAAAAAGAAAAATGTATTTATTCGACTGGTAAACTTATTTTTTCCTTGTTGTATATGTTAATAACATCCCTATTAATCAGTAGTGATGGTGAAACAGATAAATTAATATTTTCTATATTTGTTTTCTAACTGACAACTCTGCAAATGTCTGAACTGACACCAAATGAATGGCTTCTTTGTTTCTTTAACCCTTACTTTTTACAGAAACTGTCCAATAAGTACATATCTGCTGAACTTTATTTTACTTTTTAAAATCTCATTAGCATAGCTTACACTGAATAAAACAGATCCTGCTCTCTGTGGCCTATGCCCATTAGAAAAGTGGGTGCACTCTTAACTCAAGTTAGCTGCTACAACCTAAAATCCCAGTTATTTTTATACGATTTAGTAAATCATTAGTCAGGATAAGCCTCTAAGTTCCCCTGTTGTCTTTAACTCAAGTATTGTTGTCTTTAACTCAAGTAAACTTATTTGGAAATTACGCGTTTCCCTCTTTGCCCTGGGATTAATTCATTAGCTAACACAAATTAAGACACGTTAATAAAAAATTGCTTTTCAAGTCTGCCTTAATCCCACTGGAATTATTTTCTTCTCTCCCTCATCATACATAAGCACAGTCCTGCAATTTTTCCCAGTGTAAATGAGAACAGAAGTTGATCTGTCTATAGAGTATAAAGATATAGTATCCTGCTAATCTATAGGACTTTTTTGTGCCACTTGTATTAATGCAGATGGACAACCTGGAGGGAAAAAAACATCTACAAATTGCTCTTCATCTTGCTCTTACGATGCCTAGAGCTAGTATCTCCATGCTGAATTATGACTTGGCCAAAATCTGTTCAAGACCACAGGAATCAAATTAACCCCTGTGTGATGGAGACATAGAGAACATTCCCCTGTTCATAGACTATGGTATCTCTGTTGACTTAGATGGAAAAGTTATGACACCTTACACTCACTGAAATATTTGCTCCCTCTTCAAGCAGCTACTTTTCATGAATGTGATGGACAACATCTATGGGGAAAAACAAACCCATGTCCATCTTAAAAACTATTATGTTTAATAAAGCATGTTAATTTTTTTTCCCCAACAACACATGATGAAAAATCCCTTTGGATACAATAGTTTCAACCACAAAATTAATTTTGGTTGAAATAATAGCGTTTTTCTTTCGAAGTCATCTACAAACCAAAAATCCAAAATATGTGATGAAAACATCTTAGTTCAAAAAGAAGACTCAAAACCCAGAAAAATTACAATGCAAACTGTTCTTTATGAAAAAGCAGTGCTTTTTCACCTTGAAAAAATATCAGGTGGTGATGATGACGATAATAATACTGATAAAAGTCTGACTGCGAAGAAAAGCTGATTCTTTAGGCAAACCTGCTTTAGCAGGTTGATCTCGAGAGGTGCCTTCCAACCCCTACCATTCTGTGGTTCTGTGAAACAGTCATACCGCTTTCCACCAGCCCTACAGTATGGTCTCCAGGACTGGAGAGAGAATTCCATGAAATCTTAAAGTCTCTGCAGAGAGAGATGGTTTAGGAATCATGGTCTGTTTGTACCAACTAATTGTTTGTACCAATTAATTCAGGAAAGCAGGTTAGGGAATAATTAGGCTACAAAAGGCACATAGTTGTATTTGAAACCATGATGAAATACTGAGCTTTTCCGTCATGCATCCCAACCCATTGCCTTGCAAAGGCCAGGGAGAATACAGGTAACTTCTTTTTGACTTGCTGCACATAGTGACCACCAGCTTTTGCTCTACTTTTGACAGAAATTCGTGCAGGTTTGTCGTCAGTTAAGTGGGTATAGCAGACAGTGCTATAAGCTACCTCTTTTTTTTCCAGGCACAACAGTTGATAAGGCTGAATAGCAAACTTTGAGCTTTGCCCCAAATGTGAGCTTCGAGCACGCCCTGTGCATACTTTTATATTGTGTATTTTGGCTAGCAGAAGATTGGAGATGTTAGTTTTGGACTGAAGCCATTCACCTTGCATAATATTTATTGCACAGAGCTGGATATTGGAAATGTATTTTGACAACTTTCATTTTAGTTTTATTTGAGCTATTACCCTAGAAATGCCTTCATTTGAATATAAAGACTTAACAGACCTTCAAACTCAACCTTAATGCATTTAAAAAGATGATTGGTTCCCCTGCTGGATTCAAGACAAAGATCAGAACTGAATTATAATGTATTATTCACAAAAGTAGAACTGGAAATAAGGTAGGCAAATCTTAAGGGTGATGATAAGTTACACAGTAAAAGTGAGCAGCCAATGAACCAAAACCTACTGAATTTTTTTTTTTTTTTTGTAATTTGATCGAATCCAGAAGTGATTCTGTGGTACCATCTCAGAAATAATTCCAGGAGTTGGAAAACTTGCAGTATAAATACACAAGACCATATAAAGATAAGGGAGAGAGGAAAGAGCAGAAAACAGAAACAACTTCTCCAAGACCGTAAGGAAAACCACCAATAGGACCAAGACTAGAAATTACAGTTCTACATTTTCCCAACCTGTGGCTTTCTCCATAAGCCTCTGGGACGTTTTTGAATATCAGAAGCACACAGGTATCTCCACTCTCACAGTTGTCATTGTACCGCACAGAACAATCTCTCTGTTTGTCACTGGCGAGGTTTTTTTTCTGGGCCACTCCTCCACTGGACAGTGATGTTCAATATTCATTAGCTCAGGCATCAGGGTGTGTTTGGATTTCGCAGTATGTAAACAGCTTGGCTATCAAAGTATGTTTTTACATATTTGCATTTCCTGGTATTTTGTCCATGATTCCTGTGAAACGAATGAGTGTTGCTGGAGCTCACTGAATTTCCCTTGCGCTGGTGCCCATCATCTGTCATACTGCAGAACAGGTGTCAAAGCAAGGTGTCTCCTGGCTTTGGGGTCCACACACTTGACTTCTGCCCGGTGAGAGCATCTAGCTCACTCAGTCGTCTGAGCTTCCCCTGGTTAGGGGAGAAGACACGACTGACTGACTGACAGTAAGAATAAGGCATAGTGCCTTCCCATAGATCCTAGCTCAGGAACCCCACATGAATGGCTTCAGCACAGTTCTGTAACCAAACATTCCTTTTATTCTGTTGTCTTACCCTAAGGTACGACTTAGGGTAACTTTTTTTGATACATGGCATGTAAGCATAGCAATACGAGAAAATGAGACCCTCACTGTGATTGATAAAATGGATTATTTATTAATCAGCTTCAGCAGACCAGTATTAATTAAAATACACACTAATGCTGGTTAGCACAGATCTATGCACATCCGTTGCAATGGATTGTTATTATATTCACCATAAGGTTAAAAAGTGTGTGTCAGATTTGATACGTACTCTTGAGGTACCACTGACTACCAGCTTCATGGGACTTCAGTTTTCTCTGTGGGATTCTTGGAAAATCGGGAACCAACTGTTTTCTTTCTTTGGAAGGAAAGCTCAGATTCCCATGATTCCTGGAGCAGGAGATTTAACAAAAATATTCATGCCCGCTATATATAATAACAAATACTGGTGATACTGTTTACCTCTGAGAAACACAACTGAGAGAGTCACGCAATGTCTAGCAATGAAGGACATCATTTTGGATGAGTCCAAAGCTGAATGTTCCCGTGATCCATCTTGTCGATGCAGCTACAACTGACACCAATGCCATTCACATTCTATGTAACAGTAACATCGTAAACAAATGCTAATTATCTGCCGAGCTCTTGCCCTGGAGGAATAAATACCCCACGCCACCAGCAACAGATCTAACTTACACTCTTTCATTGTTTTAATGCTTTTCTTGCCTATGTTTGGCTCCGGATGCTGTATTAACATGCATTGCCACTCAGAGACCCAGTTAGTAAGCTGGGACAGAAGGTATTTTATATTTTATGACTGATGTGCTTTCTCTGCAATCCCTCGGGCTGTTGAATAATGCAATACCTCTTCTGGCAATAAATGATGAACATGATTTGTGATAACTATGCTTTATACAGGTGTCAAAATCTGCTTTGTTGAACTTCCCTTCCCATTCCTCCAAGCTCCACTGTAATTTAGGAACACCCAAGGTACAGAGCTGTATATTTATCTAAGTTCTTCAATATACAGTTGTGGAGAGGGAGAGAGATGGATAGAGGGAGAACTTAATCTATGTTTAGTGCATTGATTAGTCAAATGATATGACCCAGTCATTACCATATACCACTGTTAGGGAAGAACTTCCCAATATATATTTATGTTAGAGAAACCAAAGTGCCAAAGTTATTATCTCAGCATAAATGTTATCATTCCAAACTTTGCTTAGTACCATAAAATATTTCTATATTATATCCAAAAAGCATATGGGCTTGTCATATCTCTGAAGTGATCGATGTTCCATGGAGTGTGCTAGAGTTCAGCTTCAATTTAAGCTTGTTTCAGCTTAACTGAAGCAGAAAGATAATTGCCAAATTTTGAGATCAGGGTGGGGCGTGTGTGTGTGTGGGGCATGTGTGTGTGTGTGTGTGTGTACGCACGCACAGGCATGCGTGTACGTGTGCAGACATGCATGTTTTCTGCGTGTGTTTTGTCCTAACCCAAACGCAACCTTTCCTGTGACTAGCTTTTCAGGAGGCACCTTAATCTAGCTAAAGGCAGAGAGGCCTTTCCAATATGTAGTCAGTGCTTTTCTTCTACAGGAATGATTAACCATCCTGCAGCTTCATGCTCACACTGAATTTTAACTTGCATGTTTGTCAGTTGTCAATTCAAATGTATTTCAAATATTTTTTCCTGTTCCGCCTCCTGCTTTCATGAACTGTTTTGAAGAGTGTAATAAAAAGATGCTTTCTAATATTATTTTGTCAAAATATTTTTGTAGCATAATATATTAATAAAATGTTATTATAAATCCATAGCACAAGAGTCTCGTATGTTTCTTCCTTCCTTTGCACTAAAAGCTAGGGAATCACTGAAAAAGGCAAACATTCAGTTTGCAGAGCTTATGTGCACTGCTTTCCTTTTGCCCAAGACATGGGATGGAGGAAATCATACTCTGGGGAAGGTTCCTCATAAAATGATGTGATTTTGTCAAGTCCATTCCTGCGGAGATTTGAAGAATCTCGCTGTGTACCTGTCTGTTGGTGAGGAATTGCTGCCCCCGGGGTGTAACGAGTCAGTCTGGAGCAGCCTCGGCCCCTGAGTCGTCACTCAAAAGAAGCCGCTGGGTTAACTTCATGGCATGTTTTGAGTGGGGCTTGCGGGGAGGGAAGAGCTCCAAATGGCAGATACAGGACCTGGGAGATGAGCTTGCCTCTATCATGTCAAATGCTCAGTGGGAAGGCACAAAAAAACCCCACAAAGGTCTTTTGGGGGATGTAGAGTGGTGGGGGAACGCGGGAGCAGGAAGGACATTGTCTTAAAGGACATTGACCTGAATTCTGGGGGAAAACTCTGGTATATGGATGAGACGGAGGCAGAGGAAGAGGTTTGAGAGGTTTGAGGTGTTTCTTTCTTATATCTGCTCATTTTCACGCTGCCCAGCGTAGTGCATGGTGAGTCCCACAACCTTTCAGCCAGACACAAGGGCATGTGGGACACAGACTGCCAGAAAGTGCTCCACAAGGCTGACAGTGGCGTTGCCAACCCAGTAGGGCTTAGCACCAGTAGTGTTAAGCCAAGTGCCACAAGCTGATTCACCTTCCCACCCCAGGCAGCAAGGAACAGGCAGGAAAACACCCTGACAGCCTCTGCAGGATAGCATTTTCTGCAGAGTCACTGGCCCTTTGTCAGCCGGAGCAAAAGCAGAACCGAGCTCTTACTTTTTAACGACTCCCTTTCCTCACTACTAAATCCATTTGCCTGGATACTCATGGTTGTAGAACAACATCGCAAGCCATGGAGCTACACCAGCAACATCAGTTACTGTCACTGCTGTCAATCCTCGAGCACTGCCCCTGGGAAGCACAGAATCAGTTCTCGCGTGGAGCAAGGGGCAGCCGAGCCAGAAAGCCTGTCCTTGTGCGGGTGGAAAAGCCCAGATGAAACATCTGCGTTCACTCCTGGTGGTAGCGGGAAGCGCATCCTCCAGTGGAAACAGTTGGTGTCCTTTGAATCGCTGTTGTTGCTGCTGGCAAATAAAATAACCCTGGAACTATGTCTCTGTTGGGGATGGAGCAGAAGCTACCTCTCCACACCAAGATACAGAGATAGAGATTTACTCATTTTTCTTGGCATATTCCTCTTTCTTGCGTCCAAATCCTGCCTTGTAGCTGACATTGCAGACTTCTTGCTGATTGCAGCATCATTGTTTGCTTCTTAATTATGTGCTAAATCATTTGCTCTTTAACATACTATTTTGAGAGGGCTCCACCAGCCAAGCTGTTTAAGAAATATCTACATAGGAAATGCGGTGGGAGGTATAAATACTTGAGCTGGTTTGAACTGAGCTAACTATGGTACATATGGAAGGAATTGCTGTTGCAACATAGAGAGGACCCTCTCTAAAAACACAGTTAAAAAAGAGCCCATCTATTGAAATACCAACCAGACAGTCAAAGCTGCTTGCCATGTCTATTTTTGGACTCACAGCCAGTTCGGAGAGTCCATGTGGTCCGGCCGTGTTCTTAACCCTGCTCCCACCCTCCCTGCCCCAACCAGTCTTGCATGGCCAGCTATCCCTGGCCATGGCCGCTCCCAGTCTGCCAAGTCCTTTTGCTCTCAAGGGTCCTGTTCAGCCACGGGTCTGAAAACGATATAAGCCTTCAGCCGGCAGAGCCAGATACCGGCTCAGTGGTGCCGTTTGCTTAAGTTTCTCCTTCCCTTGACCTCTCTCTGTACTCCTAGACTGTAATTGCAGCTTTTTACTCTAACTTGAGATTTTCATTTTTATAGATTTGCACCGGAAAGAGAGGAAGCTGTGATGGGAATAGTCCAGGGCAGGAGACTGTGTTTCTTGCGGAACAGCTTAGTACGAGTGCTGCCGTCCAGCAGCCTGTCTCCTTGGATTGGTGCTTTCCAGTTCCCAAACCGCCTGAGTGCCATCCACAAGTGCTCTCCATGCTGAGAGGGTTGCAAGGAGTATTTAGGTAAAAGAAACCTCTGCGTGCTCTCCATGTTTCAGTCTGCTCAGTGGTTTCCAATTGTTTCAGCTTGTGACTTTCTAGTATTTTCCACTGAGAGTGCAGACCCCTGGCTGTACTTTTAATATATATAACACTTTTTCTCAGCCTATTATGAACCGTAGAGTTAGGTCATGTATCCCCAAGGGCCTGTGGACCACAGGCAGATGTCCCTGAGTGGACGTTTGCACCACTGTCCCGCACCCATCTTTAGTGCAGGCTAAGGATGGTTGGCTTCTGCAGAGCAGCTCAGTGCAGAAGTACCCAACTGCAGTCTGCTGCCATATATGTTTGTTTGTTTATTTATTTATTTTTTATTTTAACAAGTTTGAGTTTAAATTAAAACGCACACTAGTGTTGGTCCTCTCTTCCTGATGAGCATTTGAATGGGGGAAGGAGACCTTTTGTCTTTTGGGGAGGAGTGTCATTTTCTAGCAGAGAACTCAAGCATAAAATGCTTGTGTGTCTTTCCCTTTTGGCAAGTCTCTTTTTTTTTTTTTTTTTAAGCATGTTGTGCTACGAGCAACAAACCTAATGAAGGCTTCTGAGGTTTTTTAGCACGCCTCTCCCCTTCACCCCACTGCAGATTTGCCAGTATTTATTAACAACTGAACTTATTACCTTTCCCTGAGCAGAGGTACTAATAGAGCTTCCCTGTTATCTATTGCTTGCTGCCTATTCTCATGAAACTCCTAGAAATTGCTATATTTGAGACCTCCAACCCCATGTGAGCAGTTTCAAAAATTGCTAGCCAAGGGTCAGTTCCAGCACACTGTGATCACATAACCATTATCGTTTTAGAAATTAGGCTACAGCGTGACTTACAGGCAAATGTATTTGAGGCAGCACACCTGAAGGAAAACACATCATTGCTTGTGCACTTAATCACCACTGAATCAGGGCAGAGCTGTTCGTAATGCACCTGATTTGTGGAGGGACTGAACATGTCATATCAAGGTAGGAGAAAGCTGGAGTTTAACTTAATGTTATGGCAGTCTGTGCTCCAGACTAATCCCGAAGACGTGCCCACCTAACACAGCCACGCAAAGGAGCTCCATAGCATCTCCGGGGGCTCAACTGCAGCAGAGAGGAGACTGAGAAATATATTAAAAGATCAGGGCCCAGCTGGATGTACAGGTGGAGCCAGAGAAACTCCAAAAATCACAGTGGATGTCCAAAGACAAAAATAACCAGACACCCACATGTCTACTGCCAGTAATGAAACAATAGTAATGGAAAAAATAGTATGTGTTTAGATTGCTAAATAGCTGGATGGTGGGAATATGATTACTTAATTTCACTGAGGTATTAAAATATAAAACACTGAAACTTATTGAGCATTACAAATTCCGTGTTCGTTTTTTTAACATAAAGTTTCTCCCACTACAAAGAAGAGCTTTTTATTGTCTCCCTGTATGTTTAGTGAGTGAGTTTCAGGTACTGCGTTTCAGAAGGGCAGATAGTAACAGCAGTGCAAACACGCACAGGCTGGGATAAAAAGGTTCTCAGCAGCCACGTGTGCTACATGTATACCAGCCCATGCCACCTCACGCACCCAAGGATGCTCTTTGTGTCAGCACAAGAATGTCTCGAGAGCGCTGCTCTGCGAGGTTCAAGTGCTGGGACTTCAGAGTGGTGGGACAGACCTCAAGGCCAGGTCCTGGCATTGCCACCACACTTTTGCAGTTGTAAAAAAATGAGTCAGAACTCAAAATCCCAACGGATACATCTTTGAGTTAACCTATGCCTATGTAACAGCCTGCATACCTGCCAAACCACTCTGCCCTCTCCATAGGTTTAACACCTGGTAAACCACACTATACATGCAGCTTTGGTGAGAGTTTGAGCCAACGTCCAGTCGAAAGCCTTCCACTGACTGCCCTGGGCTTTGCGTTAAGTCCTGGACACCTGATTCATTTGAGCAGCAGGTCCCAATCCTGCGATCTCAAACACCTTGCTCCACGGCACTTCATTAGGCTAAGTTGCACCTTTGGGTGAAAGCCATCATCCAAAGCACTGCACTTCATTCCATTGTCCACATTTAACAAGGATACAGTTAAAACAGCAGAAGAAATTACACAGAGCCAAACCTCTGTCGAGCTGATTGTCCGAGGAATGATAACAATAATAACTGTGACAGTGAGTTCATGCTAACAGCCCTCATTCACACCTGGAGCTCCCTGCCGTCTTGGAATGAAATGCAGTTTGAACAAAGGGACCAAGATAATGTGAGAAAACATCAACAACAGGCAGATAGAGGCAAAGCAAATGAAAGACAGATGTAGGAAGGAAAGTGGGAGCTTTCTGCTTTGATTTGCACAGGTCCCGTATCTTTATTGTCCTAAGGAATATCAGTTTGTTGTCCCAATGATATCAGTTCTCCAGTCCTCTTGCATGACTTATGATGCACCTTTTCTTTCTTCATATGAAAGTCATTGGTTTTAATTATAACACTATGGATACACAGCCCAAACTAGCACTATGTGGCTGAATTATTTGAACAGCAGTGCAGTAGGGCCCATTTTCTTTCCAGAGATCTCTGCAGCTGTTTGTCTTGGCAAGGGTAGGTTTGTCCCCAGCTTCATCCTGTATGAAGTCCTTTCCACCCACTCAAGTGAGCCTGAGAACTCACCTCATTTTTAATGGGAGCATTATTATCTTCTGTTTTGCACTGGCAAAAGTAATTCTCAGAAGCGGAAGAGACAGAAACTCACACCTACCCATCTTTCTTGGACAAGCTGTCTTCATACAAACTGTGGAAAGCAAGCCTTTTGAGGAATTTGCCAAGAATTGTTTTTGTACTAGCAACGGTCCAGACCAAAAGTGGACACGGAGTCTGTGATATCATCTCTCAACCAGAAGGATCCTCTTGAAGACACATTTGTTCAGCTGCAGTGTGCACTGCAAACACAATGGTGGTTGTTGTATGGTTGTACGATGGACAATACCGGTTGTGCTTTCTGGCTGCACGGGGGCCAAGCACGGGCCTAAGGGCAGGATCCAACCCACACAATGACTTTATCCTGGTGCTGCCTTTTCCTCCGGGGGAAATGTAAGCAGTTCATGAAGAGCTAAACATTTTTTGCTTGACCCTGTTTGTGGCAATGATGTGCATTGAGTCTGATCTGCCACTACTCAGTCCACAAGGAAGCGCAGATGGAGACATCTCTCTATGCTGAGCCTGGGGCTAGAATAAGGCTTGGCTCCCCACTGCTGCAGGTTTAATGATAACACACCAACACCTGGGTCTTTCCTTGAGGCTCAGCAGGCCTGTAAAAAGACACATGAAGTGAGATCATTATGCACGTATGAGACCTGGTTGGTTTCTCTTCATAACATTTAAACTTAACTTTCCTTGAAACCTCAAACTTCCTGGGCCATCTTTATCCAAAAGCATTAACACTAAGGAAGGGGGAAAAAACGTTAAAGTATTGGTGTTAATGGAAGATTCAGATATGAAGGCAAAAGAGTATACCAGGTTTGGAGCCTCTGTAGTCTGCTGCCAGCAACAGGCTCTTCTTGAAAGGAAAGTACCTATCATCTCAGCATGCAGCAAGAGGAATAATAAAACTCTAGTCGTTCAGAGGCAGGGAAGAGGAGAAAAACACTCATAAATGTGCTGGCTTATGTTTCTCTTATGTTTCAAAATAATTTTTCTCTCCTGCCCAGAGATTAGTCACAGAAGCAAATGATACCATATCTGGGAAAAAAGTTGGATGCATAGAAATGATCTTTGGGGAGAAGGAGAGGAGGAAGGGAGCAGACACATACTTCTCTGTGTGCCCTTCTCACCTTCCCCTTTCTATGAGCCTGACGTACAAATGAAAGAGTTGGGAAAAAATCAAGTGTTTGGATCCAACCTAAAGCCAGTGGGGTGCTTTCCATTGCTGTCTGGTGGGTTCGGGGAGCTGACCTCGAGTCTATGCAGTCTCCTAGGGCTCTCACTCTGCAAGAAGCTTGATTTCTCCCAGAGGCCCCAGTGAAATGATTTTTCCAGACCCAAAATGAAAAAGAAAAGCTAAAGGACTAATGAAAGTATGCTTATAAATGCCACTCTTTGGGAAAGGCTAGCACTTGCTGTGGTTTTCAAAATAAGCCTCCAGTTCCTCCAAGTACTTCTGAAGCACTGAGTTAGACTTCATAACACCCAGAGGTGTTGGGTAAGGAAACAACCTCAGCCCCATCTTAATAAGGTGGGAAAATTAGGTGGACAGTGGATTTTATGACATGCCTGAAATCACAAGGGGCAGCTATGGGAGCAGGATTCAAAAGGCAGCCCTTCCTCTATGGTACACTGTTTTCAGAAGCATGGCTCATTTATTTCAATTAATACTGCTTTATAAGGGCTCCCTTGCCTCCTTTTTTGGCATGAATTACTGCAAAGACAGTGAATTAAAGGCACCAAATGGCAATATTTTCATTTATTGTTTAAAGAAGCCTTTTCAATAAAAGCAGAATATATGATATTTGCCCAGAAGAGTAAATTTAGGAATAACCTAGAGGATTAGAACAAAAAAGAAATGTCCTAAAAATCTTTTCTCAGACAAGGCTGACCTGACAGTGCAGCTCTGGAGCAGTCTTTGTGTAATATCAGTCAAGTGGTTCAACCAGGGACTACTTCCTGTCACAACGTTCACTCAAGTGTTGCAGGATTATGGGTTTCTCCAACCACATGAGATTAAATTCTTTGAAAAGCATAAAGCTAATGCATGTAGTCCAATGCCTCCTCATAGCCTCTCTTCAAAAACATGCAAGGTGGAATTCAGTTCATGTACAATGCGCTGTCTGAAAGCGTCACCCAAGCTTGCTTCCTTCAATGATGCTTCCCAGACTGACTCTTTCCTTAAAAAAATTTTTCTTGCTTATGTGACGTTTTGTCAGCTATTTTAACAGATGATGTTGTGCTTGGTCCCAGTCAGCTTCTGCACTGAGAGTGCAGTTATATGTGTAATGTTTGCAAAAGTGTTTCACTTTGCCTCCTACCAAGGTTGACCAACTTCAAAATAATTCAAAAAAAAAAAAAACAACAAGACCAAAACCCAACAATGGCTGACTCACATTCAATGTTGGTGCAGCTCCACTGTTTGCTGTGACCATGTGAAATACCTCTGATGTGGCAGGGATGTGTTGCAGCAGAACTTGCCAGGCAAGCTAGGCATTGGACAAGGTGCAAAACGAGCTGTAGTCTTTGCCTAAAACACGTCCACTGAACGATCTGCCCAGAGCTTGACCATGTCAAAACTTGTCATTTCCTAGAATTAGAGCCCACCATAACATATTTTAGTCAGGATTGCTGGACTGAGTGATGCTGAAACATCCAGTGAAAGGCCACAACCTTGGCTGACATTTTTATTAAAAATAAATATGTATATCAGGCAAGCTCAGAATGGTCCACCATGAGACAGAAACATGTAGTTTTTAACTTGGACTTGGAATGACTTCTTGCTGCAATGAGCTTTCATACTATGAGTTCAGAATGAAAAAAAAGCAACATGGTTTGGCTTTGTACAAAATAAACAGCCTTATATGAAACAACCCAATTTTCTTTCCTTTTTTAAAAATTTTTTAAGTGCCAAAATAATAATACATCTGTCGTGGATAAAGAGCAGAAATGTTTAAATGTCAATGAATGGAAAAATCAACATTTCTAAGATGCAAATGTTGCTTACACTGTCGATACTATAGTTTCATTGTTGACTTGCACCTCCCCTCTCTCCTAGCAGCATCATTCCCCTGTTCATCCCAATTACGAGGCCAGGAATTGCACTTTGCTCAGCTTTTGTATGGACCTCTATAACTAGAGCATTTTAAGTACTCCTTCCTTCTGAGCTTATAAAGTTTTTTATTAATAGTAATTGTTAATGGATGGGGTCTATCCAAATCAAACTTCTTGTAATCGGCACATACTTCAGACTGCTGAAGACCTCAACTCAATTCTCTCCTTTAGCAAACGTTGCCTTGAATGCAATTGCTATGTGGAGCAAGATGTCATTGCAACGCGATAATTTGATGATGATGCTGCCGAAGTACTGGGCTGCACAAAGTAATAATCTTTGGTTAAACCATAATCACAGCACTGGAAACCATTGGTTAATCACAGAAACTTCATATTCAGTGTGGTCTTCTGTGCTGTTCCAAGATATTATGAGAAATGGCTATAAGCAGGCTGACAGGAATGTATTTATGCTCATGTTCACATCGTAGGGCATGCATACCACATGCCAGAGGTCATCGGCTTGTGGCTAGTTTTCAAAAACAGGGTTCATGAGTAAGACCCAGTGTTTGAAGATGAAGAAGTCTGCAGCTGCCTGTTCTCTTTATTAGGAGGAACGAGGCACCATCTCCAGCTTTGTTTAAATGAATTATACTCTCCTTTACCCATGATTTATTCCATGACCGTAGTCTGAAGTCTTGCTTAGAGAACCACATTGGTTGAAATTACAAGGTGTGGCCAACGTGCTACAGGTATCAAAAAGACTGCCTGGCTTGCGCAAAGGCAGCCCAGGTACCAGCCTCTCTCATGAAGAAACAAAACCTGGTGTGGCGCCATCAGGTGTTGAGCTGCGATGGGATCTACAAGCTGTAGAAGGTCTCTGTAATGGTCTTGTTTTGCCCTGAGGTCTCTGTGCATTGGAACTGAGCTTTCTGGGGAGACTTGTTAAGGGCTGTGGATGGCCACACTGTCCTGCTGTCCTCATTAGGGTTGCTCAGCCCATGCCGTGGCTAACACTAGCAAGGCAAGAGCTCTGGGCTGGCACTGGTGGGGAAACAGCAGAAACCTCACTCTGAACTCCCCGAATGCACAGGTGCAGATGTTTAAGGGTTGCACGCTTGTGTTGAAGCAATGATCTGAAATCCATGGAATGGTTAAACGGGCCGGTTCTTCCCACCTTGGAAAGATCTCTAAGCAGTGGGAGTGAGGCCAGGTCAGGTCTGTCCCTGGTGACCACAGGGCAGCACAGGCAGGCAGCATCCACTCTGCACCAGCTCTCAGACACTGACATGTTGTGGAGCAAACACCCATCCACAGGCACGCTCTGAAGCAGCGTCTCACCTGTTAGGCTTCCTCGTGCTTCTGCACCACGCTGGGACACATAGATGCACAAAACCAGCTCAGCACTGAAAAGGCAACACAGTAAACTGCCTCTTGCTTGGGTGGTTGTTGAACAGCTGTTTCAGCTGTGACATAACTGCTTTTAAACTTCAAAAGGAGTCTATTTCTGAGTTGAAAACATACGGATCATTTCATAAAAAAGCAAGAGTGAGATGTTAGCAGGCCATGTAGCGGGTAGTGGACACAGTGGAATTGCAGAGTACACATAACATCCTGTCAGCCCCATCTTCTACTCCGTTTTCACTCCTTAGGGGTCCAATCTTGCAATTTTTTCTCAAGCAATAACCTCATCCATGCCAACAGAGTCTGCTATTTCATCTGCTGGTAGCCATGCTGGAATGTGTTTGCTTTGGGAGTGATTGTGTGCTTTTCTGGTGGGCTCAAAGGACAGATAAAAGCTAGTGCTCGGCTCTGCGGAGTAGATTCTATTGAGGTGAATGAACTCATTAATAAAAGATTCTTTTTAAAAGCTGAGTCTTTTGCAAAGCCAATGTGGGTTAGACCTTTTGTGGGGTAGGTGGCGTTGAAGCATGACCAGGCACAACTCTGTTTCATGCTGCCTGCTGCCCCAGCGAAAATTTTCTGATGCCATCTGGGACAGGCCAGAGAGCGCAAAAACCATTGGGACTGGGCTTAGAGTCCTGGAAGTCTTGCAAAACACAGAGGGCGCCCGTCTTGTTCACATAGTTTTGTCACAGCAGGTCGCACAGGTGCTCTGTGACACTGGAGCTGCACCTGGACTTCTGACAAAAAATTATGGAAATGTTTTGCTGCAAAACCTGGTTTTTCTCTCACTGATATATGCAAGGAGGAGGGAAAGGATTCTATCAAAAACAAACAAACAGATTCGTGTCTGCAGCTACATCATCAGCCTGACCGAGCCCAAGTTTTTGTCTTTTACTTCCGTGCGAATCCTTCCCTTTCCATGAAAGACTGAAAGCCCCATCTTGCAAACAGCTCTCTGAATTAAATGTCTGCCCTTGAATTAACTCTCTGATGCTGGCAGCTAGAACACAGCAATGGAACAGAGGTAGGAGGGAAAAAAAGGAGGTGCTATGTTTAAAAACAAACAAAAAGTCTTTCAGCTGCCAAAACCACAGTCAGCAGAGGGATGTGGTGGTGGTTCCAGACTGTGGCAATGAAAGGCAATGATTGTTTAGCTGTTTGGGGGGAAGGGAAACACTCCAGCAACACTATTACCCAATTAGTCCTAGCGACACTGCTGTGGAGAAAGAGCACTCTCGTGAGTGTGTGAAACGGGATGAGCTCCTGACATGACGGACAGCAAACTTGGAGGTGAGGACCATCGGTCCTGGTGGGTGCTTCCTGCTGAGTTCAAGGGGCTGGAGGTATCTCAGGCGCATGAGATTAGGTGTCTGAGGATCTGCTGTTTCAGTCCTACGCTGCGGACCAGCTCCCCAGGGAGCAATAGGTGGTCCTGTCTCTCACCCCAAACGCACTGGGGACCACAAAGCAGACAGTGCAATCTGCTGACTATAAACAGGCAGAGCTTAATTTACAGCTTAAAGAAAGAACCAGTAGTGCCAGTATGTATTGAATACTTAATGTGTAATATATTTATGTCGGGAAATACGTTAGTGACTAAGAGAGCTTGAGAGCAGACTCTGACATGAGTCATCTCAGCCCCTGTCGAAATCCTTATGCCAGCACTGATTAGGTCTCAGATTTTTAAGGGCAGACTCATGAGCTAGGCATCCAGTGCTCCCCTACAAGATGAGCAAGTGAAGAAAACCTCACACAAGCAACACAGCCTTCAGGAACAGTCCAATTACAAAAACACACTGAGAAATATTTCCACATCACTGAAAGCATTTGCTTGAAAGTCTTGCACTAGGTCCGTAATTGCTGTCAGGTATTGCAAAAGAAATCTAATTCATCCTCAGTTAAATCACCCTGCTTCTAGATTAAGTGTTACACTGTGCATCTCTGTCCCATAGACTAAATATCCTCACAAAAATGCATTCTGGCATCACAGATTTGCGTAGGTGGGTGGCTTGGAGAGGAATTCATGCTAAGCCCAGAGCCGGAGATTGTGTGAAGAGCTATCCCAAACACACATTGTCCTTTGCAAAAATAATAGAAAAATGATGATTCTCCACCCCAAAACCACAGCGTTCCTCAAGCCTAATTCCAGAGGGCAGCCTAAGTGCTGCTCTTTAAGCATGTGTTTCTCAAAGGCAGGTCAAGAATTGCTGCTGTGCAGGGCTGTGGCATGGGAGCAGGAGAGGTGTTGCAGCACGGGCTGCCAGGTTATTTGCATCCTTGAGGCACAAAGTGAGCGGCGGGAGGTGATGTGGACAGCAAAGCACACGGATCCCCAGCCCAGGTAACACGGCTGAATCCCCAGTGCCTTGCCTTGCAGGTAGCTCTTAATCTCTGAATCTCTCATCTTTCACTTGCACTGTAATACTGCAAACTGCAGCAGCACTCAGACAGCAGATAGCAGCATCTGCATTCCCACAGGCTCAGGTCTAACACTGGGGCTGGAGCAGGTCAGACACAGATGTGATCTGTACCACGGCCTGTGACACATTATTTATACTTTTGGCTATCAATGATTGGTATGATATTAATTTTCCCTATAAATGGTGCACTGTGTGCAAGGATGGGACTTGGCTGTTGCAACAAAATTGCTTTAGGTTACTTAGGAATAGCAACAAAATAAGAACTCCAAAAT
Source organism: Steatornis caripensis (assembly GCA_013398225.1). Taxonomy (NCBI): domain Eukaryota; kingdom Metazoa; phylum Chordata; class Aves; order Caprimulgiformes; family Steatornithidae; genus Steatornis; species Steatornis caripensis. The sequence continues at coordinate 335,790 of VZSC01013301.1, read as the reverse complement.
TATCCCACATAAATACTGCACTGATACACAGGAAGACTTTATTTATGTGGTCTGCAATTAGATTTGTTTTCCACCTTTAGACAGGAGCGTTTCAGTCCAGAGTGAGAAGAATGCAACACACACAAGCAGCAGGAGGCCACAGCCAGAAACGCTCCCTTCATCCAGGAAAGAAAGGGCTCTTACATTGTGAAAGGGAGCCTCCTGTTGTCTTCCAACTGGCATTTTCTGGCCAGCTGAAAGCTAAAATAACCCTTCCTTTATGCTTTCGATACTGTGATCTAATGGCTAAATGGATTTTTAGTACAAAGCATAATTTCCTCCTTTGATTTCACTCATCATTTAATGTAAAGGCCTCCTAATGTATTAATTGCCATAACATTCTGCTTACATCCCAAACAGTGGCTGCTCAGCAGAAGTGAAGGACAGATTATTTTATAGCACTGCAGTTATCTAATAATAATAATATTAACAGCTCCACTGCAGCTGGCTGCATGAAGCTGCTGCATGCTCACAATGTGCAGGCAGTGTCCAAGGACCAGCGCTCAGGAGGCGCGATTAATTTTTACGTGATACGTGGTTTACCCGACCTCACGTTTTGCTAAAGGGAAGGCACAGTTGTCCAGCTCCCCAGAGTTTAGCCAAAGACCAGTGATTCTCATTGTACTGTTCACCGTCAATCCCGCAGACGACCCGAGAGTGAAGCCATGCCATAATCTTTTGAGTGACTGCCACCTCTTTTTGCATTAGGCACTTGTGATGCCCAGGACCTGGATAATGGCTCCTAGCAGAGTGATCCTGCCAGGAAAAACACACGTAGATTTAGGCATGGAGAACATTGGTGCACTGAGGCCATAGCAAGGATAAAGAGTGGCAGAGACCCTAACTGGGCCTGAGTCTGCCCTGGGGTGATGGCTTCCAAAGGCTGAGGAGCAGCAGCAGTAGGGTATGAAAGCAAAGTGTAGGGGAAGCAGGGGATTTGGGTGCTCTAGGACATCTCTGTGAGAACAGAACTTGAAGACACTCCAAACCTTAACTCATGTGCACAAAGAGATGCTATAGCGACAACGTTTAGTGCATCGACACAGCTCCTAGGGATTGACTCATGGCAAGGCTCAGAGCTGGGCGGTGGTGGGGACTTCCAAGGTCACATGTCCCACAGCGTCAACCACTTCCACACATGCTATGCACATGCTCTGCAATTGTTTGGGGTTGTCTTAATTTTCCTCAGCTGTCCCCATTGTAGCAGAAGCATCATTGCTCTGAAGGGGCAATTGAACGCTGGAAGTGCAATGCCGCTGAAAGGAAGGGATGGAGAGTTGCATTTTCCTTGGGAAATTCAAGCAACGCATCTGGAAAGGGAAGCTGCGTATCGCGTGTGTTTCACTATGGAAGGAAAATGCCTTTGAAAATCTAAAATCAAGAAATTTGTGGAAAGAAACGTCCTAGAAGTTAACTGAGATCGTATCTTCCATTAACATTTCCTATAAAGAAATGTTCCTGCTTCTTTGCTCCACTAGCCGTGGCTTTCATGCCAGCTTTAGTATTTGGCTGTTGACTTCTTAAGGCAGCTTGATGGCTCAGCTGAAATTAAATTTACGGGCACAACCCTCCCCTGACCAAAGTTCACCTCCTCAGATAGATCCAGGTCCATAGGTCCCGCTGAAGTGGAAGGGAGAGGAAGCATAGAAATCGTTTGGAAGGATCTAAATTTAGGAAGGAGGATAAGCTAGTTCTACCTTAAAACACTGAATTTGGATGCTTTCACCCATTATCTGGAAGCACCTACCTGCAGACATTGATGGCTGTACCTCAATTAGATTGCTAAAACTGGGCTGTGAGAACATCCTGGTAGAAGTTTGGCATCCCAAAGCTGATCACAGGACACCGAAACTGAACCTAGCACTGCTGCTGCTGTGGCGAGCCCTGCAGCTGCTAAGCCCGTGACGCCATTTCTTCCTCCAGAGCGTAAGGCAACAAATGCTCTGTGAAAAGACAGGGCTCTGCTTCAGCTTCTTGCTTCATCCCGCACTAAAGTTAGCAGCTGTTAAGTAAGACTGCTTCTTTTTTTTTTTTTTTAATTATTAGGAAAGAAGTAAAACAATTCATTGTTCTGGGGAGAAAATATCCCTTGAGCCTAACTACTGAAAAATCAAAAAGCATTTGAAAAGCAAGACAATAAGGCTAGCTTGAACTCACAGAGCATTACAATTGCTCTGGCAGGAGCACAAGTGATTTTCTGATAGATGCAATAACAATGCTGCAATTACACAAAACAATATGTAAACTGAAAATGCAATACCACCCTGCAATTGGTACACTCCCTGCTCCACTGTCATCCTCTTATTGTTAGCCCTTTAAGTATTGTCTCTCTTAGGTTTCTAAATGCTTCATTAGCGTGAATTGCCACCAATCTTCTTGTCTTGAAGAAGAATATTTTCTCCCACCAGGGCTCTAACGAAGCCAATTTTTAATGTGGGGAATTCAGGCTTCAGTGAAGTCTCCATGCTCTTGATGGTTTAAGTGGGAAAATCACAGAGAAGCACCTGATACCAGCAGAATGGTAACACCTGAAAACCTCATGTAAGGTGGGAAGTATACAAAAATGAATCCTTCCCTGTGGGGAAGAGTTTATGGAAAATTTGTAAAGGGTGATGAAGCTGAAACAGATCCACCTCTGCACTACTCCCTCCCATGAAGCACATAGAGATGCTGTAAGAAATGAATCTCCTCCAGATCATAAAACTAGTTTTAACCCCTGACGAAAAAACTAGTTTACTTGTTGTGACTGATGTCTTGTGGAGCACTCAGAAAACAATACGATCTTTTCCCCCTCCAGCCCAGGAACACCGTAGCAGACGTCCGGCAGCCTCCTGGCTCGTTCCTTCCAAATTTCTCCTTGTAAAACTTCTACAGCCATAGTGCCATCTAGAGACAGTTAAAGAAATTAAAGGGGGTTTGTCGTTGCTGAGAAGCATAGCTTTTCTTGTTGTTTGAGGGTTTATATGGCTATATCCCAGCAATGATTATTGCTCACTAGTCCAGCAGCCCTTAGTTTCAACATCGCATGCCAATGGTTTGATATCAAGCTCCACTGAGGTCAGTGCAAAGACATCACTTGGGTTCAGGGCTGTCAGGATTAGTCTTATCCTGCTTCCACAGGGTGGGGATCTCATCATGGTTAGCTCTCTTATTAACAGAAAAGTGCTAACAGAGCACCCATTGCAGCAAACAGCTTCAGACGCTTGTGCGCCTGACAGTGGTACACAAAAATAACCTGACGCTATCACACATTACTATTACCTTTTCCCTGAAACCCGGTGTAGAGAGAGAAAGAGAGCTTAAACGCTTGCTACTTGTTCTGATATTTTAGCATCATCGTGTCCCTGTTACCTGAAGAAAAGCAAGTATTTTGAAGAGTTGAAAAGAGATTTCACAAAAGTAAAAACTAAAAATTCAGTCACATTGGAGGGAAAAATAGCGTGCTGACATTTAAAGCACTGGCCTTGTAGAGAAGACACAGGTTAATTCCAGATTTCCAGCTGTATCATAGACACTGCAAGACCTGGGGCATTTGTGCCTTAGTTTCCCTGTTTCCTGTACAGAAAGCTGACAATTACTCCTCCGCTCTCTCCTTTTCTCTTCCCCCACAGGCTTCAGATCTCTGCTCAGTACCTCAGCCATGGCTTGCACTGTCTTAAAAGTAATGAATAATATTAATAAAAAATATTGCAACTGTCTCTCCACGTAAGAGTGATTTAAAGAAGGTGTTTTCTTACACTCCCAGGAGGGCAGATTTACAGACAAATTTAAGCTACTAAATCAGAGGCAAATTATGGAAACATTGTAAACTTAAGCACAGAGAAATTACAGGAGATAAAATTGATGATCATCTTGCAAGCACTGAAACACCTCCTCTTAATCATAAGGCAAATGGCCTCAGATGACAAAATATCTGTGTTCCGCCGTAGCTGTGTGTCCCAAGGAGAAAGCTGGGTTAAACAGAAGGCAATAAAATACAGATCTCTCTCAAAGCCTGAGCAAGAGCAGAATATGCATCTTTCATACGTGCCTAAAAGATCTATAATTACACATGGTTATAAATTATCCTATAAAATGGGTCTGAATGGAAAATACCTTTTCGGTCACTTGGAAAGTAAAGATAATATCATCATGATCAAAATCTCGCTGATGGGCTGCTTTTGCTGGGGAAGAGGTAAAAATTCATTGTTCTAGAACCAGCATTCTGTCTAAGAAAAATACATCCACAGTGAAATATCTCTGTAGGTCAGAGTACATGGGAACACAGTAGAAGCATCTGGAGATGTGATTTTTGAGCCTAATTTTGCCTCTGAGGCGTACACGGGTGGACCCATGTTGCAGGACATCTTGAACATGCAAAACCCAGCAGCCGAAAGTAGGTGGGCTAGTACTGGCAAATCACCCTCTTGAGAACCCTTGGTTCGTAACACTGGTGTGGCAGAGATCAGCAGTAAAACAATAAAGGGCTAAAAGGCACAGTATTAAATATTCTGCTTTTCAACATTTTTGTCATTTTAACTACGTCTTGCAAGTCATCATTGAATAAATACTCTTTCCCCAAACAACTCTCACTAAAATTTGGTAGTACAAACCATCTAGTAAGCAGTTACAAAGACAATACAGACTTTAAATTACCATTTGTTTAGGACTGTGAGGGTTGAAGTGTGATTAAAAATTACTATCTAAACTGACAGTCTGTCTCTGTGACAAAAATGTGAATCATTGACATTCATGCGTGTGTTTATTGGCTTTGTTCCAAAAACCCCCTTGCAAATGATACGAAAATAAGAAACCAACCAAACAACACTTCTCCATGCAGACAGGTGATCCACAGAGAGAAATTCCTAAAGAGCAGCAAACCTATGCAGCATATCCTGCTGCTGAATCTACCCCAAACAGAAGGAGGGGTGGAGCTGAGGATCTGGCCCCCAAGGAGAGTCCAGAGCACGAGCCGGAGATGGGTCAGAGGGACTGATGGGGTATGGAGAGAGCCTCCTGCCCTGACACAGGGATCCTTCGGGTTGAATCCTGCATGTTCATCAGTCCTACATGAGCAGGGCTATGAATGAGACAAACAAAAGGTACTTGCCCATGAAATCCTTTGGGATGAAGAGCCCAGGGCTGAGGATGAGGGGTCTGGAGGAAGAGGGTAAAAGTGCAGCAGACCCAGAGGAGGACTGTCACCATCCTCTCTGTTGGTATGGGGCTGAGCCCTGCTGATGAGACGTGTCCCACTGCACCCTGGTGAGCCAGCACTGCTCTGACTCGGCCTTCTGCAGCAAGCCAAGGACCTGAGGCAATCATCAGAAAGGCTCCCCAAGGCACTGCCTCGCATCCTCCCCAGTGTTCCCCAGGAAAACATCCCCCAGGAAAATGTCCCCAGGCACTAGCGGGGCTCAGGTTCATAAAGAGGAGTGTTACGGTAGAGAACAATTTCCTGCCATGCATTTTTTCCAACACAATGAAATAATGCGGGACACAAATCTGACACGCTGCCTCTCGTGTGGGAGAAGGGAGAAGATAGCTGTGTTAACATTAGCTCCTAAGTATAATTTCCTATAACTGTAAAGTGCTTTAGAGGTCCTTGTGAACTTGGGTGGATAGCTCCTAAGTAAGTTGATGAATAACCCAGGCCTGACTCATCTCCTAAACAGACCGAGCGCTGAAGGAGGGAACGTGGAGAAAGGTTTTGCCTTCCATTAGCAACACTATCCAAACAACTGACCCTCTCCCTGAGAGATTAGTTCACAGCAGGTGAACTATAATCTGCTCTGATCGGCAGGCAAGGGAAGCATTCATTCCAGCTGCATTACAACCAGAGCTTTTCTTCTCTTTTCTTCGCACATTGTGAGCTCCTGACAAAGGGCTCCAGCTATCAGATCAAACAAACATTTTGCCACTTATTTGCAGAAATGGTTCTGGTCCCGAGTTGGGATGGTAACCAGCTAAAGACTGGCCGATGAGTATTTTTTGCCGGCACAGCCATCAGCACTTTCGCAGCTGGAAAATGGTCATTTGATAGTGTCCAGAGCAATAGGCAAGTTTTTGATCAGGGTCAGTTTTGTGCTGGGAATTTGTTGCCAATTTATGATGCTAGAGATAATCTGCTGGAAATTATTATTTGAACATTACATGGTACTACCATGCATCTAATGAACTCAGTTGCCAATTCAAGACATTTTTCACAAAGCAATCATGCCATTTCTGGCTTTCTGGTCCAAAGCCTCACGGGAAACCTACAAGATACCATTAGAAGATAAGTTTTAATTCCCAAATCTGCTGCATATTAGAATTTACGCACTCACTAGTTTTTATGGCACTTATATTTCCCTAAAAATAGAAGCAGTGAACCTTCATTATATCACAGCCAGCAACCATCTATCTCTCTTTTCTCCTTTCTCTCTCTTCCTTTGCCCAGCAATCTTACCACTTCTCTCCTTGCTGATTTCATTGTCTTTCCTCCACAGGTATCAATCAGATTTTTCTCTCCACGAATCTGAATGACTAACAAAAGCCAATTAGACTCAGAGTGATTGTTCTCAGCTAAGATTTAGTTTGAAGATGGTGGTTCTTATTTTCAGAGTGAAAATGACCTTGTGTGTTTGAACGCTTAACTGTTTGGGTTCGGGGGGGGGGGGGGGG
>VZSC01013301.1:308752-329033 GCA_013398225.1 Steatornis caripensis | reverse complement strand
GGGGGGGGGGGGGGGGGGCGTTCTTTTCTCTCTCACCTATACCTACAGGTCTAATAAAAGCTATCACCTCTGCCTACACATATGGCTTTGCTAACTGCAGCAGAGGGGGTGCTTACCAGGGATGGTGCCAGCGCTGGCCCCAGAAGCTCCCGCAGAGCTGGTGGGCCGCTGTGGGTCCCAGTTTAGCAGGCTGGAGTCGAGTATGGCTCGGAGAGACATCTCGTGGCCATATCATGTACTGCAAAGGAGTTGTTTTCTGCATTAGACATCCCTTGTGTGCCAAGGGACAAGAACCACCCGAGTATAATGACTAGTCACATTGGGCCAAACAGCAGAGGATGCCAAAAACCCACGCACCTAATTCAGCCTCCAGTAGTTCTCTCTGGGTGCCTTCAGAGCATGAAGAAATTGGAAATATCTTATGTCCCCGTGCATTTATCTGGGGCTTGTAAGTATGCAAGAAAGAAACAGCTTGGCAGGGGATGGCAGAGAGCTACAGAATCCTGAGTCACTAGGAGAAACCAGAAATGGAGCAGCTGCTCAGCGTCTCCCAGTGCAGGACTCAGAGCCACCAGGTGAAGCTTTTGGGAGCCGCGTTCATGCAGGAGGGGGAGCAGGTGGTTCCTCCTGATCAGCAGAGCATTTGAGGAAGTCCTTGCTGAAGGGTGCTGGGGACCTAGAAAGACCACCAGAGTCAAAGGAAAGATTGGGCAAACATCAGGAAAACACAGCTTCACCAAGGGCAACTAAGCAGACAAACCACAGCAGTGTCTGGAAATCCCCTGTGCTGTAGACACTCATTCTGGGAAAGCTCGTGGGGGAAATACCACGTCCTTACCGTGCTGTTGCTTTTCCCAAGGCATCTGCCCACAGCTACTGCAGGAGCCCTGCATACGGTGCTAGGCAGACCTGGGTCTGACCCAGCACAGCTGGTTTTACACTCAACGTGTAAAGCTACAGAGAAAACTGGGAACATCCTGGGAGCATGGAGTGAGTGCCAGTTTGATTCTGAGTTCTTCTCTTTGAGAGCTGACATGGTAGGTGAGCAGTAAGGTCAGGCTCAGCACCAGACTCTTCAAGCGAACTGGGAGATGAGTATCTCAAAATAAGAAAGCCAAGGGGCTGCCCAGACCAGCCAGGAGGATGCTCTAATTTATCGGCAGTGAGTGGTCAGGTTCTGGTTAGTCTGCGGCTTGTGACAGCTGTGCAATGAAAACCTCATTGCACATTGCTCCATGAAGAGTGCTGGTGACCAGTCAGGGCTGCATCCTGTGCCTGGGGCTCTTGGGGACACTTGCAAGTGTAGGTCTGATATTGCCATGCATCACCTCTGCTTCTTCCAGCTGCTAGTCCTACTGCTCTCCTCTGAACTAGTAACCCCTTGCTGTCCTTCACCCACACAGACGCCAGCAATCAACCAGAAAAGGTGAAACACTGCAGGTCTGTCATGCCCCTGTGCTGGGAGTGGGACCCATTGCCCACTCCCAGCCACTGAAATAGCTTGAAATAAGTCTCATTCATCCCCATTCCCTGACTCTTCCTTTTGTTTTCTTTCTCTTCAAAATGTATGGCAGGGCTCTGGCAAGCGACCTTCTTCTGCACAGACCTGTGACAGTGAGACCCAGCACACCAAAACCCAGCACTAAGGTGAGGAGATTTGAGTATTTGAAACAGCTTCACCCTTTCCAGAGTCTTTCAATCAATATTTCACATGGAAAAGCTTCCACTGATGCCAGGACATGTTTAGGTATCAGACTGAGGCATGATTTTAAGAGTGCCAACATCACCCTCTGAGGCAGGAGGAGGGGGCTGGACACCAGGAGACCCTTGTGCACCTGCCCAGCTCTGCAGACACCAGTGAGGCAGACCTGTTCCCCATGGCTTTGCTGTTTTCTTTTATGTGCTTCAGGTAAACATCCATCTCTTGGACCCCAGCTGTGGCTATCGCCTCCTGCAGCAAGCGGGATACAAATACACAGGAGTCAGCAAGCCAGTGTACACCTGTAAGGGAAACACTCCTGATACAAGGTGGTGCATTGACACTAACCTCCACCTACCCCAATAACATGTTGTTTGGTCTTGGCTTGCTATGAATTACGCCCTTCCGCTCCCTTGCCTGCCTAGGACCCCATCCTGAAGCCCCCCCATCCCTGGACAGGGGAGGACAAGAGGCTGAGCTTTGTTTTTGCTTTTGAGGAGGAGGCTTTACCTTCTGTATTCCTTGTCCAGACTCCATCCCCTTCTGAGCATGGTGAAACATCCCAAAAAACATCTACCCCGACAGGGTTTGAAGTCCTGGCCTGCCACCCTAGAGCCCCTATGCACTGCTGCATCAGTGATGCCCCAGGTTTTGAGATACACAGCTCAGTTCCACAGCTAGCTGGGAAAGGGGTTTAAATAAATCTTTGTTGGCTCCTGCTAAATGCTTGCTCCATGATTAACACTAGAGGTGGTTTTGATCGCAGGATTCATTGTCAAAATAGCTTATAAAACAATTCCATAAAACTGTGTAAATCTTGTGTTGATCTTAACTTTTTACAAGTAGTCTTAAAGCCATATATCCCAGTGCCATTTACAAGGTTGTTGCAGGTGTGGGACCAGCCTTAGAAATACAGCTACTACTTAAACTGTGTATTTTACGAGCCTGGGGAAACATCCGTTTGAACTGTAAACGGAGCTTTCCAACCCGCTTGCTTCTTTGTGCGAGACACTAAGCCATTGCCCATCAGCCTTCAGTACCTCCTGAGTCACAGCCAAGGTGCAGGGACAGGATTCCTTTGTCAACACACCTTAGCAAAGTTTTCCAGTACATTGAACTTTGGCTTCAGGAGGAGCTGGGCTCCCCAGGCCCAGGTTTCACTGCAAGCCAGTGAGCACCTTAAAACCACTTGCCACTTGCCGGCATGGGGCTGTTTTGCTGTGAGCTGCAGTCATTCCTCCGGTAAAGATCTCAGACTATTTACTGGTGCTCTGGAGTGCAAAGAAACAGGTGGAAAAGGGAAGAATGAATAGCCCAATCATGTAAATCAGATGGCAGAAGGCATTTAAGTAGGCAATATATACTGTAATTACATAATAGGTATTTAATAGGCATCCGGCAGAGTCTGCTGGGGATAAAGGAAGAGCCAAGAGAGCTTTCTCCCTTTGAGTTAAAAATTACCAGGATTTTAACACCGTATTAACCCTCAAGATTACATCCCATCCTCTATCCCCTCTGAGCTCTCCTCCAGCTCCCAGCACAACAGTGCTGAGATTGCTTGAACTACAGGAACTGAGCCCTCCTCCCATAGTGTCCACTGATTATAGGATCTATTAGGTCCCAAACCATCACATACCTCTGCTTTGGAGGGTACACGGGCAACCAGCTGCCATGCTGCACCCCAAAGAGCACTATGCTTTTCAGATGGATGCATGGGCTCCCCATTTATAACACTGGGAGGAAATGGGTTGGACTTGGGTTTGAAGTTCAGGGTCTGTGGGTTTTCATGAGGATTTGTTCTTTGACCTTGGACAAGCTGCTTATTCTTTCCTTTAAGGAGTGACAAGGCTCCTCCACCTACATGTGACCTAGAGAAGAGAAACACCAGTGAGCTGCAAAGCAGTGCCACCATTGCGACATAGGGCTATGCGCAATCTTCTGCCCTTCATCCTCCTCATTGGATGCCTGGCCTCACCTTCCCAGTGGATGTGTCTCAGCACTCTCTTATCTCCTGCTCATATCTTCTGTGTAAGACCAAATATTGACACTGTTCAGGAATGGCCCTTGGTGGTGAGAACATCTCCTAACCTTCAAGACAGTCCTTGACCTCTCCCCTGATCCCTGAAACGCACAGGATAATTGCAGGAAAGGGTCATGGTGTCTCACTAAAAAGCTGGTTTACAGCACTCGGAGGGTTAAACCCAACACCTGACTTCTGCTTTGCAACAGCTCTTTCTAAAGGGTTTCAGTGACACTGAGTCAAAGGCATTTGGATCAGGATCGTGTCATCATCCTCAGCTGAAATGAGCTTTTCTCTAGCCCTGCCAAAGTGCCAATTCATGATGTCCCTCATTTAATAAAAACTGAAGAAAATTCTTCCCTGTTTTTCTAAAATAGGCCTCCAAAATAGCTTCCAGCTCCTGAATTTGATAGCCTCATAAACCAGTGCAGCAGCTGTGGCATGCGATGCCTGAAGAAACACCAGGCTGGAGGGGCCAGGATCGTCTGCAGGTTACACACTCGTACAGCACCTGACACACTGAATCTCCTTCCTAACCGGGGCTGTTACGATGTTGTTGCAACACAATACTATAACATTATATAAAATGCTTTATATAGTTAATATACTAATTAGCCGTGATAATAACAAGTAATTTTATAGTTGAATTTGTGAAACCGTGTTATCTGAATCTCATTTGTATGTGGCTTCACCGGGGCTTGATAAGGTGCTGGGCTCATTCAACAATGTTCCCTTCAGCCAGAGCAGTGATATGGGGTCCTTCCCTCTTCGTTGGCTATTTTATTTTATTTCCACAAAACACGGAGGGGTCTAATAGGACTCTACTCCACACACAAACCTGGCTGAAACCTGCCTGAGTGATTAGGAAGGGACTGATAGACCGATGTGGGCAGAGCAATCACACAACTCCCTGTTTCCTTTGGAAACCAGGCTAAAAATAGGGGAAAGGTAGTAGAAAACCAGACAGGAAGGCAGGGATGGATCTATCAATAGCTCCTGCCCTGTTTCCTGCTCATTAGCATCTCTCAGCAGATGTCAAGTAACCTTTAGAAACCCTCCAAAGATGCGTTAATTTATCAGACATTTCTTAAGTTGAGACAGAGGGGATTTGGACCCTGTACATTTATGGGCATCCCAGGAAAAAAAAAAATAAGAAGGAAGAAAAACGAAAAAATCTCTTCTGAGTGGATGCATAGTATGTCACAGAGAATTTTGTTTCTGTTCTTAATACAGCCACAGACCACCTGTGGCCTTTGTACTACATGTATAGCTAAATGCCCATGTCACACAGATGTCTTTCCCCATTCCCTTGGTGCTACCACTGCTCTGACTGCAATCCCAAGCAGAGCAGGAGAGAAAACAAACGCTTTAGCAGCAGTGGTCCTCCCAGGAGATGAAATGCTGAAGTTCTAGGTAAGAGTAATTTGCTGTCTACAAAACCTTGTCAGCAAGATGTTAATGATGGTGGGTGGGAGACTACCATGCAGGTTTTAGCTTGGTGTGTTAGCACGTTCTTCCAGAGGTGAAACAAAAGCTTTTCCATGATGAGCCATGGATCAGCCCTTCCTCGAGCCGCAGCTGCCGGTGATGGTGTGCGTTGCTCACTAGATGGCGAAGGCTGCCTTCCTCCCCGCAGACCGGCTGCCCCGCAAAGCTCCTGCAGAAGCAACCAGGGATGCTGCTGGGGATGGAGAAAAGGATTTTGGTCGCTGAGAGGAGGTTTAGGGTGACATTTGGAGCCCACTAAAGGCACAGGGGAAGGGAGGGTGGGTTATTAAGGTACAAACGGTGGTAAGGTTCTACTTGAAGAGATGGTGCTACATATTTGAGAATCTCCCTCTTCTCCTGATTTGAAATGGACCTTTAGGTGAGGCCCCAGCTACCAATAACTGGTGGGGAAAGAGACAGCCCAGTAAGACTCTTCCGCAGATCTTCTCCAACTTTCAGGAGTCTCCCTGTCTTTTCAACAGCAAGATCAAGCTGACACAACCCACGTTTGTTACTCTACCTAGGGAGGACACAGGGTGATACAGTCTGGGATTGGTCCATCCCGGGTCCCTGAAGTGCTCTTGGGGCAAAATTCACCCTTTAATGATGAGAGCTATCTAACAGAGCTGTTCCATGACAATGTCTGTCAGCCACAAGAAGTCTCAGTGCAAGGCTGCTGCTGCTGCCATGGGTCGAGCCCTGCCCATGTAGAAAGCTGTGTGCTACCTTCACAGCCTCCTTCCTCTGCTGTCCCAGGGGTGTTCAGCAGATGCAGAATTGCAACAGCAGGGACAGGAGCATAGCAGATCCTGATTTACATGCTTCCACAGAGGCTGTGTTTGTCAAAGCTGAGCAAACCTCATGATTTGCCAGGTTGGGAGACTTGGCTGCCCCAGATACCTTCAGTCTCTCAAACACGACTAAGGAAGCATGAGAAAGAACAATGGTCTATCTAGAGCACTTGGATAAAAGCCAAAGACGTCATTGCCATGGTTCTAGCCCAGCTGGCAGCCAAACACCACACAGCCACTCACTCACCTTTCCCTGCCCTGGGGGATGGGAAAGAGAATTGGAGTGGTAAAGGAGGCTCATAGATTGAGATAAAAACAATTTCATAGTTGAAATAAAATTAATGTAATAATTGTATATACAATATACAAATGAGTGATGCACAATGTAATTGCTCAGCACCCACTGACCAAGGCCCAGCCTGTTCCAGGCTAGAGGCAAGAAAATCCTGAAACCACAGATTCAGAAGAGAGCGAAAGTCTTCCCAGCCAACCTTCATCTATATACTGAGCATGACATTGTATGATAGGGAATACTCTCATCGGCCAATTTGGGTCCGTTGCTCTGGCTATGCTCCCTTTCAGCTTCTTGTGCACCTGCACACTAGCAAGACATGGGAATTTGAAAAGGCCTTGATTTCTCAGCAATAACTGAAAACAGCAATATATTATAGACATTCTTCTCATACCAAATCCCATACTGAATCCAAAACACAGCACTATTATAGCTACTAAGAAGAAAAATTATCCCTATTCCAGCCAAAACCAGGACAGTCATTCTCAGAAATAACATCAAATACATAGATTAAAAAAAAAACCTCAATTGAGATGAAGGTGTGAGCCAAGCAAAACTGTTTGGAAGTGTTCATCTACACTAGTGAGTCACAAACCAACACAGCAGCTATGGAAGTGAGGTAGAGGAGGGTAATTTCAGTCCCATTTCCAGCAGCAGCTGCCTCCCCGGGAATGTCCTGCTCTTGCAAGTCATCGGTGCTTACAAGGGAGGTTTTGCATCATTATAGCCAGGATCCCTTACACATCCTTAGCTGTTTGCACACAGCTCCTTGCCCATGAGTGCCAACATTTTCAGTAACACCCATTCAAGGAGGAAGAAAGCCCTCTATCAGATGCCTGTGCTGTCAGGTGAAGAACTGGTTGAAACAAGCTCAGCCCTGAAATTTCTAGGCTCCCCATCTGCATTGCTGGCTTTACTTTTCTGTGGTCAGTCTGCAGCTCAGCTTTCAAGCAGCCACTTTTAGGCATGAGCAGCATCCTACACTTCTTGGCTATACTGGGCTTGAAAATCGCAGCTCAGCTGGTCTTCTGGGTGATGCTGGTCACTTGGGCCCAGGTGTGCTTGAATTCACACGTGCCCTGTCTGCCCAGACTGTATGAACCTGCAGCTGAAGTCTGCAGGAAGGAGCAGGGCACGTGTGCACTCTTACAGGCACCCAGTTCCAATGTGAGTGTGCTGTTAATGGTCTACAGCTGCCAGCTTAGGCATCCAAAATGTACCTTACATAGTGGAGCATCACCTATTCCTCCCCACAAGATACCCTCATGAAAATGAAAGCCCATCTGCATGAACCTCTCAGCAGCAGCACCAGTAAGTCCACACCTGAGCCTCTGAACATGGGATAACACATGCACCTAGTGATGTGTCGCTATATGCCCAGACCTGAATATATAGGGCAGCAAACAGGTTTTTGAACATTGCTCACAGCCATTTGGCATAAAATTAGCCTTGAGAGTAATGTTTAGCAGCCTGAGTTTTTCATCGCTTCCTCCAACCCAAGATCTATTATATCCCATACTACATCTTTTGCAAAATAATGCAAATATATTTCTGTTCAGAAATGAAAGGCTGTTCCTTCCCAGCTCGCTGGGATATGAAAACACCTGGAAGGTGGTGCAGACATTTTTCCTGGAGCTCTTTTCTATTTAGCAGAAGCAAAGTCACGTTGCTGAGAGACCCCTTAGTAACAGGAAGCAGTTGTCTGGTTTAAAGAACCAGCTAGAAAGCAAACAGCTTTGCCTCCTTTTTAAAGCCCCTCAGGACAATATTTACTTTTCTAAAATATCATTGTGCCACAGCTTTGGGACTTTGCTTGACAAACTTGGGGGTCTCTGAGCAGTTCAAAGTGGGCTTGACCTATAGCTGAGCATGGAAAACAGGAACTGCATATAAATAACTAAATTACAGAGAGATCAATTCTCAGTCAACTCATTAGCAATGCCCGGCGTCTTTAAGTGATAACTCCACTCTCTAAGACCTTTACGTAATTACTTGCACAAGGCACATTTTACCCTTTGGTTTGCAAGTTTCATAAATGAAGGTTAAGTTTACTTAACCACCCAGGATTTACCAGCCATGTTAAAGCATAAAATGCGTGTGCTGCCAGGTGTCTCTGCAGAAACTGCCTTGTTGATTCAGAGACTCCAAGGTTAAATGAGGCTCCTGAGTCCAAGTTAGTTTCCCACTGGGGAATGAGAGGATCTGCACTGTAACATTGTACCACAGTTCAGCCGAGGTTGATTTAATGAGGCTTAGAGTTAAGATAGCAGTGATTGCGAAAACCTGAATGAAAATCGGGGGTTTGCCATACATTTCACCCGTAATGGGGATCTTGAGTGTGTCACACTACAGTCTGTTACAGAAAGATGCTACACATTTTTCCCTAGCCAGATAACTATTTCTATGTTCTATCTTCCCATCTACACTGTTCATACACATGCACCTCTATGGGATGCATGATTATATAGCCTTCATAACTCTTACTCCATACTGTATACAGAACTGAGCAGTGGGCCAAATTTTCAGCTGATGTGAATCAGCATAGTCCTATTAATGTTTTTGGCAAGTCACCCTAGGCAAGGATAGATTCAGTGTTTTCAGTGCAGTGGGTTTGTACTTATGTGTTTGATTGACTCTTTCTTGACAGCTTTTTGGATGTTCCGGTTGTACTCGCGTTGCTTTCACACATGATCAAATTTTTCGGTCACCATTGGAGTACTCAACGGCTTAGCAAAGTTGTTGGTGTATCAGGAGAAACTGGGTCAGAGAACTGTGAAGCCACTGGCTTGTGTAACGCAGGAAGCCTTGGATGGAGCAGCCAGAGAGACATGCGTTTTCCATTCTCCTAACCCAGTTCTTTACCTGACAGCAAAGTTGCCCAAATTCTGCCCCTCGGCCCAGGTATGCTCTGCAGGAACAACATGATGGGCCATGATACTGTCTTCCAAGGAAGGTCCTCAGGTATGGCCAAGACTGGATCCATCACTCCATGGAGCGCTTCAGCAACCTCTCCCCACTGCTGCCTCTCCCAGAGATCTTGCGCTCCCTCCTTTTGCACGTGGCCAAAACAGAGAGGTGTCTCCTCATGGGTAACGTGTGCATCCAGGAANAGTTCTTTACCTGACAGCAAAGTTGCCCAAATTCTGCCCCTCGGCCCAGGTATGCTCTGCAGGAACAACATGATGGGCCATGATACTGTCTTCCAAGGAAGGTCCTCAGGTATGGCCAAGACTGGATCCATCACTCCATGGAGCGCTTCAGCAACCTCTCCCCACTGCTGCCTCTCCCAGAGATCTTGCGCTCCCTCCTTTTGCACGTGGCCAAAACAGAGAGGTGTCTCCTCATGGGTAACGTGTGCATCCAGGAAGGATCTGAGAACTGGCATGCACTTCAGGTAGTGCAGAACAATCTGCTGGGGTCCTCTTCTAGTCCCATCAGATGACAGGGATGCCTGAAGTCTGCTCACCTGAAGTTTGCTCAAATGTTTGGTCAAATTTCCTGGCACCTGACAGAGGAAGGATTGGTAAATCTGGTCTTCCACTGTCGTCAGATGGAGTGAGCTAGACCATTCTGGTCAAAAGTTTGGCTCTTGCAGCCATGCCATAACTGCTCTGTCACTCAGAACAACCCACTAGTGCTCTGACAACCCCGTTGCCACCTTCTGATCCTGGGGACAGTGCATAAAAGCACAAAGTAATGTTACTTGCCACTCCTTTTCACACTCACCAAATATTGACCTCAAGTCAGTCACTGTCACAGCATGAGAAAGCTCAGCTTTCCTCCTTCCTCAAACCTACTAACTGCCTGAACCAGCAAATCATATTCTGTTCACATTCCCACTGCTGTCCTCTTTTTTTCTGGAGACCAAAAGAACATCAATGAAAGAGGCTTCCAACGCATTTTGTTCTTTCGGTGTGATCGGCCACAAGGTTGACTATATGGGGAGATCTACCGTCCTAATGCTCCTGTGTGACCAGAGTTTTATCCAAAAAGTTATGCATTAGGCATCTGACGGCAACAACATCCACACATTGTCCTATGGAATATCACAGGGAAATTTCTACATAACCACTAATTCCTACCAGCAATACAGAAGAGCACTACAAAGGCCTTACTTCTACCTCCACTTTCCCCAAGCCTCATGGAGCTGCAGAGTTGTCGCTGAAAGAGAACATCTGTTCCCAGGTTTCAAAGCAAAGCAGATAGATAGCCACAAAGCCCTGAGTGAAATTTCTCCGGGTCTAGGAAAAGAGTCCAGATGATTTTGGGTTCACCTGTAAAGCTTGGCTTTATGACATGGATAGGCCTGATCAGTACCCAGGTGCTGTCGAGTTTCTAAGTTATTTGAAAAGGCAGTTTTAAAGCCATGGTGCAGTTGAATAGTGATCAGTGTTTGCCCACTGCTGGTTTGGAAATGTAAACTCTGCTCACACTGTCAACACAGGGTTGGAGCTGTAGGTGCACAGGTGAAAATGGCTTGAACATGTTGTATCTACATCATTGTTAGACCTGAATTCAAATGTGAGCCAGCCCCATTCTGCCAATTTTTCCTGCGGTGGACCTAGAGGCAGAGCTTGAGCTGATATATGTGAATGTGAACTAGTATAAGTATAGACTGGTCTTGTTTCATGCATACCGGTAGGATGGGTTTAATATTCTTTCTACATATTTAACACAATGTTTAACGATCTATGATCATTCCTATTGATGTGGTTATAACCACTGATGAAACACATTACACATATCTGCACAGGATTATGGCATCTCTCAACCACTGACTATCCATTTTTATCAATAGAAACTTGATAAATGGTCAGCAGTTAAACTTCCAACACAACCAATGGTGACAGGTCAAAACTTCCACCCTCTAAAATTTTGGGCGGGTTTGTCCTTCTTCTTGAGGGACCGTTGGTGCAGCCATCATGATCTGGGGGCATGAACAAGGCAATGTTTGCAAGGAGGGGAGGTATCTTGCATTAGAACGCACACAGTTGGAAAAAGTAGGTCAAGCTTTAAAGTGCATGAGGCTTTATTCAGGTCTTGCCTAATTAAAACCCTCTGGCCATTCTTCTTGCAAATCTAAGTGCGATTTTAAAGGCAGGATAGAAGTGGTGGTGCAAAGATTTTGTAAAAGGCTTAGCACAATAGGCCATACATTGCAATAAGTAACCGTTAGTCTTGGGGAAATAGCTCAGCCTCTGATCTGACATTTTAGCAGCTAAGAGCTCTGGCTAACAGATCCTACTCTGAATTACTCTCTCAAAACCTTATCAAAAGGAAATGGAGCCTTTTGAAATCACTGGCATCTCTGGAACACTGGTTTATCAAATTTCCCCTGGTTCAAGCAGAAAACCTCTGTTTTCCTCTGCTCTTTAACCTCTTATTTAAAATGTCCTTTTACTTTGAACTGTCAAAAGAGGCAGTGAGAGAAGCAGCTTGCTCGCCACCAGAAGGAGGTGAAAGCTGAAACTTTACCCTTCCTTAGTGAGTTTATCCACATATCAATGGCATGCTACACCAGCGTGTTTATTTTTATGACTAGAGCATATCCCTTAACCTCAGGGATCTGAACATTTCCCTGGAATGTACAGACGTTTCGTATCATTTATTTCCCAGTGGCCCTTCCCCACACCAGCTCCACACACGCGTACATAAACACACGCTTCTCTTCACATTTTCTTGATCATACTGGTGTACACAACCAGGCATCAGCTTAACACAAACACACACACATTCCTATCCGTAGCACTGGTCTTATCTATAGCCCTCCTCGTAAAATATAAAGGTACGCATTCCTCTATTTAGGTGTACGTATTTACAACACATATATGTACATAAATGGCTATGATTTGTGTGTGCATCTATTTATACAGCCTACATGCACATGTATGCACCCAAATGTTTTGTGAAAATATATGTATATGGAAAATCAGGACTGCAGGGCACTGCATGGCACCAAGCCCCACGGCTGCTCAGGACCTTGCTGGCTGGCTTCCATAACCAAGGAAAAGCATTTGCATGGGATCCAAACAACTTCCATCAGCTGAACACTTGGATTTCACTTACTTCTGTATCCATTTTAAGGGGAAAACTGCTGCGTGAAGCTAATAACAAAAATGATGGACCAGATTCCCCCTCAGAAGCCCTACAGCAATTAGGATTCTGTGAAGTTGCTGCAGCTTTGCACTGTTATAACTATGTCCCTTTGCCATATTGACTCAGGCTCTAATGAGATATTACCGAGCACTGAGGTTGCATTCAAGCTCTCGTATAAGCAGTCATCTGAGGATCGGACTCTTTTATCAGTTTGTGCTGCTTACTGTGGGCCAAGGTCTTCAGCTGGTGTAAATCAGCGTGTAACTCCAACGAGGCCATGAAAAATGAGGTGCATAAGTTAAGCATCTGTCTCAATGGCTGATGTTTATCTTTGCTCCCATGGCCTCAATTGCACTTAAGATGAACGTAAACCCATGAAAACAGTTTAATGGGACATGGGCTTTCTGCTGATCATCTGCATGCAGCTGAATTTTGCTCTATTTGATTGCTAAACCAAGTTCAACAGATATGCATGTTACAAATAATTTGTCATGCTCTTAGGCGCGTTCCACCCCAGGCCACAAAATGTTCGCAGTAATTGAAATATACAGCCAAATTCCAAGCTAGCATAAATCTCCACTGATGTCAAGCCATATGGAAATCCATATGATTTGAGGGCTGTATAAAAAAAAGAAAAAAACCACCATGCCTTCTAGTGAGAGACTTATGCAGCTCAATCTGATTAGTCTATCGCAAAGAAGATTAAGAGGTGACTTCACTAGGATGTCCAAGTACAGCTGGAAAAAGAAAATACCAGGTACGGAATGGTTCTTTAATCTAGCTGAGAAATGCCAAGCGAGATTCATTGCTTGGAAGTAAATGCCAGACAAATTTGAATAAGCAATAAAGCACAGATTTTTTTCACACGGAATCATCGATCAAAGGATAAGGTGGACTCTATCATTGAAAGTTTTCAGACCAAGGTCAAGGTGATTTTCTTCACAAGATTCTTTTGTCTAGCGTAACTTGTTGGGTTCTATATAGCAGTAATGACATCAGCTGTTGAATCTGAAGTCATTTAAGAGGCTGTGACTATTTATAAGAAGCCAGTGAATTAAGATTGAGAAAAGCCACCGTACTATCCATAGGATTAAATTTACTGCAGATTGATTTAACTTCCACTTGGAAATGATCGTGGGACTGCGAAGTGAAAAATGAGAGCAGAAACCACTGAACTTGATAAAATACAGAACTCAAGGACAAACTAATGATCCCTTCTTTTCATAATTACTTATTTACTTTAAAGCTCAGTCAGTTATCCCTGCAATCACAACATTTTTAGAGCTGCAAAACTAAACTCTGTTAATTTCTTTCCGATTAAAATAGAAGAAGAGAGAGGAGCCATCTCAAACATGAAAAAATAAATATTACTGATCACCAAGAAAGAAATCTGTGTCTTGCTAGAGCTGC
Organism: Steatornis caripensis; assembly: GCA_013398225.1. Lineage (NCBI taxonomy): Eukaryota > Metazoa > Chordata > Aves > Caprimulgiformes > Steatornithidae > Steatornis > Steatornis caripensis. Next base: position 315,237 of record VZSC01013301.1, on the reverse strand, counting down.
ATTCTTCTGCAGCAAAATCAATGGTTTTCAATGGATCCCAACTGCCAAGTGCTGTGGTTGCTCCAAGTTAGAGCATTTATCCTAGGAAAGGCCCAGGTGCCAAGTTCGCTTTTTAAAAAAAGTTTCCAAAAAAATGTCTTCGCACCATCTGTTCTCTAGCAGTGGTGCATTCCTTAGGCCGCGATGTCATCAGCTTCTCATTATTATTTTTAAAGTTTCTTCGAAGTCAATCAAAATCAAAGACAGAACAACAGATTTGGGGTGGTTGTGCTCTGTTTGCACGCTACACCGTGCCAGAGGTACATAAAGTTATTTGGTTATTTCCATCCACGGTTCTTTGGCAGCAGAACTTGAAGTCAGAACTCCAGCTTGTCAAATAGATTATGATTATATCTAATATATATTCACAATGAAAATGAGATTTTAGATGAAAAGCTAAAATTGGGACAGGGTGGGAGTGAAACCAGCTCACTCCAGGCAGCTTTCTAAATTCAGTCATTGGTTCAAATCCCTCCCAGAACCCACAGGGCAATGCAGGATCCCTAAGTTTCTTGGGAACTAGTCCCATACTTTCACTGAAGTCAGCAGGATGCTTTGTTGTGCCTCTGCTGGAAGCTTAGGAAGATTTTAAGCCAGGGATGTCCCAGCCTGGGGTGCACACACACCCTTTGCAGTACCTTACAAGGAGGGTGCTTACTCCAAAGCAGAACGGGGGCTGCTGGGGCCAGGAGGACGCATTTGCTGACTGTGCTTTCACCGGTGGCAATATCCACAAAGGAAGAAAAGGTTCAGGGAAGTCATGCTCCAGAAGCAGAAATAAAACCCGCTTCCTAGAGAAGTGAGCAGCAAAGCCCAGAAGTCCAGATCTCACGAACACATTACTGGCTTCGCGGTGGCTCAGCTAACAGCTATGTGAGTAGCTGCTGCTTTATCCAGCCACACTGCTTAACTCCCATGATTTAGGAAATAAACCTGCAGAGACTGGGATTAGATAGACAGGGTGCAGGTACAGGGCATTTCCCTGGGATTAGCAACTGCCTAAGAGGTTGGCCAGTGGCACTTCAACACCAGATAAGGTTCAGCAGCAATGCTGCTAGGGCTGGAGGGAGACCAGAGCCAAAATCCACCAGGGCAAGTGCCACAACCCTAGAAAAAGGCCAGGCCCTGGGGACATCTTTGTGGTATTTGCTGGCCCCTAGCAGTGATGAATGTTGTTGGACAGAGCCATGGCGAACGCGTTTCTGGTGTTAGCATATACTCCAGCCCTGTCTGATGTGCCCTATCTGATCTGATGACCAGTGAGTCATGACCAAAGGTGACTGAATCATGTCAGGTCTCTGCTCTCCAGAAAGGTCACTAACCTGCAGTCTAATATGGAATCATAGACTCATAGAATCATTTAAGTTGGAAAAGACCCTTAAGACCCTCGAGTCCAACAGTTAGCCTCACACTGCCAAGTCCACCACTAAACCACGTCTCTAAGCACCACATCTACCATATCTGATGGTTAAACAGTTACAGCAGTATTTCAACCTCAGATCAGGCTGTATCATGCTGGAATATTAATGACATCATTATAACATGCCCACCAAGTCATCTTGCCTCTGTAGAGATTCCCCACTCTCTCAGAGCAAAATCTTGAGCCTCTCCCGACAGCAGCCGAGCCTGAGTGCCCCAGGCTGAATGCAAATAAATGTTCTTTAATTCTGGCTGCTAGATGGTCCTGTGTGTTTTCCCCCTCAGAAAGAATTGGGGGAAAATGAGAGGCAATTAATACAGAATCAGTGTGCACATTTTCCTCTAGCAAGCTCAAGTTCAAAGCAGCAGTTTCCCCACTACACGGTTCTAGAAACCAGAAGAAAATAGAAATCACTGCAGAGCAGAGACTATGGTCTGCATTTGGCAAAGAGGAGGTCTCCAAACACTCAGATGGCAACAGTTTGGAGGATAAATCAGGCTTCCTGATCTTACTCTTTAAGCCCTTAAATGGCTGGAAGGTGGTAATCCAACAAGTGTTTCATCATAAATCTCTTTATGATCAAGGGATCATCAGACAGATAAGCATTGAATACTTCACTGCATGTAGCTGAACTGTAGCCCCTTGGGGGAACACTACATGGCAGAAAATAATCCAAAAACTTTGTGAACTTGCAGCCAAGGTGCTGCACAAGCCCTCTTAGTAAGATGGACAAGTCAAAGTCAAAGGCTGGAACAGCTCTCTGGCTCCCTCTCGTCTCCCCTCACCAGTTTGTTTCTGATTATTTTGCACACAGATCACAAGGCAAAAAAATGTGTCTTGTTTCACTAGGGAGGAGAAAAGAAATACACTTGATGGTACTTTAAAGAAACTTTCTTCCTTTCCTCTCAAAAACAACAACTCAAATAAATTAATAGGCCCAGCCTGGCGAGTATGAGTCACTTTCAGTACAAAGTAACCACAAAAGCTGGAAATCTGGTTCTAAATTTGGAGGAGAAGGCAGAAAAGAAAATATTATAAAATAATTCACGCATTTTTTGAAGCATGCAATATTACTAGTGATCAGAAGAGAACAATAAACTTCCAACATCAGAGATCGTAATGTAACCTCTAAGCCATGGCCAAGCAATAAACCGAGCTGTTTAGTGACCAAATAATTACAGAGTTTGAAATCGAAAGATGATACCGTGTAACTAATGCAGAGAATAAACTCCACTCCGCATGTGTTTTTACAGCTTGATACTCCATTAACATTACTAGGTGTTTCTGTCAATTTACATAGGTGAGGCTTTGAGAAAGAGCGCCCTTACTGTCTTCCAACATAACTTTTTTTAAAGCTGTGGCTAGTTGACGTGTCTGTGCCTACCCCTACTCTATTTTTCTGTATTTCTCTCATACACAGATATCCTCCCCAAAACACAAACTGATTTTCTGTGGACGTACATATGTTTCCTATTGATGGCTGTGGGATCCATGTGGGTGTTTGTCTGTGACTTAGAAACACGCACATGCAGACTCATACGCACTTAGTTGGAAATCTTAAGTTTAAATGATTCCCTCAAAAATCACGTAAGAAACACTGGCAGAGACAAGAAGAAAATAGTTCTCTAAAGCAGCACCCCGTGATCTTAGTTAAAAGGCTTTTTCTTCCTGCAACCCTGAACAGCTACAACAGAGAAAACTGGGCTCCTAAGGGCAATTGTAATGTGCATCCCTGGCTTCAGATCACAGTCCCTTCAGCAACATACCAAAAGACACGCTAGCTCTTTTCGCTGGCTTAGCTCCCGTAGCTTTCTCCTCCATGTGGACTAGGTCACTAAAGAAGCTGGGAAACGAAGCCTCCGGCTTTTTGCCCAGTCCTATCATGGGCATCATAGACCAGAAGTGCAAGCAGCAAGCCAGCCTTGCTCTGTCTCAGCTGCAGCTCAGCTCCATGATGATTTTCCGTTCCTCCCTGGGCCTTTAGCCTGGGCAGCTTTGGGGAGATGTCAAAACCATGCACATTCTTAACAAAAAGACCTTGTCAACCTTGAAATTTTAGAGTTTTACAAAGAAATAGTATCTATATACATATAGTGACTACACACACACCATACAGCTTTGCAAAGAAACGGTCGCTATGTATTCTGAGTCTACGCGCACACACACACACATATATACAAAAATCAGGAGCACAGCATTTTGCCGTGCCTCAGCCCCAGAGAGACCTGATGTGTTAGGGCTGAAAGATTATGTAGATATCGACCTGAGGCAGCAGTAGTGAGGGATAATTTAGTCCCAAGGGTTAATTGACTATGAATGATCTTAAGATCACCAAACAACCTAACTAATAGCTTGTAATAGGAGCTTTGCATCCAAGGCACGTACAAGACACAGCATCTTGCAATATCCTACGCATTACTATACGCCTCCCATTACTGCAGATTCAATATTTTATGGAATATGGTGTGGTTTATGCTGTGCAGTGTTTCTTATATATATTACATACTGTGTCATACATATTTTACATTATATTTCATATTGTGTAAATTTGTACAGAAGAAAGGACCAGATGCCAAACTATATTGACAACAACCGTACAATATTGGTTAAAAGCAGAAACCCAGGAGTCCAGCAGTGCTGCCAGGTACTGTTGGCACTGCGGTGTGCGGTGGGGCAAGAGTCGGGACTATTTCTCTTGCCAGAAGAAGGAGAAAGTGTGGACACGACACAGGTCTCTGGCTAGATCGCTTAGCTTTACACAGGTCGCGCTTCAAATTTGCTGAATTTCACCCACCAACGTGTTAAAACAAAACCTACACGTGGCTTTCGGCTCTCCTCTGCCCCAAACAGCGTCTGAGCCTCTAGAGTGGAGAAACACAAGGCGGGCAGGCAAAACCACAACGTGTGTGTCCAAGACCAAGGAGGGTCGGGGGAGGGACAGCCTTTCGGCCCCCCCTTCCCTGCAGCAAGCAGCCTGCTCGCTCCGGGCTCGGCTTGAAGCGCTCTTAGCAGCACAAGTTCTGCCGGTTTGCCTCCTCTCCGTCAAACAGATTTGTTGGCCGAGGCAACCGCCACCAGCCACCCCGGGCGGCAGCTGAGGGGGAGATTTCTGCCTCGCTGGTTGACGCTAAAGCACCCGAATTCAGTGTAAATCACCGAGTCCGCGTTTAAGTCCTTGGGGAGGGAGAAAAGGAGCGGGGGTGCGGGGGGGGATTTCTGACTATTTCGTGATTCTCTCGAGGGTCTTTGAGGACCAAGCAGCAGCAGCAGCAGCAGCAGCAGCAGCAATCCCGCAGCACACACGTGCTCTCCCGTTTCTGGTCGCAAGCACAAGGCGAACCGGTGCGCCCGGGTTTGGAGCCCACTCCCTTTCCTAAAATGCCGCCTGCCTAACGCGCACCGCCGGCTGTATTTAGCCTTGAAGCTTTGCTTTACTCGCTTTTTCCCCCTTTCTCCTTCCTCCAGCCCGGCATCCCCAGCGGGGGCAGGCACCGGGGGTGTACGTACAACCCGGGGGCCGGGTGGCACTAACGGGGACGGACCGCACCGCGCCGGGTGACACCGGCACCTGCCCGCCGGCACCGCTGGAAGGAAGGGGCCGGTTTGTGCCTCGCCGCGGCCCGGGAGCCTCGGGGAGGGGGGGGGCACCGGGGGAGCATCGGGCCGGGGCACGGCAGCCCGGGGCACTGAGGAACCCACCCTGCCCGCGGCCCCCGGGGGCTGAGCGGCTCCGCTTCGCGGCGGGCGCGGAGCAGGAGCAGGAGCAGGAGGAGGAGGATGGGGCGCGCTTCGGTGCGGGCAGGTCGGCAACCAGCGCGGGGGCCGGGCCCACGGGGGGCGGGGGGGTCGCGGTCCCGTCCTCTCCCTCCTGCCCGGCCCTGGGCTGCCCGCGGTGCGGGTGCGCGCGCGCGCGCACGGCTGCTTACGGACCGTTTAAGGATGTGCGCGTTTCTGTGTCTAAGTGGTCTTTTCGGTAATTATGTACGGCTCAAAGGTCTTTTCGAGGTAAAAACGATACATACAGATATATTTGGGGGCCGTTTCTGTACATACGGACACGCACGCGTAAACGGCCGCGTACGCGGTAAAAGCTCCCTGCAAATACCGTGTGTGTACGTATTCGCCTACGTTGTAAGTCTGATGTATCTAATTGCGTGTATCATACAATACGCCACTTCTAGAATTTATAATTCTAATTCTCATTCAAGAACGTAATTCATCTAAACATATGCATTAAATTTAGTCGAAGGGTCTACTTAAATTAAGCATCTACATAAATTGACTTCGAAATATTTATTACAGTATGTAGAACTGGATACACAGCAATTTCGAATTACAAGTAACGTGTCTATAACGTGGCTCGTACGCGTGTGGCATGTTTAATCGCGCGGTTCACAAACGCATCGTGTCATGAATTACGAATTTCTCATGTGTGTCATAGGTACGTGCGCACAGGTATAACTGTGTGCGAGTCCGAGCGAAACTTGTAAATTATCGGGGAACGAACAGGATGAAGTAGGAGGCAGAAGCCCCGGGCAACCATCTAGCAAAGAAAAACCGCCCCGGGGGACATAAACACGTCGATTTTGTTTCGGAGCCTGGCTCGGCTCACCGGGAGAAATGTCATTTCAAAACCCCGGGGCAGCCGAGCCGGTCCCGCCGGCGGAGCCGCCCCGGGGCCGGGGCGCGGAAGGGGCGGGCAGCCCGGGCCCCGCCGGCGCTGCCCCCGGGGCAGGAGGGTCCCGGGACCCCCAGGGTCCCCGCCAGCCCCTGGTGCGATTGCCCCGGGCAGGCAATGCTGGTTGCGGGACTGCAAAGGCTGTGTCTGCAGACGCCGGCTCTCGGGAGGAGGAAGCGCGGGTGCCTGCAAAGAAATCTTTGCAGAGAAATTAAAATAAAGATGTAATAGCAACAACAACAAAAAAAACCCCAAATACAATCAAAATCGTAGCGAAACGGAACCCAACAGCCTCTGCCGGCAGAGCCAGCTCGATCCAAAGCCACTCGTTTCCAAAAAAAAAAAAAA
>VZSC01013301.1:275307-308644 GCA_013398225.1 Steatornis caripensis | reverse complement strand
CTCGTTTCCAAAAAAAAAAAAAAATCAATAGGGAGGGAAAAACGCTGGGGTTTTTTGACTCGGGACCGACATTTTTCGACGTTTTTGTGAAATGATTTTGCATCAGCCGATGTGACTGGGTAAAAAACCTGTCGGGATGGAGCCCGCGACCGGCTGTGCGCCTCTGCCGCTCCCGCGGGGGGGGTGGGGGGCGAGGAAAGAAAAATTTAAAAGGTGTGCGGGGGGGTTGCTAAATAGAAAGATGGAGGAAGACTGAGAGATGCTAGAAGGGAATGGCATGGGGGAAGGTGGTAAATCACGAGAACGACAGTTAGGGAGGGACTGTGCGGTGGAAAGGGTCGGGGTGTTGAGGGAGGCTCTGGGATGCGGCGGATTTCGCCTTAACCACAGCAATTCTACCGGGTCGGGGAGGAAAAAAAAAGAAAAAAAAATAAAGCGAACTGCACCGGGGGGTGGCGGCCGGAGCGTCCGGGACGCGGCCCGGGACGGCGGGCAGGACGCAGCCCTTGGCCCCGCAGCCGGGCTCCGGGGCGTCCCGGGGACGGGGAGAGCCCGCCTGTCTCGGAGGTTTGTTATTCGCTAACGATCAACATCTTTATTTGCTAATTAGAAGTGCCTGGCGGTGCCGGCGCCTTAGCGCAGCGCCGGGAGGGCACGGCCACCCCCGTCTCCGCCGGGGGACCACCCCCGTTCGGGGCATCTCTGCCGGCCCTGCCGCGGGAGCCCCCTTCCCGCATCCGCATGCACCTGCACCGGGGCGGGGAGGGGGGAACAAACATCCCCCTTCCCCTTCCCCCCAAACCCAGCAACACCATTCTGACACCACGCTCGTGAACCGGGCGTTGCACTTGGGCAAATCCTTCAGGATCCGGCCGTTTTAAGCGAATACAGTGGGATTTTTTTAATCCCCTTTTTAAATACATTTTTATATATATTTTATTCTTTCATTTGTTTGCATCCGAGAGCAGCACGGTTCCCAGAGGGCTGCCCCGGGCGCGGAGCCGGTGCATTTCCCTCGGCGGGGAGCAGGGGGTGCAGCGGGACCGTGCGGTGCCGCGGGCGAAGCAAGCCCTTGGGCCTTTAACTCCTAGGGGTTTTTTTCCACTTTTTTTTCTTTTCCCCCTTTTTCTTTTTAACCTGTCCCTGGAGGAGTGAGCCGAACAAAGCCACCGCATGCATTTCCACTCCCCCCAAAAATATTCGGGAAACCCACGCCAGCAGTCACCCCTTCCACTGATATTGTCCCCCTGGACAGACGCGGGGCAGATGCTGAGATAAATGTCTCCAGCTCTGCAGCCAAAATCCCAGCAGCCCGAATAAACAAACACTGGGACCGGTGAGTCCCCCCCCCCGGCCGCAGCCCTCCTCACTGCCAGCCCCGTGAAGGACAACCCTCACGGAAAGGCAGATTTATTGTCCCTAATCAGCAAACTGTTTAGGTGATTACAAGCCCATTACTGAGGGACAGGCTGGGTGAGAAGAAACCTTGGCCACATCTTCTCGTGTGAACCAGCACCTTTGAAAAATGGAGAAAAGTGTTCCCTGGAGGGTCCCCAGTTATCCCTCCCCTACAGGGATGCTCCCTTGCTCTTTTGCTCTTGTCTGCTGCTTTCCTTCAGCCTTGTGCAGCTCCCTCGAAAGGGGTCCAGTCCCCTTAAATCCAACACCCCCATCCTTGCCCGGACCCCTTCCTGCATCACTTGCCACCAGGGCAACGCATCTTCCCCGTGAGGCCTATGGAACAAGACCATTTCACTGGTTTTGGTGGATTTTTTTTATACCACCCCCACCTTTTACAACCTTTTCCTCTTATTTCTTTTCCCCGTCCCACTCACTGCCATATTTTCAGTAAAAACACCAGGGATTCAGTGCTGCCTATGCTGTCATTGTGTTTGTGCTGGCAGTGCATCTCAACAGGGAAGAATGTGGGGCAGAGCCTCTCAGGTCTGAGTCTACTTGGATCCACACTAGGGATCCAGCTTGGAGGAAGGGAAATGGGGTGACTCAGCCCCCTGAAAATCAGGGCTTACTTACCACCCCCGAGGGGAGCCTGATGTGGCATCCCACAGCATCCTTGTTACCTACACTGGGTACCGGCGATGTCACCACATGGAGGCGAGGAGCTGCCCAGAACCCCGTGGTGGGCCCAGAGAGACCCTTGTCTCTCCCCTCACCCTTTTTACCTCCACCCTAGTAATTATGCAACCTCTCCTGACCCTGCTTTCTATCCCTTTTATCCTGGCCTCAGTGCCTGTTCGCCCAAGCAGGCAGGGCTGAGCCATTGGAGATTGCTCTGAGGTCTTTCCATCTGGCACTTTCTCTCTGTTCCCCCACTCAATAAATAAAATAAGGGTCACCTTTTTTTCCCCCCCCCCCTTTTTTTTTTTTTTTTTGGATCACACACCAAGGCCCATCGCAAATGAGACCCCCGAGGCTTTGATGCCTGTGTTTGGACACAAGCAATTATCTCTAATTATTGTTTTGCTTTTCAGTTTGCCCAACTTTCCAACAGCCTTGAAAAGAAACTTCAAGGAGGGGGCTCAGCAGACTGAATGAGACATTTCTTCACGAAAGCCCCTCCCAGAGCCCCCTCTTGCTTCCATATTGAGAGAAACAGAATCTTCACAAATGTTTAAGTACAATATGGGTTTGGTGAGGGGTTTTCTTTTCTTTTTTTTCCCCTTTTTTTTTTTGAAGATGATTTCTAAAGACACGGGAACATTTGTACAAATAAGGCGCAGATGGGAGTGGGGTGGGGGAGCACACTGGAGCTGAATATCTGGGAAGGGAGGTGAAATGGTTTTCAGCTGGGAAGGAAGTGGAGAAGCAGAGATTAAAACCCCCTTAGACTTTCCCACCACTCATAAATAATACATTAAATTGCAGTTACTGCTTTCTGCACGCTGAGGAGCACTGGGCAAAGGCCTCAAGTCTCAAAGAAAATTCAAGGTGTGGGGGAATAGCAGGATGGGGAGGTAGGAGCGGGGAGAAAGAGTGATATTTTGGGAAGCTGTCTGGAAGGATGGGAAACAACTGAAAATACCATGTCAAGTCTATGGTCATACATGTGGCACACACTTGCATACATGCAAACAGATCTACATACGTGGGTTTTCTCCTGTTGGCAAAATGCATAGGGATATATATATATGCACCTATACACACATATATATGCGCACATACATGCAGCCTAAGCACAAATATGCTCACAGACTGAAATACATGTATGCACACAGGTATTACACACACATACATACAGTGGGTACGAGTGTGCACAGAGGGACGTGCACACGTATATTCACATCCACACATGCATATGCACATCCACATGTTCATCACATCTGTGTACGCATGTGCACTAGGAGGTGAGGGAAGGAGGTCAATAAACAGATAGAGGCACTTGTACTAACAACCATACCCTCCTTTACTGTATATATAGATGGTCATTGACTCAGACTAATTCAAGTCATTTGAGAGCCAGGATTTTACTTGGGCTGCATTATACATTCCCTCCACCTTCTTAAAGTGATGATAATAACAGCTCTGCAACACCCAAAGCCTGTGTGTTTTAACTGCTAACCCACCATTTATTTAGCAATCCTTCACAGTAACCAGAGCAGGCTACACAAGATGTGTCCAGCCTGCTGAGACTCATCTTTGGCTGAAGGACTCCGATCATTTTCTGCAGCTAAAATTCCTCTGCAAATCAATGCCATCGAGTCATTAGTTCTTCCCGAACTAGCCTAATGGGCCATCACATCTCCATCCAAGAAAAGGAAAACACAGCCCTGCTCCTACCCCAGACCTAATTGCACAGGCCAAGGGTGGCAAAGGTGGGGGAGCTTTTGTTTATCGCTCCCCTCCTTTGGTGGTAGCGCTACAGAGAAGTGGCGTTATAAATATTTGTCTTTCTGCCCAGCTGTCTGTCAACATGTAAGTCTAAAGAAACACTCTAACTATACGTATATAAACGAGAAGAGATAACACATGTGTATTTGTACACATCGTGCATATATATTGTGAGCATATCATTATACGTATGTAAATGTATACATATATGCATATAAATAAACCCAGGCATGCACGTCCCTTGGGTATTTTATTTCGCCACTTGATTATTAGCAGCAGTAGCAGTAATAGACATATTTCTGTCAGATCTAGACTGGTAACATAAGAGCATATTACCCTTTTAGGAAGGCAATTAGCATCAGGGATCTGATTCCTTTTGCTACCCTTCTAATTAATTATACTTGGTAATGCCATCATTAAGAAGAGCAGAGTGTTTGTTCTTTTAATCTCTGTGTAAGGGACATGAGCTGAGAACAAGCTCCTCCGGGGTAGCTTTGCCCGCACTCTTTATTCCACCACTCAGCCCTCCTCTTTCCTCCCCAGCCAGGCTTTTTGCACCCCCCCAAACAAAACAAAACAACAGCCCCCCGCCCCCCAACCTCCATCAAACCCCTCCCTCCAAAAAAACTAGGAAACACACTGAATTAAAGAAGTCTTCACTTAAAAACGACCCATATGTTTGCAAATGCTTTCCAAATGATCCCTTTCTGAATCCATGTGTTGTGCACGGGGTGGCGGGGGGGCAGGACACCCCGCTACAGATTGTGGCTCTGATCTCTGGGTTTTTCCTGAGCTCGGGGGCTGTCTGCAGCGCGGCGTGACCCTTCTGCCAGGGGTCGGTGCACTCGCCCGGAGGGCGGCTGTCCCCATTGCTTCGGCACAACCGCGGGCCCCGCTCCCACACGTGGGGTCCCGGATCTAAACTGCTAATTGCACGGGTTCACAGATCCTCCAGCCCAGCGCCTCGCCGAAAACCAGCTCCTCGCCGGGCCCGCATCTCTTGGGGACCACACACAAGCACCGCACAGAGCTTTTGTGTGGCAGAAAAAAGGGGACGCATAATAGAAAGGGCGAGAAAGAGAAAAAGAGTTGGTAAACACATTGGCTGTGGTACCTAGAAACCAAGGCAGTGCGACAGGTTCCCAAGAGAAGATCAAAAGTTGGCCTTTGGGATAAGCAACTGAGCAAACTCAAGTATGTTTCTATAATGAACTGCACAAAAGCAGCAGAAGGAGTACAACGCTAAACTCAATGAGCTGCTCATAATGCACTGATATGTATATTATATATATATGCCCGTACCTGCCGTACCAGTCCGGGCCAACATAGGTGTGTGCATGGGCAAAGTACAGCATATAAATCTGCCATAGGCACCACGCAATCTATAAATAGATATTCATCACAAAGATACATACAAGTAATTCTCTCCAGAGAGAATTAGATCAAAAAATTCAGAGGTCTGCCATGACACCTCGATGCAGATAATTACACAACTTTACCTCCAGGTACCCACAGAGATGTGTGACCTTATGGGCACAATAATAGTGCTGAACGCACAAAACATACGCCTGTACCTCACATATAGTTCTACATGCCTGACAAAATAAATCTATGTGTTTAGATGCCCGTGTTATGTATTCATGTAGTTCTGTGCACCTACTTCTGTAGCAAAAATGTACAATTGATTCTGGATGTAACAGAAACAGACAGCCTTGCATTTATTGTTGTGGGGTATGGGCTACTTTACGTGTAATAAAAAAATCACGCTAACATGCTGCTCAAAAATACATTTTTCGTCAAAAAAGTACAGTGAGAATTTTATTAAGAATGTGGGAAGTGTTTTTAGATTCTAAAGTTTCAGCAGCCTGGGAGATCATTAATAGTCATTTATCTGTCACCTGACATGACATCTGTCATGTCACTTAGCTTTCCATTAAGAAGAACAGGGAGCAGTTATATTAAGTTATGTCCCAGCTATCTTCTTATAAAGAAAAGACCTCGTTTGTTCCAGGAGCTAATATGCTGGTTTCCTTCACTGTTACTCACTGAGGCAGTAAGTACGGATGTGACAGCCAGACGGCTGATACAAATGCACATGGACATTTAAGGTCCAAAAGCAACATAATACAGCGTAATCCCAGTTTAACGTTATTTTAAAATAAGGGGGAAACACTTGAACTCTCCCTACATAATGATATGAATTTTGCCCTGATTACGTGGTTTTCAGGCATGATTAGCCATATGTCTAAACTGAAATGAGACAAAAACAAACCAAGCAATTTTGCAGTGCCTTGTGCTGAGCTCAGCGCTTTTTAAAAAGGACAATACGGAACTCATTCAACTGAAGTGTAGTCATAGCAATTGTTTCATTGAGAGAAACACGTTGTTATAAAAAACTAAGCGGATGTAGCAGCTTTAATTTGTCCATTGCTTTAGAAGGACACCTGATATAACCTAATTTTTCAGCTGATAGTATGAGTTGCAATCAGTTTGAAACCCATGCATTATATCTAGATAGACCTTAATCAACAGTGATTCCTTAAAAACTTACTTAGGCCATCTCCTATCCCTCTTAAGTTATCTTAATAAAATAACCAATATGAATTTGTAAAATAATATACTACTGAAGACAGAAAAGGGTCAATCTACATATACACACATGTGGAGCACCTGTGATGGAAGAGAAGGAAGAATCATAGAATCATAGAATGGTAGGGGTTGGAAGGGACCTCTAGACATCATCTAGTCCAACCCCAATAATACAATAAAATGCAAAATACAATAAAATACAAAAATAAAACCCCAAGAATACAAATTCAAAACTATTAGTAGCAATTAGTTTTGCCTGTATGCTTATACTAGTATCCTTCCTCAGACCTCACAGAGAAAGTGAACAGGGAACACTGAACTCTTCCTCAGATTACAAGAATTAGGGACTAGCCAAAGAAACGATGATGTAGCAGGTTTAAGACAATCAGTAAAAGGTTTTCACAAGGTGCATTGTTAAATTGTGGAGTTTACCGACACAGGCACTGAGAGGCGTTCAAAAAATAATTAGAGATTCAATAGTTTTTGGTGCACACCTCCAAGCTGCTGCTGGCTAGGGGTTAGAGCAGTCCCTTTGGACACACATTGGCAGCGGTAGGGACTGAACCCCAGCTGTCCCTATCACTGGCAAATGCAGTCACGACCCAGATACCACATAAAAACAGAGGATGGAGACATGCTTTCTCCCTATTCTCTGGATGTGTTTTAATAGCAAGGAGTAATCCTCTGCCTGGCCACACAAAACTGACTTTTGGTCACGATCTACTATGTCTCAGTCTGTTTTCCAGAGGGACATCCCTCCTAGAAGCAACATGTAAGACCTCAAGGCAGAAAACAACAGAGAATTACAAGTGCGACCCTAATATCACCATTGTCTGCGTGCTCCTTGGGTGACCCACTGCTCCGTGGGCTAGCTTAGGGGGATAGTATTTTAAGATGTCCTTAGCATTGCAGAGGAGATGGTGACACCAGTCAATTCACTGACTCTAGAGGGAGTCAAACTAACTACGTGACAATAATCAAGCAGTTTCTGACATATTTTGAACTTGCAGATTAACAGGACAATAATTTCAAGCCTCATGAAGGTGGACTAGCCTTTCTCAGATGGTTTTTGAAAACATCTCAAAGTAGCTCCTGGGATCTTCACACTCTGGGGCAAGAACCACAGGAGAAAGACGGCTCCTTCCCCAGAAGACATGGTCTGTTCAGGCTCTGCAGCAGTCAAAGGTTTCACACTGCATACCCTGCGCCAAGGACACTCCTGGCACTTGCTGGCTGTCATCTTTCCATTAACCAGCCCTACAGGTGAGACAGGCTGAGCTGAATACCAGCAATGGTACAAAGTCCATGCTTATAAGAAGCTGGGAAACATCCTGTGGTTGAGGTACCGTACCACAAATTCATCAGAAGCCACCTGAGAAGTCTATGGGCTTTAGGGAACCATCTTCACAAAGTGAAGGACATGCTGTGCCTTCCTCGCTGCGTTGTCATTGTCAGTTGGGTGGTGAGCAAGACTGATCCTTTCTGGGATCTTCCCTGGGGGAACTGGGGCGGGGGTGGGGTGTTTAAGTGCATGGAAGCTGCAGTGGCGCCGAAACAAGTGGGTTGGGAAAGAGCAGCTGGGGGGAGTGGAGGAGCACCCCCAGGTCTCACAAATGTGATCTGGGGTAAGGCTACTCTTACGCAACCCTTGGAGCCCTCACATGCAGCACTGCTGTCCATTTGTTTAGAAAAAATAAGACTTTCTGACACAGCTATGTGCCTTTCCCTTTGCTGACGGCTGAAGAAAGCGATGGAGCTCAGACTGCCAAGAAACTGGAGAGGAATTTTAGGAATGTGTCAATTAGAGAGTAATTAGCAGTAGTTCATATCGGCTTAGTGTCTCTTCCTTGTTGCCATCTGGCTGCATGATTCTGCAGGTGAGTTTGCCCAATTTGAGCTCGTTTTGGCCACTTGAGCCAGTTTCGCAGCCGATGACTTAAGAGGTGTAATTTCCCCAGCAGTAGCAGGGTGTAAGTTCAGCCTGGGTGTGAGTTACAAGCTGAGAGGGAAGATGGAAGTTATTCCAACTCCAAGTCCTCCAGAGTCTTTAAATACTTCAGCTCACCTTGGCCTCGCTGAGCGCAGTCCCTTCACTTGGCTATAGTTTTTCTTTTAGCCTCCCACACTCTATATAAAACCAAACTCCATCCCTCTGTGTCCTTTAAATTACTTGCCTTTATTGTACAAGCTCCAAGAACAAAGCTAAAGAAAAACAATGAAAATAAACAAATTTTAAACACAACCACATTTCATGTCCATTCCTCAAGCCAAGCTCTTACTATTCCAAAGAACGGGGCCACAAATAGGAGGGACAAGAAGTGATAAATGAGTTCCTCTGACAACCAGTGGATTATGGTTCTTGCTCAAGAAAAAGCAGCTCAGAGAGCTCTTTTCAGGTCATAGATATAATGAGACTTCATTAATGACACACAAAGTGTGCAGGCAGATTTAAATGAGAACCATTTTCTTTGTGTGCAAAATAAACTGATATTAATGGCTGGAGCAGGAACAAGTTGGCAAGGTATAGGCAGACCACAGCGTGGTCAGCACAAATTACTGTCATTTGCTAGAATAATTGCAGTGGCAACTGTTGCTGTTGTTGCTAAGTGTCTTTTTTTCCCCTGCGTGTCTTTGTGGTGCACACTATTTATGGCCAGATTCTGCCATTTCTGTGGAGTCAGGGCTGCCCCCTCTGAGGTCCGGATCATCCTGGATTGGTCTATTCTTAAGATCGGACACAACTTCATTCCCCCCAGCCACAGTCTCTACCCGAGGCAGGTAACTCTATTGACATCAGATTTTGCGGAGTAGTAGGATGAGATTGTGGTGTATTTTCTCGCAACTTAGTGTCTGCAACCCCTAACTCAGTGGGTAGGAGGGGATGAACGATTGTGCAACATGCCCCGTGTCCTGCCACGTGATGGAAGGACACCGCATGTCACTCAGCAGGCATGGGGCATGAGACTGCTTTCAGGNCTCGCAACTTAGTGTCTGCAACCCCTAACTCAGTGGGTAGGAGGGGATGAACGATTGTGCAACATGCCCCACGTCCTGCCACGTGATGGAAGGACACCGCATGTCACTCAGCAGGCATGGGGCATGAGACTTCTTTCAGGCTTGCGCAGAGCTGCTGGTTGTCTCCAGCTTCCTACATCTGCCATGTAGGACCTTGGAGTGGGTAAGACTTGCAGCACTGTGCTGGATGCAAGTGACTTCCCCAGGGAAACACGAATCAGAAGGGAAAGGCTGGGGCTGAAACATCTTTATCCTTTTCCATCCAACAAAAGTAACTGAACTGTGCATGAGCAAAAGCTGATCTCCAGGATGGAGGTAATAGAGTGTTGGTCTTAAGATAAAGAGCGGAAGAAAAGCACAGAGCAAACCAAGGAAAGGGAATAAAGAGACAAGAGTGTAATTTTTTTCCAGTCACTAGAAGTATTTTAAATATGGTGAACCGGAGAGCTGATTTATTAGCATCCAATTACCCTATGAGAGCAGAACAAAGAGCTGAAGCTGTGCCTGAAGAGAAGGTGATGCTTTCTAACACAGTCGGCCCCGAGCTTGCCCAGGGAAGCATACCTGATAATTAAAATCAAAGAGGGCCAGGTGCAGCCTGGGTACAAAAGGGAGAACAAAGAAGTGAACTGCAATTTGAACGAAAAAGAGCACATTTTCCCTGTTGCCTTTGACACAGATTTGTGTTCTCAAGTGATCTCTACATTCTGATGTGCCAGGACTCTCCATCACACATTATATTGATATGGGAGATGCCACCTTTGAACCCCTCGTGCTCATATTTAAGCTCACAATTACACCGCTCATGAAGGATGGATGCTGTGTTCCCTTGTTTTATGTACCTCCAAACTTTTCCAACCAAGTTTTGTACTGAGGGGGGCAAGGTCAGAGCAACAATAAAACAGGTCAGGTCCGAGCTGGGAGATTCCTACTATCTCGTCTGGGTGTGAAAACACAAGATCAGAAAGACCTGAACTGTCTCTGGGTTTCAAGGGTCAGTGCAGACTCAATTCTTTTTTTTCTGTGTGTGAGACTTCAAAAATGGAGAATATGTTCCAGCTCAACACTTCGGAGATGAAAAGGTATCTGAAAACTATACTGAGGAAATACTTTAAAATCTTACGGCTTCAAAATCTTAACACCAAGCATTAATAGCTGAATCTTTATCTTCCAATATTAGTCACAAAACAGTGGAAGATTTTGACTTTTCATTTCATTACTACAAAAATATCAACATCCAGTAAAGTATTGCAGTACATAGAAATCATATCCAACATGAGACAGAACAGATCAGATCTCTCCTGTTGCTCCAGCATCTGGAAATCCCGTATCTATACTCCCTAAATGGTCTGTTCAAAATACTGTAATTCGGCCTTCAAATTGTCTCTGTGTGCAAAATAGCATTCAAACACGAAGCAAAACAAGTCTTTGGTACAAGTGGGGTTTTTGGACCCCTAACTTAGACCCAGCCCTCTGTTAGGAGCAACAGTGAGCGAGCGAAACAGTTTTTTCATGCGAGAGATCATAGAGATTTGGCTGCAGTGTCCCTCATGAAGAATGAATTGGTTGGTTCATTTCAGAAATGACAACTACGCCATTGTTCCCTTTTCTTTCTCCTGCCTCCCCACCTGTTTTTATATGAATAAATATTAATACTGCAATTCCCAATTAAATCCAGGAATACATTTACCTTCTCAGATGAGCTACTTAAGCAACACAAGAGGGGCCTCTTGTTTCTATGAAACTTCGCAGCCTGTAAAATGCAGTTGTTCTTTCCAGGGTTATTGCTGCTCAGTAAATAATGGGAAAAGATGAGGAATATTTCTGAAATAGGTCAAGTACACTCCAAACAGAAACATGCTAATAGGGAGAGATGTGAGAACAATGTCAAATGTCAATGATCACAAAGTAGCTCCCGAATATATATTTACTGAATGCAATGCTTCTCCGCTGAACAGAGTTGACATAATGACATGCTCTTAGAGGAAACTTTCCAGGTTATTTTGTTAGAGGTGTTATTATATTTTTTAATCTTTTTTTTTTTCCTAACTGAAGTGCAACTAGAAAGTTCTTACCCTCAGAAGACAGGCAATTTGAATAATAATAAAAAAAAGAGAAGCCTGGAAAAAGCGAACAATGTCTGTTTTTCTCAGAATGGTTTTTATAAAGCAGTCAACTTAGCCGCACTTCTCTCCACATCCAGTGGCAACAGTACAGCTGAACTAGTATTGACCGAATTGTTATGTTTACAGGAACATCACATGGGCTGATGCTAAAGTCAAGATAAAAGACCCCAACTGCAACTTCCCTGCCCACAAGATCTTACTACCCTGTCAGGAGAAAAATCTAGACTGGTTTGACATGAGACTGGGTAAATCCATGCTGTTTGGTCCTTATCAACCGTGTAAGCAGTTTGGCTGATAACCTGTTACACTATTTATGCTAGAACTAGCTAAAAATCACTTCCAGAGTGGACACTGGCAGACCCATGTCAAACAGTACACACTGAACGAGGTGTTGCAAAAGTCTATCTGGAGCCCGACAAGTCGCTGTTCCTGAGCTGGGTGATGTGTGACAAAGCAAACGAGGAGGGCTGTTATTATAGCAAGGCTGTGGGCAAAGTTCAGTGCTTGTATGGTCCCTCCCTCTCTGTTCCACTGCTCCTGGCTGATCAAAAGCCAGTGTGACATATCCAAGAGAAAAACTCAGCATCACACTGAAATTAATAAACAAGAGCATCTTATACAAGACACATGAGCTAAGCCTGTCTCACTGTTCACTACTAGGAAGGTCTCCACTGTGTTTATCTTCTGCTACCGCTTTAAAACTGCCATATCCCAAAGCACCAATGGGAAAAAATGCCACGGGATTTGTTTGCTTTGGATCCAGTTCAACTCAAAACCACGAAGATGGTCCATAACCAACTTTTGATCAGAGCTGATCAAATCCAGCGATAGTCAGACCTGGGGGGAAGTTCTTGAGACAGGTATGGAGCAGCTTGAATCTAGAAGAGTGCAACAGACATAAAAGGTGGGTCAGAAATCCAGAGAACATGACATATAAGAATTAGCTGAAAATGAGCGGGTTTGTTCAGTCTAGAAAAGGCAAAGAGGAGGCAGCCTAAGAGTCCACAAACCCATGAATGAGAAGAATGAGGTTAAAGTGCTCTGTGCCTCCTACAGGAAGGAGACAAGAAGTCTTGCCCTTGAGTTGCAGCAAAGGGAGGATGACATTAGATGTTACAGGGAAAGCTGTTCGAGGTGAAGATGGGAATGCTAGAAGAGGTTGCTGAGGGAAGCTGTGGTACCTCCATCATTAGCGAGTTTTAAGAAGAGGTTTGACACACGTGTGCCAAGAATGGGTTAGGTCTGAATGTTTACGTCCTGAATGAGGAGAACAAATCGATCCTTTCTCAAAGTCCCTTCCCCATCTGTCTTCTAGGATTTGACAATTAAAGCCTATGTAAAATTCACTGGGCAGACTTCCTCAGACACACTCACAGTTCACTTTATTAGCTACAACCCCTGCTCTTTGGAGAAGGCCTTACCCAAAATCTCGTGGAAAATGCACCAGGCTGTTTGGTCACTTCGGACTACAACCCACCTTGATGCACTAAAGACGGCTTCATAAATCAAAGTGTGGATGAGCAGATTTCTTATCCTGGTAGATGAAACATGAGCATGCTGATAGCTGGCGGTCCAGGAAGGCCTAGGAGAGTTCAGGACTAGCAGTACCACATAGACCTGGCTCCATAGCTGAACTGCCCCCAGCCCCAAGATGTTTACATCTAAGCTGTTGGTTGGGGGCCTCCCTGCAACTTTTCCCGCTATTGTGAAGCGCCGCATGAGGTGCTTTTTTTTGTGCCGGGAAGCCTTTCAGGGATCTTTATTTTATCTAAATAAGGACAAAGAGCTTGTGCAGTGCCAGTGCTGCCCCACTGGAGTCAAAAAGCAGCTCTGTTCAAACATGAATGGCGCAAGGCCCAAAGATGTGCAGACCCGGGAGGCGACGGTCTGTTCCTGCCAACCAACAACATGGCTGTTTGTCCAAAGGAACAGAGCTCTGTGTGAATGATGATAGGTTTATTTTGCAGTCAGCGTCACAAATTATGGCACTTTTCCATCTATTGTCCCATATGCTAAGTAAACATCATAAACCATTCTGTACTATGTGCTTCTGAAAATCATAATGCAAGAGTTTTACCATCAAGGAACAATGAAAGGGCAAACAAGGAAGCCAAACCATATAAGTTATCTTTCCTTTCCGTATGGTGGAGTAGCGTATAACTTGGTTTCTCCTGTCATGTCTTTTACGGTATTTTTTAAAGCTACTATGCCATGTTACACAGCTCCATTCATAAAATTAAGTTCCACAGGGCAGGAAATCATTCCCTTTTTCATGATCATATCCTCTGAACCCATGCTGCAGGCGACAGGGAGAAATTACTAGTCCTGATGCACGTTTAAGGAGTTTCTTCTGCTGCACGGTTCCCACATCAATAAGAAACTCTGCACATACAGCAAGGCAAAAGCCCACTGGGTAGGCTGAAATTATTTTTGTGTGTGCGCGTGTGTGGTTTGGTTTAATTTAAAGATGTGCAGATAGAGTTTTCACTCAGCGTGCGGTATTCATTAGTGCAAGGCAGCAAACTTGCCTGGAGATCTGAAGGCCTCAGAAATCAAGCTGTGGGCGGGTAGTGATTGGAAAGGTTTAGAGGGTGATGATTTGATAATTCCCCTAGTCCAGAAGCCTGCAGAGAACACACGCATACAAAGTCTGGTCTAGGGCTGTCCCATATCCCAACTGCCCTGGATGCAGGTACTGCAGGGCCATGCGCTGGTCTATATGGACATTGTGATGTGGGGTGGACCCACCTAGGAGCATCCCAGACAGAGGTATCTGCAAACAGACCCTGGTAATGGGATGTGTCTGTTCAAGGCCTGTTTGACCCATAGGCTATGGAGGTCCCACAACTGGCTACTGAAAACTAGATTAAATAGCTCTTAAATGTGCAACGGTAGTTTGAAGATTATAGAATCACAGAATCAGAATCATGGAGTCATTTACATTGGAAAAGACCTTTAAGATCATTGAGTCCAACCATAAACCTAACACTGCCAACTCCACCACTAAACTGTGTTCCTGAGCACCATGTCTACATGTCTTTTAAATACCTCCAGGGGTGGTGACACAGCCACTTCCCTAGGTAGCCTGTTTCGATGCTTTCAGTGAAGAAATTTTTCCTAATGCCCAATCTAAACCTCCCCTGGTGAAACTTGAGGTTCTTTCCTCTCATGGGGGGATGAAATGTAATACCCATCCCTTGGCGATAACTCAGCTCCTTCTGGGTTTGCCATGATAACTGAATAATGCTCAGATCCTGCTTGGACAAGATGCACAGCCCCAGTAGGATCAGCCTGCAAGTCTGCAGGAGGTTCCTCACCATGGCAGTGGCACACCCCTGGTACTGTTGCTGTGCTGGAGCAAAGATGACCGAATAACCTGTCACCTCCCTCATGTAAGGACAGCTGGCAGGGCCAGTGGGGCCTCTCCAGCTCTGTCCCCTGAAGAACTGATGGGAATCTTCTCTCACATCCTGCCTCCAAACCATCTGAAACTTCACCTCTACCTTACTATCCTGAGTTTATGGACCAAGTCTTGTAGCTGTCAGTCACCTCAAAGCCTTGTTTTGCTCCTGCATAGGATGCACACAGGGATTTCAGAGACATCCCATCACAATCCAGGCTGAAGCCACGTTAATTCAAAATTCATCTCAATGCAAAAATTTCCTTCAGAAGAAGATAGGTTTTTTTATAAAAGATATATTCGTTATTTTTCTTACCTGGTGATTCTATCTACCAGCAAAATATACCATCTAAACGGCAGAAATACTGGCATTTAGAAAAGAGTGGTAAATCATAAACAAATGCTGTTGCCAGCATCATAATAAGGCATTTGGAGGTTGTGTGAGCTTCCCATATCCCTGACATGAACACAGCTGTGTACTCACATACAAAAAACAAGCTTTCAGAACTTAACCGGAGAGACCATTTGTTATTTGGAGTCCTTTCTCAAGAGAGCTCATTACATATTATTTTTAAAAAAGAAAAAGAAATTCAACAAAACCTTTATATTTCAGCTCTACTCATTTACTGTAACTGTGACAGCATACCAAAAAACTACAGAGCTTTCAAGGTAATATAGTATATTACCTTTATACTTTCAAAGCATTCTCTTACGGCTTCAAGAAAGCTCTAACTCCCTTCTTCAAAAGCATATAGCACATACAGAGTCAACCTTATGTTGTTGTATACAACACATTGAATATATCTATACACGCACCACTGGAAATACTAATTCTTGAGTGGAAATACTGATTCTTGAGAGTCTGCATATGAGGAGGTGTACTTTAAAAGCCTATATATTACACATAATACATATTTATAAATGAACACCTCTCCCTATCCTGCAAAATATACATCAAGTTTGCTCTTCAGTCATTTATCTACCTGGTCTATCTGAGAAAGGGTCTCTCTGTGATTATCCAATTTGCTAAGCTCTTTCACTTAACTTCTCCTGCTGTCGAATATCCCATAAGGCAGAGCATACACATAGGGCACCCATCTGGCTGCCCTGGAAGGGAGCAGTCCCGCTTCTCCCCGACATGACGTACAAACGTACCTGACCCTCTTCTACCAAAATCACTTGGGCATTTCACTCACTGACCCTCACTGGACACGAGTGGATGAAGCACTGTCCTTAAATCCTTTCCTCCCGCTGTGACAAGCAAAATCTCTGCTATGCCATGGGTGTTTTACCGAACTGCTCAGTGAAGCCTTGTAAAAATGTGCATATTAACACAGTGATGATAAACCCCCTCCTGCAGGGTTTGGGTTTGTCACCATTTAACCCAGCTTTAAAA
The DNA here is from genome assembly GCA_013398225.1 of Steatornis caripensis. Taxonomy (NCBI): domain Eukaryota; kingdom Metazoa; phylum Chordata; class Aves; order Caprimulgiformes; family Steatornithidae; genus Steatornis; species Steatornis caripensis. The sequence goes on along the minus strand of VZSC01013301.1, from coordinate 292,269 downwards.
CCCCACTTAGCTTAAAGTGAGCAAGATCCAACCCCAAAGTGAAGGGTGGGGGAAAAAGGAGGAAAGAGGGTGCATACTCTTTATCAACATGCAGTTGTGCTCGGAAGGGGGGCTGCAGGGATGGGAAGGCATACCCAAATTCTTCCTGAAATATGGAAAATAAAAAGCAAAGTGTGGAAAATGAGCAAAGCCCTTCTGCATTCCTGCTGTGCCCACCTCTGGTGTAAATACAGGGAGAAAAGTGCAGATGGGGAGAAGCAGCTAAACAGCTTGTGAGACAGAAAACACGACCCTCAGCAGCCTGTACCCCCTCCCTCCCTCCCTCCTCATCTTTGTTACTTGGGGGCTGAAAGGATTTTTTTTTCCACAGTTTTGCACCTCTATCTCTCCTGGAAAGTCCTACATCAGCGCAGGGGACTCCTGGATGGATCCCTGCTGGGGCGGTGCGAGTCCTGCTGGTCCCCGCAGCTCTGAGCATGGCGATGCATGCAGCTGGTGTCCCTGCTCTCCCAAAACCCAAACACGACGCTGACAGTCAGGTTTTAATCATGCAAGGGCCGATAACCATCAAACGCCACTAATTTCCAACAAATTATCTAATCCAGATGCTTGCCGGATTTAAGTAAACACTGCACCCAACAGGATCATAAAACAAATAAGCACAAAGTGGTTTAGGGTTTCAGCTCTCCCCTCCCCTAGCTCAGGACCCTCATATGGGGAAAAATGCAAATCGGGTGATCCAGCGCTTGTGTTTGAAACCAGATCGGTTCCCATGGGATCACATAAAAGTGCCCCCTCAGAGCAGGCGGGCAGCCCCCTGCACAGGGCACTGGCAGCAGGGAGAGGGGCACGAGTGGGTTTGGGATAGCCGGTGCTCCGGGAAAGAAGGACGACAGCCAATATTGCTCTTGGCAGGAGCAGCGATCATTGTTGGGAACACGGCAGCCAGGAGGCATTTAGGGATGCGGCTGACTCCTGGTGAGCAGAGGAGCTTTGCAAAACCTCGCTGGGACCCTGATCCAGCCTCTCTCCCCCTCCCACGCAAGATGATGCTCAACCCGTGTGCTGTGGCACAGCTGTCCCGCAGCAACCGCCCCAGCTGCACAGGCTGACATCCACAGCATCACCCCAGCCGGAGGAGAGGACAGTGTGCTGATGGAAAGAGGCAGAAAGCATCTCTGGCCTGCTTAGTTTGTGTGTACAGGCAGCTGCCTGCAATCTGCCTGCCTGAGGAGGGAGGCCTGTACAGGACTGCGCTGCTGGTCCACTGGGATCAAATTGTCTCTGAAGTCACCCCAGTTGGTTTTCTAAGGCAGGGAGGCATTTAAAATTCATGTGTTTGGAGAGAAGTGCACACAAATATGAACAGAGAAGCATGGTTTTAGCAGTGTGAAATGGTTCTGGAAATGGTTAATAGGTTTTATTCTGTCTCAAGACAAGGGGCAGATCCTGTCTCGTGTAGGAGCCCTTTTAGACTTCATTTTTGCAAGGGCTATGACCTGGAGAGACACGCAAATGTATATGTATACGTACACAAGCACACACAAGTACAGATATTTTTCTTTCCTCCTTCAGCACCAGCCTATTTTCTTGAATGATTCTCCTATAGAATCACACATAAAACATTCCTCTAAAGGAAACGCATGTTTCCTGCACTCATATAATATTTTCTGATGTTCACACATGCCTTTTGTACAGTGTGTAGGCAGGGTATATATTTAAATATAAGCTACATACCGTCACGGACCAATATTGTATAAATGCACATGGCACAGCCATGCTCTGCCAAGCCTGGGGACTCATTTAAATAAAGGATTTATTTTACAAATTTCCTTACACACAAACACACACTGGAAACATATGGGATGGAAAACGTTCTTTTGCATAAGTCTGCAATATTGGATTCAAAGATAAAATTACCCAGAGGTCATGTAAGCTTTGAACAAGGAGGGGAAAAAAATGTAATATGTCTGAGCAGGCCTTCTGGTGAAAAGGGGGAAATGGCACCTCCCCGCTTACAGCGTATTGTCTATTCTGTTTCAAATTGGGAAAAAAAAACATTTTCCCAATTCCATAAACAACAGCCATCCTTCTTTCAGCAATTCATGGTGGTCCTTGTTCACAAATGTTTGTTAAAAAAATAGCCCCAAATATTCGCCTTCCCAGTTTTTTTTGCTATATGAAGAAATAAACCGGCCGTGTTGCCTGTTCCTAAGGATTTTCTGCGTTCCGCCTCTGCAAATAAAGCTGATCTCACCTTGCGTCTTTGCTCCCCTCCTCTCCCCCTCCACCCCCTTGTCTGTCTAATCTCCCATTGCCCTCCAAGTGTGTTATTTGGTTTTGGAATTATATGTATTTACCCGGGGTGGAAGTTGCACAACGGATGTGTTTATGCGAGAAAATTATATCACTGGCAAACGCTGATTGGCATGTGGACATTGGGAGAGAAAACTACAGAGGACATTTTCATCAGCTTGGAATAACACAATGATTGTGTTTTCAGCAGAGCTAATGGATCACATACCCCTGCTCACTCTGATAGCTGTTTACACAAAGGACGGCTTCCCAGATGCATTCAAAAAGAAAAAAGAAAAAAGCCTAGAGTAAGAAAACCCATCCTGGCAAGCAGAGTCATAATAGTAATAATGGGCGATCAGGGATAATCCTTCTGAGGAAGATCATGGGTCTAATTCTTATTTGCACCAAGATCCCTTCACACAGTGCTGCTGGGGAAAGGGGCGTTGAAGTGGATGCAAATGATACGGTTGTGTGCAGGGAGGTCTTCACCCTGCCAGCGTGGAACGAGGCCCTGGGGACGAGGACGACCCATTTCCCCTGGCTCTGTGCTGGCAGAGGTGCCTCGGGGTACAGGTGCTCGCCAGTCCCACCGCGCCTGCCGCAGCCTCTGGATTTATCTGGGCTTGGGGAGGAGGGTTCCTCATGACAGGAGATTTCGGTGATGCTGGCATTTGGGGTAGGGTTGGGAACTTGTTCTTTTGTCTTTCGGGTGAGCAAAGAGAAAGTTGGATTTTTAGCAAGGAAAGATGATAACTCTTATCATCTGGTCAGTCTCTGCTCATCCTCACTTCAAAACAAAAATAAGGAAAGGTGTAACAAGTGTAGGTGGTCAGGGGAATCAGAGCCCCCTCCCACCCCGAAGATCCCTCCCTTCTCATCATGCATTTGACCTTCTCTAGAGCTCACCTATTTCTCATGCAAATATGTGTATCAGGGAACAAAGCTCTCAGCCCAGGGAAAACACTTTACACAAGCTTTGATAGCTCATAGACAGGCTCTGCCAAAGGAGATCGACAGATAGAAATACACAATTTTGTCAAACGCTTTTTTAGAGACCAGATCTGCAATACCCATTGTATCTGTCTCTCTACATATTTGCCCTTCTCTCTCTTTTTTTTTTTTTCAAAGCAAAGATACCATTCATCTAAAAATCAAACAAATGACTTGTTGGACTCCAGACTGTTCATCTATTGCATGCTCCCAATTTCATACCTATTCGTGCCTTGGAGAAATCTAAATCTGCCACATGCTACACAAGGAAACCTGGCTGATTTTGCTCTTTATTGCCTCTTACATGCCTTGGTGTTTAAAGAAGACGATCTTTTGAACAGCAGCTCACAATCTGATAATATTTCTCTTTGAAATGTCAGCATACTATCGTTGTTTCAAATTCAATTATAAAGCCGGCTTTCGCTCCGTGGTATGCAAGCACTATATTTAGGTTATATTAAATTATGTTTTAATAACATCCAATGGCTTTTTTTTATCCACCTCAGCCTTTAAAAGTCTTAGTCCCTCCAAAGGAGGGGGGGGGGGAAAGCAGTTTATTAATGCATCACTTCGGAATTGTTCTTTAATTGGAAACATTTTGTGGAGAAAAGACCATTAATAAAATTCGATTCCAAATCAAACTTCTCTGTGTATGTTATTTTTACTCTGCAGTCAAATGCTTTTATTAGATTTAAAACTTTCACTGTTCTTTTTTATCTCTAGCTGCATAACGTTCTACAATAAAAAATAAAGGGCCTAGCGACTCCAAAGTCTGGCAAAATAATATACATTTTTGGATGTCTGTGTATGTTGCCAATTAGTTTTGCTGTAAATACAGACCTCCATCCATCATCAGTCTCTGGGTGGCTATAAGAGATCTAATTTGTTTCAGATGCCTTGTGCTTGCCGAGCTATTCACCAACTCTGCTGACCTGCTGCGAAGACCAAAAGCTGCAGAAGGATGACTGACAAAGGGAACTGGAGAAAGACCTATCTACTTAGGGCTGGATGCTGCCTCCCAAATGGGGAAGGAAGGGCGCTGCAAGCTTCCCCCCCTTCCTCCGCCCTTTCCCTCTCCTCTTTTCAGAAGCTCGCAGTTTTGGAGAGGAGCTCAGAGGCCTAAGACCCGCGTTAGGGAGGCTATGACAGGGTAATGGAAACTCTCCTCCTTAATCCATTCTCCCACCTCCCCTCTCCTCCTTTTACAAGCCATGCTTCAAACCTCCCATTCCCTTGGAATTTTATGAATGCCTGAGCCCAGCCAAAATAAACTCATAAAGAAAAAGTTTCAAAAAAAGGTCACAGACCCATACGGCAAGTGCGAACTGGTAAATATCAAACCTTGGGCCAAAAGGCATCGTGTAGGAGCCTAGCGTTCATATGCAGCCTGGCCACCTAAATTTGTTTGTCAATTTAAACAGTATTTAGTTCTCCAGGTCCCACGCCCAGGTCCTGCCAGCTTTTTGTCCCTCTCCATGGGCATCCCACAGGCCCCTGGAAGGCACCTGTGGAGGTAGCAGCACCTCCAAAAAGGAACGACATAGAAGATCTTTTCCTCCTGAGGCTTTCATGGTGGGGAGGACGAGATCAGAGCCGTCGGCTCGGGGGCCCATTGCAAACAGCCAGAAACATCCTTCTACATTGTTTTTCCTCAGACAATTGGGATTCCCACTAACTGCGTGGTTTGTGCGTGTGCGTCTGTGTGTGTGAAACACAACTATTTTTTTTCCTACAGAAATTATTTTCTACAGGAAAGAATCCTTATTTATTTAAGGGGAATAAAAAAAACAAACCACAAACAGAAAAAAATGGTTGCCTTGCTAAAAAATGCAAATTCCCCTGCCAAGCAGTGAAACCCTCTTGATGCCTGATGCCTGTGGCAGTTTATTTATCCCCCCGATTCTTGGTCCTCTCCTGGGGTGTAGCAGTGCCGTGCAGTGCACAAGGCTGGCGCGCAGCTGGGTCCAGCAGTGCTGGGGCACCGCTTGCTGCAGAACCCCAGCTGCTCGCTTACTGCGGTGGCTGGGATTTGTCTTCCCCCATACCGCAACACCAGTGTGAGAGCTGCTTCTGACCTGTTCCCATGAATTGCACAGCCCAGATCTCTCGCACTGGCTTCACAGTTTCTGCACTTACACCACGTGACAGAGATCGGACTTTCAGTTCCCACCTTGTCTCGGAGAGATTCAGACCCGTGGCTCCCAGAAGCACACTGGCACGGAGAGGGTGGGAGCATCCCTAGCCCTCCTGACATGGTCACGTAGGAGGCAGATCAAGAGCTGCTGGCATAAACATTGAACGAGGGAGTTTGGCTGAGCTGCGTCTGCTCAACGGTGCTGGAGAAGAATCCTGGTTGCTGATTATTTCTGCAACTTCTAAAGCATTTTATGTGGAAAAGTTACTGGATTACAAGCCATAGTAGAAACAGTCCTTAGAGCTGGGACCAGAAGAGCCGAGAAGGAGCCAGAACAAGGCTCCTGGCAAAGGACAACGGTTGGGAAAGGAGAGCACAGCTCTTGCCTCCTCATGCTCCTACTTTTGCTCTCCCAGCAACAGTCACTCACGTGGTGCACGTACTCCACACCCAACAAATAAGCCACAAAATCCTTTCCCCTGCCTGTTTTGCAGTTCTGGTCAGGTGATATTTTTGTGAGCTCAGGGATCCAGAGCACCCATATGCTTGGAATCAGCATGCATAGATGACCCCTGAGGGGTTCAAGTCCCACCACAACTCAGGAGACCCCCGGCAGTGATTTCCCAAGCAGCAGTCAGGCCGAACCAGTCATGGGCAGCTGTTTCTGTGGCCAGTAGGTGAAGAAGACAGGGAAGTGATCTGGCAGAAAATAAATCCAGCAACAAAGAGTGGGGTTTAGGGGTGCATCCACCAGGAGGAAGGGCTGGGAATGCTTAAACTAGTATCTTTGCTAAAAAAAAACCAACTCCAAAACCACCACCTTAATGACACAGAAATAGCTTTGACTATGCAGAAGGGTTTGTAAGTGCCTTGCTGTGTCCAAGGTTAAGATGTTAAAATTGGTTTGGGGAAAAGGATGTAGGAGTTGAAAGGCTCAACAGCCAAACTACACCAGAACAGGGGAAAAGGTTCCCACCATCTCGCCCAGGTGATTGCTCGCTCCCCCGTGCTAGCAGGCGTGGGGGGCCACAGAAACCGCAAACTGAGACCTTCCTCTGCTGGCAGCACAAGCAAATGTGGGCATCCTGGGGGGACCATCTGAGCCTCAGCACACAACTGGGAACACTCACACCTTAACCCATGCCAGTGTCGCAGCCACCTGTCCAGGTCATGGAGATACTTGTGAAAACGTGACTCTGCTCTCAAGGTGTGCATCGTTGTTCCAGTGCTCAGGGAGGGGAGGGAAGCGAGAGGAGGACCCTCCCTTTTCAGTTGCAGTGCATGCTTAGTTTTCATCATGTTGGGGGGGGGGAGGGAAATTCCTTTTACTCAAAACCATATGTAGAGCATCAACAAATGCACATCCTGTGAAGTTGGGCGTGTTGCAAGAGGGATTACAACCCTGGCAATTTATAGCAGCTGCCTTAGTAGCCTCTTCTTCCACGCATTATTCTGTCAACATTGTATTTTCCTTGGAAAAACATCTACAGTAGTTTAAATCTCTTTACTGAAAACAGATCTACTACAGGTGCTTTAGAGTTCATCCATGGGATATGAGAAGGTTGAACGTCCCTAAGAAAGGGAAATTTATGTCAGTAATGACTAATTGATTTACTTGGCTTTAAAATCCCTAATGTATTTTCACATTTTTCCCTGCCTTCTTTTTAACAGTGCTAACAAAAGAAGCTACATCATTTATTTGTGTTATATGTGGGTTTATTCTGGGAAATCCTTACTTTTGCAATGTGTTTATGTTTTCCCTCATTTCCTTTTACCATTCCTTTATAAAAGGGCTTGTTTTTATAGCAAATCAATAGGTTAAACATGAACATTAATGAAAAAGAAGTGTATTTGAAAAATATATGATGAAAACAAGGCAGAACTGGAAACAAAATCTTTGTTCACTGGAAATTAAAGACACCCTTTCCATGCTGAAGTGGGATAAATGCAATATATTGTGGTAGAGCACAGTGAGAACTGCACACTCCTCTCCAAATGCTTCCAAACCCAATCCCAAACCCCAAAGTCTCTAGAAATGTTCCGATCCTCACAGGGATGAGGAGAGGGGTTAGTGCATCTCTGTTGGGGGTCGTTTACGGAAAAGGTTCCAGCAAGATCCTTTGCAAAAATAAATATTTTTACTAAATCCCTGGAGCAGTTTACAATTCCCCCAGCTCACAATTACAATTTCCCCATTAGGAAACTTCCTCAAAAAACCCGCTTTGGCTCAATTGGAATGTGTTTTTTCAACAAAGCTGAAACATTTTGATTTCAGCCTATTTTCTTTTAGTTTGCTCTGCAGTCATTCATCATCTTCCGACACAGAATATTCCACAAGACAAAAATGGCAAAGTCACATAGAGGAGTTAAATGTGCTGTTCTGAAAGCGACAACCCATCTCAATTGGGAGGAAATATTGCTCTATTTTGGTGGAGGGACACAAAACAAAGCAGTGGTGATAGCAAAATCCTTCCCTTAAACATTGTCATTTTCAAGGCAGCAGAAAGTGGTTCCACCAAGGGTTTTGTTAATGCAGTTGCAGTGTGTGCCAGCGTGCCTGAACCTCTACCTGGAGATGCAGACAAGGGTCCTCATCATGTCCTTCTAGGCCACTGGAAAATTCCCATTGGATTTAACACATGATTTAATGGTGGAGACAAAGGCACAAAATTGGTACATGCATCATTAAATCTCTGAGCACCCTGGGCAAGGATACCACCAGCACAGAGAGCAGAGTAGGAGGGCTCCAGGGGTCTTTGTGGCTCTCCCATGGCTTGAAGAGTCCTGTTGGACCAAATCACATCACTGCACTGTGCCTCGGTTTCCATCAGTGTTCTGAAGCAAGCCACGGGAAACATCTTTCATAGCATGTTTTGTGATTTGCAGGTGACATTGTATCACAACATGGCTGAACATATGTGAGCGTATCACAGTTTCTGACTTCACACTATTTACAAACTGGTATTACTAAGTAGACATCTAACAGACAAAAGTAGAAACTGAAGCACTTAATGAGAACTGTACTCAACCCCAGACAATAAAATTATTTAAAAGACCACTCGAAAGGACATCAAGTAAGAAATTCTCATTTTTAAAATAAATTCTTCATCTCTGTGAAATGAATGTCATTCTGCTTACAAAACTGTCCCTACTAAACTTACATTCCAATTTTAAAACCAGAATCCTGAAGGAATACTTCTTGGATCACTAAAAGGCCAGCTAGTAACAGAGGCATTCCTTTAATTTAGAAGGAGTACAGAAGAGTCTGGACCAGGGAACACAAGGTCTCCATATGTCTCTATATGTGTCCATACAGGCTCCTGCATACAATTTATAAACACCCTATGGAGCAGGGAACCTAACTTGCAAGCTGACAAAAGCTGTGGAGGTTATGGAATAGATGATTGCCCATTTCCTCCTGGGATCCTACCGTCAAGATCATCTGGGATGCAATCTGTTCTAAAATCAATTAATTTTTACAAGGACCACTCCTGCTGAACCTTGCAATATCCATCCTCTGCCACTGTCTACTCGAGTTATTACCCTCAGGTCACAGGAGCTTTGGCACACTGAAGTATGCACACGGTGGTGTACATTGCTGGAAGCTATTATCACAGGGAGCTCACAGGATACAACAACTTGGGGATGTTGTTTCCACTGAGAACCAGAAATCACTTTCTGGGCTGACTGATGTTTGAAGAGGGGCCATCTGTGCTGCCCAAATTGACGTTGACAACTGTGTTTGATGTCTCTGTTTCAAGCAGTAAAGAAAAATCTGTTCTGTTTTCTTGACTCTGCAATTTCTAACTTTGTGTCAGAGTAGGATGAGATGAGGAGTGATAGGCTGATACGGCAGGAAAAGAGTTTGCATAAATTATTGGGGAAAGAGAGCAGCTCTTTTAAGCAGGACGGACTGCGAAAGCGTGGAAGAGGTTGTCTGGGAGGTGATGGGATCTCTGAAAGTAAGGATCATTAAGAACAGGTTAAACAAACATCTGACCAAGAGGCTTAGGCAGAGCTTGACCATGCTTGGGGCAGGAAGAGGACAAAGATGACCTCTGATGGCTGTTTCCAGCACTTCTATCTGTTCCTAATAATGCTCAAGTAACTTGTGGTGCTTTAGAGTCAGTGCCTTTCTTGAAAGTTGCTGACTCAAAATGCTGTCAAGAGTTAATTAATTAAGACCCAAGAGGCCGGAATAGTCACACCAACCACATCTCTTCCACCCAATCTCAACTAAAGCACAAGAAAGGGTAATAGGGCCGTATCCAGGGTTTATGGAGGTCAGAAGAAAGCTGCTCTTGGAGCAAAGGACTACATGTCAGACATGAAATAGCCTGAGTGAAGAGAAAGCAGTTCAGAAATAGAAAACCCAGAGGGGTTATTTTTATTTATTGTGGTAGGTTTTGTCATAAATTGGAATATCAGGTGCGTGTTGGGGGACAGCTGCAGAATCACTTCTGTGATACAAGTTATTATAATCACTGGTGAAACACAGTAGCTAATTTCTTTGGAGCACCTGGTATGAAAAACAGACATGCCAGGATTACCTCTTTCAGACTTGAGGCTGTTTATAAAACGATTACAAAACAACAAATGATTACAAAAACAAAATTTACAGAGGTTCTAGAGCTATAATGCTTAATATTATCCTCATATTGCAAAGGATTCATTACCTCAGCTCAGAACAGGGAGGATTTGCCTTGCTCTGGATTAGCGATGTCAGTGTCTCAAGGTATGTAAATGTTTTAACTCAACTTCGGCAGCCGTATGTGTTTACCTCAGTCACCTTCAGCTACATAAAAATTAAATTTCTGTTTGAAAAGACTCCTCTAGACCCTTCCTCTAAAGCCAGTGGAGAAAGGTTCACCTCTTTGGAGAGCTCTTCATTGCTTCCTACAGCAGAAGTCTAGCAAGGTCAGATGAACCATTCCGCAGAGACACCACGCTCACGATACAGGTTATAGAAGCAGTCTACATGAAATTAGACATCTAGTATCTATATATATGACAAGAGGCGATACCCTATCCCTAGGAATATCTCAAATGAATGGGTTAAATTGATCAGTGTAAAACCCCTTTCTAACTCAGTGCTTTATATCCATGATTCAGTTTCATGAGAAATCTGCTATTTGTCTTTCCTAAAGAGAGTGAGGCAGAGCCCTGCCTGCTCCGAGTCTGCAGTGCTGCATGGTCCTTGCTTTGAGGGGAAATGCTTTTTCCAAGACATCAGAAATCTTTGGTAAAGGAAACACGGAGTTTGGATTGGGTTTTTTGTGTTTGTATCAAATCGAGATATCAGACATGATTGTTATTATTTAATAATGATAATAGTTACAATTTCTCAGATGTAAAAGTAATACAGTAATGATAGGCTTCACGGAACATACTAAAAAAGACTAACAAATATAATCAGTTGCAGAAGGAACAGAAGAAAATCTGGGGCATGAAAAGCAGAGTAACAACTGTTTGTGGTGAGCTGGGCTTTCGTGATGGGGGTATCACAGCAGCAGCAGGAAATGGAAACAGGGTCTACTGTAAAGCCGTGTGTCCTCCAGATGGCAACATTGATTGGTATTTCTGAAGGAGTTTGGAAGAAACAACCTTTCTCTGGGATACTCAGATCAGCCTTTGACACAGACTTGCAATAGTGCTGCCAGCAAGACTGTGGCAGGAAAAGGCAGTATCTTTGACGATATTCATGACAGTAAAAATGAGGAGAAAAAGTGGAAGTCCCTACACAGCCTTCTGATTCAGCAGATTATTCCCGGGAAAAAAACCGAAAAACAAAAACCAAAACATTTATGACACAACTATCTGGCAAAGGACAAGGAGATATTTTAATCCCCAAAATCAATCCCTGAGAACCGATGAAGACTGTTAAAGATGAAAAATTATTGTGATCTTAAAGGTGCCTGAGTGCCTTCTGAAATCAGTGTATTTCCCTTAGCATTTTGAGTCACCAGGGTTGCTGGTGTGATGATCTCTCTCATTTTGTAATAGCACCTTAACCTCTACAAGTCTTGAGACGAAGAACCGACAACTGATGGACATGACGGCAGCACGTAGGGCTGCAATAGTAATTATATTTAGTGGTCTTCTGAGGCTTCTCATCATGGATTTCATAACCCTTCAGAAAGGATATTAGGAAGATGGATTGTAGTTAAGTCTGAGACATATGCATTTGCCACAAATGAATTCTAGCCCCTGAGCTGAAGCCAGGTGAAAATAAAGAAATAGATAACCTCTTTTGCTTTTATTAGCTTTACTAAGGCATAATTTTCTTTCCCATACACTTCAGGTCAAGTTGCACTGTAACCACATGGTATGAATTCTGCCTTGATTTTGTCATTGCTGTGATCTCCTGAAGTCCTGCTCTTAAACTGGCCAGGGTGCAGGGAGAGATTAAGGTCAAACACCACAGTAGCATAAGATTTACGGCCAAATGGCAGACTGGTGTGAGCTGGTCCAGCACAGGTGACTGCAAAGGAGTGTCACCCAGTGGTCTGGGAGGAGAATTTAGCCTTGTATTCTGGATTGGAAAAGGTGATTCATATTGGCTCAAATCTTCCATGTCATTGCCATGTAGAGAGCAGATAAAAACCCACATTCTATCAATTTCTTACACAATTTGTTTCTTTTTCATTTTTGCTAGCTCATGCTCAAAATGTCTTGAGGTTTTCATGACTCATCTGTCCTCTCTAATAACGTTGGCTATTAATGGAGAGTTTCCTGGAAAACAGACGACTTCAGAGTTTCAAAAATCCTGTTTTCCATTGAAGTTTAATTTCTAGAATAATTTTCCACTTTCAGCAAGAATGAGACTGAAAAGCAAAGAATATTTTCCATTAAAGTCTGCAGAGAAATTTCCTTCAGTTTCACACAGAGGACTGCAGGGCTTGAAACAGCCTCCACTTTCACCACCACTGCCAGGACAAGAGCCAACATCTTCTGCTTCCCTCTTATGCCTTAAATCAGGCCTGAAAAAAACATTGATTTCTCAATTTCTAGGCACAGATGTGCTGTTAGTTCTCCTTTTACTTCTTCTCATCTACCCAGGCTACATGCAATAGTCATATTCTAGCCCTCAGTTTTTTCAGAGTATATGGAGTTGCCTCCATATACTTGGCGCTACTGAAGGAGATGAGGCTAATCTCTTTGTATGACACGGGGAATTAACTGGAATTATTTTGTCCATGGAAAGGCTAAGATGGCTGGTAGATGACTGTGTTCACCTCTGTAGCTTTTTAAGATGATGATACTTCTTTCTAGTTTCCACTCCTCCTCCCATACATTTTCCATATTGAAGGATCACCAACAGGTTTTGCAGCAGCCCAGACATGAGTTCAGCCTATATTTGGGGTTTTTTCTGTCCTGTTCTGACTGGTGTGAATAGAAAAAAATGAAATTAAATACAAAATCACATATATATTGAGATCAGGGTTTTAGAGATACAGGACGAGAGCAGGGTTTTGGTTTCCTTGTCCACCAAAAAATCTCAAAACTACAACATTTAGTTTTCGAAAATATACATTTTGGTAAAGGGGAAAAAAACGTAGCTTGGATAAAAATATTAGTTTTTTAAAAAACATCTTCAGATAAACTTGTAAAATTCAAGCCATACTTTTACTGAACACTGAGAATGGTTGCAGAAATCTTTCTTATTAATTACATTTTCATTGAAAACCACCCAGACAAATGTGCTTGCTCAGAGCCATTCTCCGCAAGCAACTTGTTGCCAGGGCGGACCTGAACCAAACCACATGTGACATGCGGCACCTTCATCCACCATCAGCACAATCTATGTGACAGTGGTGGGAGGGCAAGGTTTACTTATTCTGCCTGTGTCGTACTCGCCAAAACTGAAGCAGTGTGATTTGAACCTGCGGATATGGTCTTAGGTTGTAGATGGGAACCGATGCAGCAATCCTTCCCTATTTATTATCTTGGTAAGAGCAAGGCTGCCTTTAAAGTCTAAGTGATGTGCTCACAAGCTAATACACAGTTGATAGAAGGGGATTGCTGTGCTTTCAGGATATGCAGACAGCAAAAGACTCTTCTGATGAAGCCGCAAAGTTAAAATGTTAATCTGATGGAGCCTACCTCTATGGCTCTGGAGTAAGAGGTTAGCAAAATACTTTCTGTGCCAAGAAGCTGTAAAATAAGCTTCATTTTATATGCGATAGGGGAATATCTTCTTACTAATTGTACCAAGGTGTCTGCTGAATTAGCTAAGATATGATGTATCAGCAGTCGCTGTAAAACCTCTGTGTGAAAACATCTAATAGAGTCAAAGAAATCAGCACTGGAATAGACCTCAAGGAAGATTGGCTGTGCCTAAACCTAAACCAGGCTCAGCAATGTCCAGCCACACTATACAAACCCCTGACTGCAAGGAGAAGAGCTGCGATTACATTTGCTCCTATTAACCTCTGCAAGGTCTGACTTCCAGTGGTGGGCTCATTCACAGCCCACAATCACCCATCCCCAGCTGTATCCACCGATGCTATTACTGGTGCAGGAGCAAAGCTGAGGGCAAACCTCTGTTAGGAATTGACCTTTCCCTAGTTTCTGTTCTAAAAACCATACAGAAAGAAGCAGCTGGATATACTGTTATCTCTATTCTACGGGTGAGCATGAAATAGCACAATTATCCCTGCAATTGTCCCATGGACATATCATGACCAATGCTGTCTGCATTTAAGAGAGTGATGAAAGATTCAGACCAAGCCTGGTTTCTCTACAGTCCTGGAAAAATGCAATCACAAGGTCCTAAGCAAGGTCCGAATAGATCTCAATCTATTGAAGATTGGATCCCTGGCTTAGATCTCAGCATCGTATGGAAATCTGTGATGGATATGGGAGGGGAGCTCCAACGTCCCCACTCCCAGGTCTGCACTGTGGCCGGCAGTGCAAACTTTTCTGCTGTTTTGCTTTAGCTATGTTATAGCACAGACTTAATTTTCATGCCCATCTTCAAAATTTGGGTCTGGTTTGAAAGTGTGTGTGGGCCTTATCTTTTTGCTGTCTAAATAAAGGGTCATTTCCAATATTCTGCATCTGTCTTAGTGATTTTATAGTGGTGGATTATTCTAAAGTATGTTGTTGTTTTCTCAGGCACCAGTAATACAAGGTAATTTATATGTCCAGTGAAAGCTAGCATTTATTTTCAGTAATTTCTCCCAATTATGTTTATCAATAGGTATCTCTCAGCAAAATGCCAAATCTCGCAAGCATGTTTGGAAAGTCAAATATGTTTGTGTAATACAAACCTATGTCATGTCAGGAATTAGTTTGACTAATAGGCCTTTAATTAAATCCTTGTGGGGTCTTGGTGTGAAGAACAGACCCAGTTTCCAAAAAATTTAATTTATAAGATAAATTCACAAATATATCCGTCTAATAAATCTTTCCTACATCCAATATTTGTCCAATAACAGGACAGGTAATTTATTAGACTATTTCCTGTAGCATTATAATGACTATTCTTGGTACTTTAAACGTATTCTTCAGAGTACTGGAATGATGGAGGCTATAACTAATGAAGATAAAGATTTCCACAGTGCATTGATCCAGGAGAGACATACTTAGTGTAACTTCGAGGCCTATATGTAATCACAGAAATATTTCCCTAGAGAACACAAATTATAGATGACTCTAAGGTAATACCCAACTGCCACTGCAGATATTTTGCAGAAACCACAACAGGAAATGTTTATTTTCTCAACCCTAATAACCTTTTCAATACAAATTATTTTGGATTTTTGAGAAAATTACATTAATTTCCAATTAATATTTTTCTTGCAAGATACTTCGCATTTGTATAAATATCTGTATCTTTCTTCACTGCCTTTTCTGAAGCCAGCTCCTTGATTTCTCACTTAAATGGCTGTTGCGTAGGAAACAAAATGGCACCTAAAGTGCCTCAATTTCTCTTCCCTCAGAGAACAGAATGCTTGCACTACAGATGAGCACAGCAAAAGGACAATTCCACCCTAGCGTAAATGAATGGGAATCTTGATAGCAGAGAAGAGAAGTGCCAGATCTAAGATGTAGTCCCAGCAACCAGAAATACTATTCTGGTATTTGTAAATACTTTTCAGAGGGCTAGACCTATCCCTAGTTTATTGAGTTACTACCCCTCAAATTCAGAGACATCAGAGGAAACATGTCCTTGTTGCCCTTCTCCTACAGCATGTCTGGTTGGAGTGTGCCCTTCCTCCAGTGGCAGAGAGCCCAGATTTTGTGTGCTCTACAGACTATTTATTTTACTTAATATTGATCATAATATTAATAATAGTTTTTGATGCCAAAAAAGACGGTTCCATGTAAATCTAGCAAGAGACCATGCCTGGCATGGAAACTGCAGTCTTCCTCCTCATTTGAACCGATGGATGGCTTCACTTAATTCACACTGAGGAGGAGGAAAAGGTGTGGAAGACAACAGCTGAGGAAGGAGATGTATTTTGTTTTGGTCAAGCTAGTTTGAAGGCTCAGAAGTGCTTGCTCTGTTCCTAATTGCATTGGATAAAGTTCAGCTCTTAACAGCCTTCTCAGCATCAGTCCTGCTCAGTACGCAGGTCTGTGCAAGTACAGTCTTTGAGATGCGTACCTGAGGTCGGACAGCTGCTCTGACTCTAAAGGCTACCAAGCTGAAGTCAAGACAGCCACCTCCCTAAGAGTTTGAGAAATAAAATGCATCAAAAAGAAAATGCCAGCTTGAGTTGCTGATGATTTTTTAGAGGAAAATCTGATTTGCAGCCTGTGGCTTGGCTTACAATGTTTTGTGTGCATGGATTTCATAGCAGTGGAAATGAGACACTTAGTAATTTTGGCTATTGCTAGCCCCAGTCTGGGCACATGCTTTCTCAGGAAGTCTCACGTCTCCTTGGTCCACACACCACCTCTGCTCCAAAATCCTCTGCAGGGGATTGCAGGTAGAGAACTTTGGGCAGCAGCACAACTATTCAACACTAATTGCAGCACAACTATTATATATATATAATACAGTATATATAACACAGTTGCAGCACAACTATTCAACACTAAGCACAACTATTCAACACTAATTCCAACCACCTCAAGGATGGGTATGAAGGCATTGGATCCTTGTGCGCCCCTCCGGGGAAACCTGCGTGCTCGACTACCTCCCTGAAGTGCCTGTACACCAACGCACGCAGTATGGGGAACAAACAGGAGGAGCTGGAGATCTGTGCGTGGTCACGGGGCCACGACCTCATTGCGATCACGGAGACGTGGTGGGACAGCTCGCATGACTGGAATGCAGTCATGGACGGCTATGTACTTTTTAGGAAGGACAGGCCAGCAAGACGGGGTGGTGGAGTTGCTCTTTATGTCAGAGAGCAACTGGAATGTATCGAGCTCTGCCTAGGGGTGGATGAAGAACGAGTCGAGAGCCTATGGGTAAGAATTAGAGGGCAGGCCAATACAGGTGACACTGTTGTGGGTGTTTACTATAGGCCACCTGATCAGGAAGAGGAACTTGACGAGGCCTTCTACAGACAGCTGGAAGTTGCCTC
>VZSC01013301.1:147535-272623 GCA_013398225.1 Steatornis caripensis | reverse complement strand
CTGGAACAGGCTGCCCAGAGAGGTTGTGGAGTCTCCTTCTCTGGAGATATTCAAAACCCGCCTGGATGCATTCCTGTGCAACCTGCTCTAGGCTAACCTGCTTTAGCAGGGGGGTTGGACTAGATGATCTCTAGAGGTCCCTTCCAACCCCTACGATTCTATGATTCTATGATTCTATGATTCTATGATTCTATGATTCTAAGGAGTGTTTTGAAGAGCAGGGGACAGAAAGAAGATGGTAAAGCTGTTTCTCACTGGTTTAGAAAAGCTATCAGGCCTGGGGACTTGTTCTCATCTCTAATCCACTCTGCTGATTGTTCACTTGGGTTTTGACACACGTTTTCACGTGCACCAGGCACTAAACCCCCAACACCACAAAGATCAATGCTTCTGTATCACAACGATTAATTTCTTGCTACAAAGTACATCTCTACCTGGGCATGGAACAGCAAAATGAGATCAAGATCCCTGCAACTGCAAAAATAATGAAGATGCGGCATATACAGCACTCTGCTCCAGTTTCCCCTCTCGTACACACAGAGGAAGCTGCAAAACATTTCCCCCAAACTTGTAACAAGCCTAAAACAAGCTGCAGAAAAGACCAAAAGCCACAAGTTACAACATAAACCATGAGGAGAGCAGGAAAGATTATAGGCACGGAGATGCCTAGGGGTCCCGCAAACAGCAAGGGAATTTGTTAGGTGCTAACTCCCAGGTGATCCCCAGCAGCGGGCTGTGCTCTGTGCTGCAGCTGAAGACAAAGAGGAAGTGACAGGTCCCAGCCTCTGTCGTCTTCTGAAAAACTTATGCCTGACCCTGAACTTGATGATTTAATGTCGGTCATGCAAACAGGACTCCCTGACTAGGCTCCAGAGAAATTGCTAACACCAGCTAGAGTGCCAACACAACCAGCTCGGCGTCCTGCCTCTAGCTGTGGCCAATTTCCAGTGCTCCAGAAGAAGGCAAAAAAAACTCTCAGAAGCCAAGTTACGTAACATTTACACAATGTTATAAACTAACACAGTTCTGGCTTGTTATTTTGTTCCCATGAACATGATATGACTCAATGGAAACTACTCTGCAGGAAATAGGCGGCACATTTTGAATCTTAAGCTTCCAAAAATAAGATACCGCTCAAAAGATTTTGGAAACAGGGTACCTGTTGGAGGGATGAGTCCAGCTCAAAACCTAGAGCTGAAGAAACCTGGAGTTTGAGAACAGAAAAAAACCCCAAACCAAAACTTGCGTCTGATCTGACTGTTGCAATCATGGTAGCACTGGACCAGATTCAAGCTGTGCATCTATGTAAGCTGTGTGTCAATACAACAGCATTCATGCTTGCAACAAAACAGAATAATCCTATAGTGGGAATATTTTCCTTCTTTCTTTCTGAGTACCTCTTAATGTTTGTACCAGCATTTCTTAAATCCTATTTCAGCTGCTACTTATAATCCTAAAGTGGCGTTTGAAAACTGTCTCTGAATTTCAGGGTGTGAAGCCAACTGGAATCTCATGTCTCCCCATCAGCTCTCCTGACAAGGATAAAGGAGGACAAAATGTTATGCAGACTTGTTGATGGAGGTGAAACTCATGGTTGCCAAAGACGGTTTCTGGAAACAGTGCAAACTCTCCACTGAAACCTTACTGGCATGCAAGACGATCTTTGCTTTTTACTAGTAGGCCCAAAACTAACATTTTCATAATAATTTTCCAGTATCAAAGTGATAGTTTTTATCCAAGACAGCTGAATACTACAGAACTGTGTAACAACAATTCAGTGCCAAACATATGCTATGTATATATTTTAACACCTTTGATAATAATAAAAAATGCATGTTCC
Organism: Steatornis caripensis; assembly: GCA_013398225.1. Classification (NCBI taxonomy): domain Eukaryota; kingdom Metazoa; phylum Chordata; class Aves; order Caprimulgiformes; family Steatornithidae; genus Steatornis; species Steatornis caripensis. Next base: position 270,783 of record VZSC01013301.1, on the reverse strand, counting down.
TAGCAGTTTTCTCAACTTTCATTCAATAACAACATCCTCAAGTTGATGCTTTTTGTTTTCCTTTCATATTATTACGAACCTGTGTTTAATTCTCAGTGCCAGTTTGGCTTTTTAACCTCTCTTTCTACATTCCTCTAGTAATGTCTGATTAAGAAATTAGCCTTTCAAGTGCTATAAAAAAATCCAAGAAATACAGTAACACAATACCATGGAAAACTGATATAATCTTTTCAAAACTATAAAAATTGGTCACCCAAAGGAACATCTGCATGGTAAAAATTTTAAACAAACTGGAAGGGAATCAGATAGCTCATAAAGAACGAAGCGGCTAGAAGAGCCATTGGTCGTTTACATATTTTGCTGTCATCCTGACTTGGAGAAGACTATCATTTTGAAGCATGTTTCTTCAGTTTTAGTTACCAGCATCTGGAATGAATTCCAGGATGGAACACTGAAAGTTTTTAAAAGGAAACTCAACCTTACAATAATTATTCCTTAAATCATTAATATGGTGAAAGTGCCAGATGTAAAAATATGAACAAAATAAAATAAAATACGCTCCCAAATATCACTCAAATCCCTAATGTACATCTGTCTGTTTTCTCAGTTCATTAATATCTGTTGTAGTCTCAGATATTTTCTTTCATGTAAAAATTTCCACTTGCTTGTTATGTCTCCTGTCTTGCATTAGAGTTATTGCTTTACGTCTCAGAATAATTCTGGCTGTGTACCCATTGCAGGACTGTGGATCTACTGCAATATAGGCTTTCCTCCAGCAAAAGATAACAGTGTATTCATATTCTATCCAACAGCATGGGAAACTTCGGGTTTGGTGGATATTCAAGAGGGACACCATCCTGAAAGAGTGGCTTCACGGTGACACCAGGGCTTTGTCAGCACGGAGCTCTGCACAGGGTCCAGGTTTCATTCACAGGCACAAGATATGACGCAATGAGATCTGGGTGTGAGGGACTGTTGGGCTTGCTGAGCTTGGGATAGGACCAAGAGCCTGAAGACCTGGCAATTCAGTCTACGCCTTTTCTCCCTGTTCACACTTTCAAAGTAGTGGGATGAAGGCAGCAGAGGGAGGGATGAACGTCATTGTAGATTAATACAAATTGTTTGATGGTCTGTTCTTTCCAGGATGATGATGTAAATCATAAGGCCAAAACCAAATTCACTTTTGTAAGTGGATCCACTTGAAATGCGATACAGTTCAGCAAAGAGTTGCACTTGAATCACTCAGTAGGACCCATTTCATTGAAAACTCCTGGAACACCTATCTAGACCCCACCAAAGCCCCAGTCATTCATTTGTTTCCACTAACGCCCTCCCTCCCTCCACAAACAAGATGTCTGCTCAGAGCTCCACTGAGTACTCCCAGCACCGCTAAGCATTTTTGCAGATTAATGCTTGTCTGAATGTTACTAATTAAGCCAGGCGACTATATAATGAGATGCTTACAAAGTTTATTCATCACTAAAAATAGATGTTAAGCATCTGGTTTGCAGGCTATTCCCATGTGCCATTCAGGTCCGCGTGCTGTAGAACCAGATGGAGCTGGAGGGAGACCAATCACAGCGCAGAGGGATTACATGTCTTAAAACCATGGTTAACTTAAGTAAGCAAGTTGCCATCCCTCCATCAATCCCACATCTACCACCAAATGCGTGACAAGACTATTGCATCGGGCTTTCTAGCTCGGGCTCCCTTCTCTGAGGGGGCAGAGGAGAAAGCTGGCTGCTCATGGCAAGGGCCATGTCTCCCTTGCACACAGCCCACTTGTCAGCAGAGCCACTCTCTGTTGGTGACCATCTGAAAAGAAAGACCTGATGACTCACAAAGCAGGAAACCATCAGATGGGGCTATGCTAAGTAAACTCTCCTTCTGTCCCAGGCAGTGGTGGAAATGACTCATCTCTCAGCTAAGCTTGGGGGAGGGTTTCTCTCTGCCATGGTCACCAAATGTTAAGTAGGTTTCTCCAGATAGTTTTTGCAGTGAAACCATTGGTGATGTTTGCTTACAAGCCCTGATTTAGGTACTCAGAGTCCCAGTAGATCTAAGAAAGGACACTATATGTTCTGAAAGCATTTATCAGCCTGTGTACAGGCTGACAGAGAAAGGTGGGTTTGACAGTTGGATACTTTATCTTCTTTTTTTTTGTTCCTGATCAATGCTGTGTGAGAAGCAGCACTTTTCTAGTGTCATGGGCTTCACATTGACTGGGAAAGCAAGATCTGGGAGATCTCAGGTTCTGGGGGAAAGGAGGTCGTTCCTCATCCAAGAGAAGAGAGAAGGAGGGAAAACAACCCAATCCAACATTAGCAGAGAGAAGGGAACAAGCTGAATTTTCCCAGAGATGGTTGAATCAAACTCTCTAGAGAAGAGGAACATTTAAACTGTATTTCTCTTTCTGGATGGGCTTAGAGTAGCTGTTTTCAGGTTGGGAGCCTTGTTTTACTGAGAACAGCTAATCGTAAATAGAGGAGCTGATTTTTTGTCTTCCTCAAAGAGCCAGCCATCACAGGAAGCAATGCACAAAGCCAGAAATGATAGACGGGATGACTTCAAGGGTTAAGATAATTTTTCAGCTCTTGTGGTTTGTTCCCAGAAAGGAGCACACAGTGATAAATTAATATCTAGATTTCAGGCACCCCAAAATTCAGGGGTTTCAGATTCTGGGTTTTTTGATTCAGTATCTTACATTGCTAGGGAAACATAATAAAGTATGTTGCTTCCAGGAACCACAGGGTACAAGTAAACTATGTAGATAAGACCATTAGCATAAGAAAAATACTCCTTTCCTCTGAAATCCACAAAGCTATCTGAGTGTGAGAATGGAGCTATCTCCCACTCTTTAAACCAGCAGTGAACCTTTTAGCTGACCACTATTTGAATACTGTTAAGTGTTGCACTCTGCCACATTCACCAGCTTGCCCAGAAATACAAAATGACTGGATGGACAGAGTAAGACTTTTCAACCTGTCTGACCTCCCAAAATACTCAGATTCTCAAGAGAAACTGTGGCACAGAAGCAGCCCACAGTGCCCCAACCTTGGACAACAGTGAACCCAACCACAAGACACAAAGCTGCAGGACGTATGGTTCCTGAAGCCCCACTGCTCACTGAACAGGCTGATGCTACATGATCCAGACTTCCTTTCTGTCTGCTGCCACCCCCTGACACTGCGGAGTCCTTGATGTGGGGTGGAGAATGCTAGAAAGAGCCGCGTGGGACCGCAGTGGATGCAATCCACACTGGCCTGCGTATGATAAGCAGAGACACAACAGAGTGTCAGGAAGAGCGGCTTTGTGGTTATGGGGTTCGCCCACGGCCCAGAAAATCAGTCCCCACCATACAATTTTTGCTTTGTCAGAAGCCAGTCCTTTAATGTGGCTGTAAGGCACTGAGGGCACGAGGCAGTTCAATGCTGTGCTGGTGGGAGCCATATAGGTGTGATGCACGGGGAGACAGACAGGCACGTGGATGGAGGAAGGATGACAATCTCAACAAATTTCACTGTGTTAGAGCCAGGTTAGACAAAAGGGGATGGATTATGGAAAGTTACAGCAAAGCTGGAAAACGTTTGGGGAGGTTTAGTAGCACTGGATCAAATGTGCCTATCTCATGAGGGAAAGGAGCTTGAACACATTTTAGTTATGGGCACCACCTACAGCTAGCTGGAAGCAGTGGAGACTTCTTTAAACATCCCCCAGTGCAGGAAGAGAAGCCAGGGAAAACTGGGGTTGGAACGTAAAGACGGAGAACAACGCAGGTCATGGAAGTAGGGTCTTCTGGGGCCAAGTATGCACACACAGTGAGAAGAAGAGGGAGAGGACACTTGCCTAACTAAACCCAGGTGGTACTGCAGCAAAAAAAAAGGTAAATAGCAGCAGGAAGGCTGGGAGGCAGGTTCAGCTGATGCCTGGAGAGCCAGGTGTAATTCTCACGGTTCATCTGACCAGAAAGGACAAAACTACTTTTATACACAGACCCAGAATCACAACCAACTATCCATATACAGCTGTTATAATGGTTTACTCCAGCTGGAACAAGCCTGAATGCACGACTGAAGAATGGGGTTGGGAGAGGTGAGCCATAGGATGCCAGCAGGATTAATCCATGGTTCCCCGAGGGAAAATGAAGGTTGTCAAACTGGTGAGAGTCAACAAAACAGCTGATGAAAATTAAGAATATCAATTAACAGGCATAATGCACCTGCTTGCCTGTGTCCTATTTTCAACATATTTCTGATATTCAATATATGTCCTATATTTCACCTTGGCAAATGACACACACATATATCCACAGAGAATTCATCAGAAGTTACTACCACAGAGCTGGGTAAGAATGCAAACTTAGTAGCAACTCCACATCAGTGCCCCAGCCAGGATGTTCTCTATTCTGGTTTAGGTTGACCCATCTCCAAAGCAGGATTAAACTAAACCATTTGAGAGCAGGCTTAGGACAAAAAAATATGCCCTCAAGAGGAACTAGTGCCTGATGCCAGAACTGAGGCCACTGCTCCATGGTTTTGAGACTTCTTGGAAGAACTGAAGTGAAAGAGAAAGCAAGTAATAATAGAGATGCTAGGTGACGACTTCACAAATGCGGCTGGGACAATTTTAGAGAAGGTCAGATTGCTCCTAGCAAAAACATTTTGAGGGTGGCATGAAAATACTCCTGGCTGGTTTGTGTCCATTTTCATTGACAGAACTATCAGTTGCTATTGCCTGGGAATTTTGTTTCATTTTTTTAATCACGTTTTAATGGGTAAATTTAAAAAACTTGGAACAGAGAAATACATGGTATTGGTGGTTTAGTACAGAAAAAAATTCCTTCCTGACAGCACTGGAGGATTTTATCCATTGCTGTTCCTGAATCCCTGAAATACAGTGTTTGGGCTCTGGCTACATGGAAGGTTTGAGGCTTGACTCTTTCCTTTCGGTCCAAAGGAAAGGGATTTCTCAAACTGAGTCAGGGTCTCATGTCCAGTACCTAACAAATGGAAGGGGAATGGGCATGAGACAGAGCACATTCCACAGCCTGGTGTGTTTAAGGAAAGGGGTATAGCTTTCGCTCTCCTGCTGTTAGACAATAATGCGCTGACTGAAAAAGTCAAGCTTCAGTTTAAACAAAATAAAAGACTGGAGGGCCCAGGGCAGAGAATTTAAACACATATTAATTAAGGCTGGTAATACTCAGACATTTGCTGGATTTTTAATAAACTGATTAATATTTCTCCTTTATATTTCAGTGACATGAAAGCGGTGCAGCATAATTAATTTCAACAAGTTTTGGTCAATGGGTGTTGAAGGAAAATGAGCATACAGTCACAGACTTGAATTAGAAGTACTTTCACTTTGAGCAAGTAACATGGAAACCCATTGGCCTCTGCATGAGAAAATTGCAGCTCAGGACCTTGCAAGCAATTTATTTACTTGCAGTAAGTGATTCACTTAAATAATAATAATTACACAAAAAGAAGAGGAAGACAGAGAGAACAGAGGATTAAAGCTTCCTCAAGAATGCAAAAGAATGGAGTAAAAGACTTCCCCAAATGTTGAAGCACAATACTTATGCTTACGTTAGCATGAACTCTTAGCTTCATATGTTCATAACAAACCAAGAGAAAGAACATTTTCTGGAAGACACTCAAGGTTCGGTTGTTACTGCAGCAATGAGCACTAGAGCAACATCTCTTTACTGGGTTACAATCGCTTCAGCGGCGCTTACATGAGTGGCTCAGAAAGTACCAGTATCTAACCAGAGCAGTAACGCTTCCACACAACTTTAGCCATTGAATGTTGTAGGTTATCGTAAATGTTCTCAACCTCTTTGAGATAGTTCCTTCTTCTTTTGTTAGCTACAACAATATTTCTTTACGCGGTAACAGGCTTCAGTCATAGACTGGGTCCCTGTTATGCAAGCTTTGGTTGAAACACCCAAGAAGTAAAAATCTGGCCTGGGGCCATCTGGGAAGTTTAGGCATGAGTTACAGCTCAGGACAAAACAGCACAGCAATAACATAAGCCACTATGCTGGTACAAATTGAGATAAAGAGCACAATTCTAGGGTCTAAAGAAAAGCAACTGGACAGACGCTAACTCTTGCATCACTTAATGTGTTATAACACATGTATTCAATCACAGCAATCCTGAAAAAGCCACATACACATAACCATCCTCTCCTCCTGCTAGTAAGTGAAATTTGTGTGCATGTGGGGGTCTTAGGTTTGCTAAGAGAAACTCTGGGGTGCAGTTATCATAGAAAGAAATGGACTGAGAATGTACATTCTCTAATAAAGAGAAATTTTTTAGCATTTAAAATGTTAGCTCTCAGACTCAGCATACGGTGTTCGAATCCCACACATAAGAAAGCAGAGAACAGAGCTGGACATCCTCTTTCCAGATTTTACTGAAATTTTAGATTTTGAAAATAAAGCACTCACATTTCTCCATATTTTTTTCAAACTCTCAATCTACAAAATTTTGAAATAAAAAACTGAGAATCTTGAAATCTAAGTAAACTGTAATTTAACAATAGTGAAATATATTTCAAATAAACATTAAAAGGGGATTTTTTGAAAGTAATTTGACTTCAAAATTACAGAAAGTAGTTTTGTGTTAGGTTGTGGCTGCTATTATTATTCCTATTTTTATTATACTCTAGTTACTGCCAGTATTAATAAAATACTTGTATCCACTAAAGCCTAAGAATGTCTGTCAGAGACCCATGCGCCGGATATTTTACGGATGTTTATTTGAAAGACTGTCCTTGCCTCAAAGAACTTCTAATTTGCTGTTGCGCCCAGGGGAACAGAGAAGAGAAACAGTTGCTTAGCACAGAAGCCGGATTATCACAGATTCCCAATGTCACAAGTTACTTCAAAACTCAGTCCATCATCATCAAGAGTAACACAGGAGACCTGAAGTGACCCAGGCAAGCTCAAAACACCACTGAGTCTTAGTGAGAAGTAGACCTGACCTGAACAGCTCGCAGAGTAAACAGATGCAGAAACAACTGGGATGGGAAGAAAAGAGAGAGGAAAATACTGACTCGGTTCTTACAAATCAGAAGGTAAGAAACTTCAGCACTGAACTCGCAGAGCATGGCACGGTGAAAGAGTTTCTCAAAGTCATTCAAATACAGCAGATCCCCAATGCACCAGCCTGGAGTTAAAACTACAATGACATTCTTTGCAGATAACACAGCGTGTGGCAGGAAGGGTGTATGAGAAGAAAGTGCTCTAAGCGAGTCATTACAGTGTCAAGTAGCTAATACATACGATAGTGTTTAATTAGCATGGCTCAACGAGCTACCGCCACCTGAGTGGATGTTATTTGGATGTTCTTGGATATTTTGGATATTACATGGATCTTCTTACTGAAACTGGGAAGTTTTTAACTTGTAAAAACTGCCTTCCTTGGGGTCTAAGTCAAAGCTTCTGACCCTGCCAGTAGAGCAGGCTAAGGGCTTTGGTACCTGCCCAGGTACCTAGACCTAAGCTCTGGTCCCATCCTTTCCCTGGAAGCTGTGCTCCTTCCAGCAGAGGTCACTGGACAGGAGACCTGATCGCTTTTACACCTCCAGAGCTTGCCACTCAGCACTGTATGTCAACAATGCCGATTTCAATTAATACATTAGGCTGGGAGCTGCAGCAGGGCAGATCTGCTGCAGGATGCCTATGGGGAAGGGTGTGCTGCTCCAAGCTGTGAGGGCAGTAACTGCATCTGCCACCATGGCTACCTTCATCAGGGAGCCCAAATCAGTCCAGCCTGTACCCACGGCTCCTCCAGAGTCTGGGGGCTGCTTGTAGGTTCTCATGCCACCATAGATGTTGGACATCACCGTCTCCCAGACCCTGAAAATCATCCCTATATTCTGATGTTCTTTGGGGCACACAAGGATGAAGTTGAAGAAAGTTTGGAGTTTATGAAGTCGTGTTTCCCCTCTTGCTCTGTACAGGCAGAGTGTGGACGCAACCTGAGCTCTGCAGGTGACAAATAAAGATGGTTCTCCTCCGCACAGCCAAGCAGGCATCCCCAGTGGAGAGCCTTTTTACCATCAGGCTCATCATTTAGGTTTCATCTAGCTCCCACGAGTCCACAGAGGATGTGCAGAGAGACTCTTTTCAGCTCCTATTGGGCATTACCAGTGTCAATCCCAGCACACAGACTAGACCCCTCCTGCCTCCACTTTAAATTAAGTCTTAAAATATGGGCCATTTGTAGACAGTTGCTTAAGGAAGGAAGTACTGCAGGGGATTCATTATAGTATGGGCTGACGGCTGATGTCTAAGCATTGTGAAACCCATGAGATTTCCAGGAGGAGTTTGACATGAAGTATATGGTGAAGGAGCAGTATGGGCTGCAGAAGTCACAGCAGCCCAGAGAGATAGATATTAAATGGAAATTACTGAGGCCAGCGATGGTCACAGAAAGAATAGGGAGCTGGGAAATACCCAGCCCAGTCGGCAGAGATCTGGGATGGGGAGGAGGCAGGAATACTGGATCCCAAATAAGAGGAGTTGTTCTCCTTTGCTTCCTTTCTAGGGCAGTCCCCCTTACTATCTGTGCAACTCAAGAGATAAGCTCTTTGTGATGGATGTTGGTGATTCTGGCATTAGATTTATAACCTGTTCTACAGGAATGGGAGCCTGGAGACCTAGATTCTTGTATCTCAACTCTGCTATCAGTTTCCTGAATAACCTTAATGAGTCATACAGACCCACATTTTCAAGTGTAGCAGCTGGAAGTTCAATGCACGACCCCATGGTTAGCCCCACAGTGAATCTCTCCCATGACCTATAAATCCCACTTTGTAAACTAGGAACTTGGCCTCAATTCTGTGAGCCTTCATTTCCTAAACTGTTGCTAACAGTAGTTTCCTTCTGCAGGGTCCTTCTAGAGGCTCCATTTATCCATGCTCACAAAGAATAACAAATGCACGGACAGAGAAGGTATGGAAAAGCGAGCCAGATAAAAGCATTATCTGAAAACTGCATCACCACATCAGCAAGTGGAGCTATATCAGAGGGGACAGAGGAAATTGTTGTTTCCTCTGCCACCCTCCAGTCCTCACTCACATCCACCCCTACACAGACCTGATCAGAAAGAGACTAAGTTGATACTAAAAAACAGCAACCTTGCAGGATTATGTAGGGCTGCCCCAAACAAACCCACAGAATAAAGGCTTATAAGTACTTGGTACTCATTCAGCACATGTCATCTGATAATCTTGGGACAGCTTACAATGTCTGGCTAGGGAGCAGCAGGCCCAGGAATTTCTGAATAGCAAACTAAGTTAGATGACTAAATATGGTATTTTTTAACAAACTTGGAGCACCCACTTTGGAGTGCTTGGCCCAGGACCGATTCCTTTTGAGACCTAGGCCTTTGATCTCACTGCTAGACAAAATAATTAAAGGAATTGAAATACAATCGAGGTTTCTTTCCAGCTTAAAAAAAGAAAAAAAAAAGAACTTGGATATCTTTTTTGGACTCTTCAGATAAAACATTACGTAGAAAAACAACATGGTGTCTTTTGAGCTTATTCCATCAGCTCCCTTCTTTTAAGCTCACATGTGAAGCTGCTCAGATCTTTTATTGGGAGGGAGAAAAATTGCAAGCATTAGATAACGCCAGGGGGGATGCTGGACTTTAAACCAGACACATTTCCCTCTAAGGACCATTACCTAAAACACTCTTTTCATACTGAATGCCCCTGCTGAGGTATTTTGCTTTGAAAGCGGGCCTGTGTTTGGAAAGAGGGTTTCCTTTGTTGTTGCACACACAGATTTGGTAATTTGGGTGGTGTTTCATTTTTCTTGACCGGTCTGCTTGATGGCTCCACTTTCGTGACAAAGATGATCTGAGACCCTCACAAAACACACAGAAGACTCCATGGCTGGAGCAGAAGGAAGAAGAGATCCATATCATCAGGCTAGGGAAGGCTTTGATGGGTTTCTGCTAGATCCAGCCACCCAGTCTGAGGTTCTCGGGACTAGGTCAGAACAGCCCAGTGATGCTTTTTTTCCTCCTCAGAGAGGAAAGAGAGCGTCAGAGTGGTTGAGTAGGTTTTCTGCAGGTCCAAAGGTGCCAACTGGGTCCTCACTTGGATTTTATGCTATAAATTGTCCCAAATTAACCCTAGTGAGAAAGAATACCTGGTAATTTGGAGTAAGGAGTCAAAAGCAGATATGACACTGAAATTTCAATCCCCTTCCTGGAGAGATTACGTTCTTCAAGTAGGCTATATCACTCATGAGGACATAAAAAGTCACCTCTAAGTGTTTCAGGAGCAAATTGTGATACCTAGAGAGTGAGGACTAAGTGAAGCCTCTAACTCTACGAACAATCTAACCTGGTCTCTTGTCTTAAGCTACTTTTGCAACCTCTGACCATAAACTGGTGTTCAAAAGCCAGAGCCTGGAAGTTTAGCGAAAAATCAGTATTTACCTAAGAAGGCACTGGTTTCATCCTTCACGCTCACTTTCTGTCATGAGACATCTTTCTCCCCCACCCATGTCTTTTTCTCTTGCCTTTCTTTCAGTCTGAGATCCTGACAAGGCAGGAAGGCAGAATACTGGGTTTCCTTGTCACTGAGACATTAAAATTGCTGTTTTGTTGATGCTCCCAGCCTTGCCAGCACCCAGGCAAACCCAGTGTGATTACACAGCCTGTGAGTCCTGGGCTGGCTTTGAAGGCCTTTGGAGCAAGCACATCCCACTCCTTGCGTTTCGTACGACGTTCCTTAATTTTATATTTTGTTCTGTGAGAGTACATTTGTTACTAATCACTGGCTTGCACATTAATACAGTGCTTTCTAGCAGTTAAACCAGATATTCCATCCTAGCAACTCAAATTAATATTTGTTTGAATAATCTATTTAAGATGGTGTCTGGCCAGCAGTGTGGTCTGGCTGGAAGCACTTTGCTCTCCCAAGCGGACGTTTTCATTTGGTTTGTTCCATATTTTCTTCCTCTGCTCTTATTTTATATCATCCCCAAAAATCTTCCATTCAAATTGCATTCTCCAGCAATGGTTCCACTTGCACTCAGTCCATGTAGGTCAAAGTACTTTTTTCATTGCTTGTCCTAATTGTTTTGGACAAATGGCTCTATTGAACCCAAATATTTTTGAGGAACTTATTTTTGTGGCTTTTTGTATTATGTAAGATTCAAGTTCATATACATATTCTGAGCACAAAATATATATGATACATGAAACAAAATACGCTGTTTGTATGCATATATGTGCATCTGTATTTATTCTATTATTTTGCAGCATGGCCATTGATAACATATGTCATCGCACTGCTGTTGTTTTAAGTAATGCCTTCCACAAGATCAAGGTCCTCCTGTCTTAATTACTTTCTACCATGATAAAAATCATAAAAAACTTGAGAATAATGAGACACTGATTTGGGATGGACATAAACGCCTTTTTGAAAAGTTTTGAAGTCTGAAGCCAACTTCCACAGTTCAAACTTGTCTCTAGAATACACAAATGAGCAGCAATTCCTGTCCAGTAGCAATTTCTCCACTGAATCATATCCATACTTTTATCCAAAGTCCTGTGTTTTGAGCAAGTATGGAAGTTTTCTGGCTTGGGTTGGCCACAGACTGCCTTGGAAAACAAAATTTTCAGAACTGTTCATTTTCAGAATGTTGCACTGGTAGAAATTTGCTTTGACAACACCCCTCTGAGGTACAGAGATCAGTGTAATGTGCTCTGACTTCACAAGATGCTGCGAACACAGCCTGTGTGGTGGGAATCAACTTTGCCCTGTCAGCTCTGGATCAGGTCCACAGAGAATAAATGTACGGAAAGAGGTAAGAACACAAGTTGTCCAGACCTCAGTATTTCCCAAAGCCTAAGACACTATATGTGTTGTGGTGCATTATTGTTTCTTTTTACTTTAGTATGTTCTCAGAAATCTATTTCAATCAACTGTGATTGCAAAAAATAGCTGCAAATGACTGCTTCCCAATGAAATATGTGCTTGGAAAGTGATTATATTGTATCAGATTATATTTTCCCCTCATCTAAAGAAGTGTTTTCTGTAACATTTTTCACTGAGATTAAAAGATACTCTTATTTTTGCCTGAAGAACTAATTTTTCTCCAGCTGCAAAACAGCAGGTAAGCAACAATGATCAAAGAATTCCCTTCTCAACCAAGGGAAATCAAGGTGGGTTTTAAAAAATATACTCAATTAAGATAAATGCATATCTTTTCCTGAAAACTTGTGTTTAAATTGATAACCACAATGACTTAAAAGAGGCAGTTGCACAAATCTTTACATCACAGATTATTTCCCTTTGAAGTCTTCCAAAAAAGGGAGAATCCTGGAAATTATGTATGTCTGAGTCCTTATTTTAGTCATATAATCACTGCTAGAAGAAAACAGCAGAAATCAGAAAAGTTATCTGCCTTTCTGTTGTGGAACATTTGCCCTACCAAATTTCAGACTGTGATATTTATTCTTGGAGACACAGACTATAGCATACATCCATCATACATATATTTACACTAACCTACAATTACATTCATCCAAACACACACTGCATAATTGTTGCAATTTATAAGTCCCTTTAAGATTATAAAGTAAAAAGCATTAATAAACTGGCAAGATCCTTGACCACGTGACCATCTCTTAAAAAAATACATCACCATGTTCTGACAGGTATTCCAGAGAAAACCAAAGGTTGAGTTTGACAAACCATGCACTTCCTTGACTTCATGTCCGCCTCTCCCAGAAGCTCCTCGCATGCTGGGCACAGGAAATCCTTCCCTGTGCTAATACCTGCGTGTCCCTCCGCAGGAAGCTGTTGCCTGGGGAATGCAGTTTTTGCCCGATTAGGGACACATTAAGGTCAAAAAGCCCACTAAGATCTAACCCACTTTACCAGGGTCCCGCGAGGACATGAGGAGGGACAGGGAGCGTTTCCTTCCCGCTCAACACAAGAACTGTTGGTATCTGTGAGGGACTCTTCAAAAGCTACATTGCAGCTGCAAACTAGCAGTTGTACTGTAAGCAGAACCTTCCACAGACATGGTAAAGAACAGAGTAAACCTCACCTCTTCTACTCCAAAAACACCCAGAGGTTTTGGAGCTTATACCTCATTTGTTGCAAGTAGGCGTCGCCCCAAAAGAAGTCACTTCAGGCTGTCTGATGATAATTTCATATTGGAAATGCTCTTTTTTACCTGAGGCAACACTTCTCCTATCATGACATCTTGCCATCTCAAAGTTCAGCTAGACAAAAAGGTGGTGACCAGAACAAAGATATCCATGAACCAAAGAAGATTTTTGACACAGAAGCCAAATCTAGACTATGAAATTCCTCTCCACAAGGGTGAACAACTACAGGAGGACCACAGCAGCCACAGAACCAAATGAGAAATTAATCTCTTCAAACTGACCAACTTTCAACAATTTCTGTGCATCCATGAAAATTTCACTCAATCAAAAATGATAATAGCAAAACAGTAGCCCATAATTCATATACCAGGCAAGATATTTTCTCCTAAAGGCCAGAAAAGAGGACTAGGAACTAGAAACATGTTATTACAGTTGTATTCATTTGCAGATACATAGAAGGGTTACTGATACTACTGTGCTGTAAGGCAAATTGAGAGATTCAACCAGATATTGGCAGGTTGGTAGACCACAGAACATCTTTACTAGTACATGACCAGATTTTGCATAAAGAAGACGTCTTTAAACACTTGCAATCCCTTTATACGTACAGGAGTTAGTAGGATGTAGCAATTTTATTATTCTGAGCAAGACCTTTTCTTTGGTCTTGAGATTAGTCCAGGACAAACCCTTTCTATCAGCTCACTTCTGAAACTGAAGAGTTTTCAGCTAACCTTTGCAGAAATCTATTGCAATCAAATTTGCTCAGAACAAAAGCTGATATACCGTGCTTACTTTAAAAGCTCTTTTTGTCAATGACCTTGGTGTGAAAGCAGTATTCTCCATTGCTATTTTTTCTCCTCTATTGTTTGTCTTGAAAAGCAGCTGGTCCTTTATGAATATCTCACTATCTGACTCAAAGGCAGAGTATTTTAACTCCCTTCAGGAGTTATTGTAACTCTTCTTTAAACAGACCCTTCCCTTGACCCCACTCCCACCCTCACCACCTACAGAAGATTTCCAGAAGGGTTAGAATGGAGACTTGCAGAACAGAAATGGTGTAAGATTTTCATTCTGCATCACTAGACGGCAATTCTTAAATCTTAATGTGGCCAAGATGAGCACAGCACTGACCGAGCTCATAAAAAAGTATTTATCACTAATTTATGGAACTAATTAGGGAGAAGAAGGAAAGGAGAGATTTTTCCTGAAAAACTGGAGGCCTGGTTTTGGTGCTTTGGTTTGTTTATAATACAAAATTTGGAAATAGGAAATGGGGACAAATGTTTCTGGGTTTTGGTATTAAGGTTAAAAAGTTCCAGTATTTTTTAAAACCACCTCTAACACTAAGGCCTTGCAGCTCCCATTTAAGTCCATGGCAACTGCGAGCCCTTCCAGGACTGGACACTCTAAATGTTGGCTTGCTGTAACCAACTTCACATACAGCCAGTTGCCAAGTCTTTATCCAGGTTTTACCCAGCCTTTACTCAATCAAAGCTCCCACTTAGAGGCAGTAAATAAGGACTTTAGGAACTTGCCCAATGGATAGGTTCCACTGCATGCAAGACAACTATTATTAGGCGTGGGCATTAGTCAGCAAGAAGCCCTCCTCCACCTCTTAAACTTTTGGTGTTCCCACAAGGGAAGCTATTGAAAGCCTGTGCTTTGTAAGTTCAATTCCCTTTGCTGGCTTATAACACAGCTGCTATATATTATCTTATACATTTGACCACAAAGGTGCATTCTATAGGCAAGATTCATCCACTCCTGCCATCCCTTTTCATTCATTCACTGCTTTTCAGTGTAATGTTTGGGGACCCTGTTCTCAGCCACTTGTACACTTCAGCACTTGAAACACACCAAGAGGGACAATCGCTTGACTGATATCTCCATCTTAGTATCTATACCCGTCTCTCTGTTTCTCTAGCTTTCTACCCAAGCCATTGTGTGTGCCAATTGTGCTATCATAAAGCAGAGTGTTGGGCTGTTTTGTAATGATGAAGAACCATGCAATCACAAGCTTTATTGCATACCATCCCATCCAGTGACCCCTGTTCTTATCATGAGAGCCCATTCAAGGGGAAATTACACCAGACTTCAACCGGGAAAGTGTCCCTCTGTTTCCAGGCTATTCAGGACAAAAGGTGAGAACCGCAGAACAAGCCTCTTCTGCTTTAATTGTGAAATGTTTCAAGCAATTGGGGGGGGGAGGTGGGAAAGGGGGTTAAGGAGGATGGGGAGGGAGAATAAAAACAAAAAAAGAAAAACTCTATTGAGATCAGGTGGTCCCATTTCCCAGAGATAAACAAGTTCAATAATATACTGGTCAACAGAGTTACCCTATCCTCAACAGGCTTTTGTTTTTTAAAAAAGGACTAAAATAACCACTTGGAAATGTTAAACCAAGGCATGGCATTTTAATATGAAAATGGAGGCCTAGTATATTTTTGGTCCCTCTGACAATGATTGCCCTCAATTAGATCACTTATACTCAGTAAATTGGTTGCTGCAAGGGGTTTGTGATCATAAAAATAATTCATACATGGCAAGTTGCTTTCAAACCTGGAGGTTTTTTGTTGTTGGTGGTGGTTTTTTCTCTGCTTTTTGCTTATTGCCATGGTAACGACAAGTGCATATTTTGGCTTGCTTCCAAAATAATATTCAAGAATGTTCTTTTCATCTGTTTTTAAGAGGAGTTATTATGAATATTTGAATTATATTTTCCAATTAGGTGAACTGAAGTGTTTTCCAGCAACTCTGGTTTTTCCCCTCGTTTATAGAAAATGTGAAATTTTTATTACACCAAGGACTTTCAATACAATAGCTACAGATACTGTTTTTCAGTACTGTTTGTGATATCTAATTCAGAGCTAATTTTAATGAACAGGGTTCCGTGGGGATTTGTTTGCAAATTTCATCAAGTTGAGTTCCTGCTTCATTTGTTGAAATGCAGTACTTGGAATTGACCCAGTGAGCAAGAACACTCTTGTTCCTTTTAAAATATTACTGTATATTACAATAAGCAATGACTGGTTATCAAAAATAAAATGCTTGATTGTCTACAGATTTAGAGCAGACATTTTTTGTCTTGGATGAACTGTTGAGTTAGATTCACCACTGACACAACTTAAACTAACACACACATTTTATTTTAAGCCTTGAGTTTCTTCAGAAGCCAGTAGGATGTGCTCAGTTAAGAACAAAAGCAATTTCACGAGGAAATGCTTCTGTGATGGACACATTTTGTACTTAGCCATCTTTACTAAAAAGCATAGCTGAATAAATTTCATTACCTTCTCTCTGTTTCACAAAATACCATCGTTACAACTCATTTAGAGTCTCCAATGATATCAGTGTCTTGGGCCTTTATCTAGTATAATTTTATGATTTCTCTTCTCACATGCTCTTTTATTTTTGCCCTGGTAATACACTCTTCAGCCCAGGTCCTGAGTGGATGAAAGCCAATCCAACTTGCCAAACCCACACCTTCACCCTTCTTCAACAGTAAAATGTCTGTCACTTGAAAAGGAATCCAAAGCGCTCAAATCATTAAGGGATTGTTTAAGAAGGGCTTGATATGCTCCTGTTTCTGGACTCCTCTCCAAAATAGATGTTGTTGGGGCTTTCCTAGCGGACAGCAATGGCCGTTTCAGGTGAACTGAATAAACACAAAATCAAAGAAAGCATCTTTAAATCCAAGAGCTCATTTTAGCAGAGCCTGTTTCTGGTGACTCTGTTGTAGACACCTAGGACTTGCTGGTCGATGGAAATCAAGATCTGCAAACTCTCCAAAGTGTAAATGTTAGGACTTACTGCAAAATCAAGCTGTGTTTTCTATGTCTAACAGCATAAATGTAGTCAACCTGCTGTATACTTCTGCACAGGGATAGAAATAGCCTCACACATTGAATTCATACAAAACCCTTTTCCAAAATGGACTATAGGAGAAAAAGGTCCTGAAACTTCTGAAGTGTCATCCAGGGCCTCTCAACTTCCTTTCCACTCTTGGCCTCAGTATAGGATTTAGTCGAACTCAAAAGCCTTTGAATCTCTGAAACGCCATATCTACTTATCAACACTTGCGCCGTGTAGAAGCATCTTGTCCCAACAAACTACTAAGATGAAACATAACAGAAATGTCAAAAGCATAAAGCATTATTTACATGGCACTGGGGGAAGGAGCAGGAGCAGAGGAGGGAGACACAGTGAAACCGTTTTACAATGCCAAAGCGTGATGGGCCCTTCGCAAACAAAGATGAAGGTCTGGGTCTGCCAAGTTCCTCTGATCTCAGACTATGGCAGATTAGACCTACAGGCTCTGTTTTGGTGTGTTTCAGGCTAAGTAGGCAAACTAAAACACTGTGCTAAATCCATCCTCTCTTTCATTACAGCATGAACCAAGCAATTAAAAAAAAAATATCCTACTCAGACATGTTTGATCAGAAAGCACTTAAGCAACACAGAAGGAATCCACAGCTTTTGATATTACATTAATACACTAATATCTTAATCCTTTACCAGTGACAGACTACACATTTAAATCCCTAATGGGACCTCGTTTCCAAATTACATTATTTAATGTTTATTCAGTGAATAATCCAAATAGTATTTAACATCACTGAAGAAAAAACACACGCACCCCCTGGGCAGATTGTCTGCTTTTCCTTTGCTTCGTAATTACTCAACCAAGGGCCCTATTAAATAACTCGATTTTTTATGATCTTAAAGTGAAATGAACCCTCTATTTGAACGTTGCACAGAAGAAACACTTCAGGCACGCAAGCACACTGTAAAATCCAGCTCCATGTCAAAAACTTTCCAACGATCAAGATTGTTTTGATCCATTTGGGGACTTTCTAGGCAGATGTATTTAATAGCAAAGGGCCTGATCCGGGACCCANAAAGTGAAATGAACCCTCTATTTGAACGTTGCACAGAAGAAACACTTCAGGCACGCAAGCACACTGTAAAATCCAGCTCCATGTCAAAAACTTTCCAACGATCAAGATTGTTTTGATCCATTTGGGGACTTTCTAGGCAGATGTATTTAATAGCAAAGGGCCTGATCCAGGACCCATCCTGGAAAGAGAACAAAAGCAAACACCACAGGAACATCAAAGAAATAGAAATGGCTCGTCAATGAAATCTCTGCATGTGGAAGAGGGGAAGTTAATTGCCCGTAACTTTATAATATAATTAGGACACTTTCAATAGGATTTGTGCCACCCAGCTGTGGACATGGCTGGCGGGGTTGTAATCACCCAAGCTCCCTCATTACCCAGCAGAAATGTTCTTCTGCTTTTCTGTGGTGGAAGCTCAGGCAGCCATGAGGATAAGGGAGGTCTCTGAGTGATGGGGCTGGTGTAGGGTGGCTTGAAAACAGGCAGCTCTGTGCCACAACAGCATGTCCTAATGCTTTTTTGCCTGATCTCCATGGTGCTCCCCTCCAAGCCTTGCCCAGGAGCATCCCGCTCCTGTGGACCTATGGGGATGGAATAGCCCATTCAGTCCTTTGGGAAAATTAATACCAAGGTCAACAGAAGTCACTTGTTTCTCTGGGGAAAGGTGCTTCGTTACTCTAACGAGCAGAACAGAACCCTTTTAAGGCCAAAGATGAGCCACTTTGAGGCAAAGTATCTTCTTGCCCCCATGTACTCCTAGAGTAGAGGAAATCACCACAGACGTTTGATACATGCAACAACAGATGCTCCCATTAGGGTCCCCACATATTCATGCCTCTCTTTCAAATCCGTCTTAAATAAAGGCCAGGAATTTTAATTCTTTCATCAAACGTCTCTAACTGAAGCCTTCAGTCTTTGTTACAGAAATCAACTTGAGTAGATCCTGAGGATGCGACTTAAAAAGTGTGTGTGGAAGTGAAGTTGGAGATGTGAAGGAAAGATGGTTTTGCCCCTTTTTGGAGTGAAGAGTAATTTGGGTGTTCGTTTGTAACAGTAACAAAAACAAG
The DNA here is from genome assembly GCA_013398225.1 of Steatornis caripensis. Classification (NCBI taxonomy): domain Eukaryota; kingdom Metazoa; phylum Chordata; class Aves; order Caprimulgiformes; family Steatornithidae; genus Steatornis; species Steatornis caripensis. Next base: position 251,669 of record VZSC01013301.1, on the reverse strand, counting down.
GCTTTTCAAAGAATTCTCCTTGGCTACGATCTTCTTTGTATTTGTCACAAATAGCCAATGGTGCTTGATTCCAGCACTTAACTTTTTCAATCTGCATAGTTAAAAAAATACCCAGCACAATTCAAGAGACACGTGTTTTGACATCAGAACTCCTAGTAAGCTGTCAATGTTTCCATTAAAGAGCCCTGCTTGGAGAGCTGGCCATAGCGACAGCTACAAGAGCATATGGCTTGCAATAGAAGGCAGACATGTTACTACCAGTTCAAATGCGAATGGAAAGATTCAGGGATGCATGGACAGCCAGAAAGACAGCTCCTAGTAAACCGTTAGCTTCTGCTGTGTGAAGTATATATATACCCTACACCACAGGGTATATCACCGGAATCAGAGAAAAGAAGAAATAGTACCTGATTCCTTTCCTGGTAGAACAGGCAACCTCAGTTATTAATAAGATATATGAGGTGACTCTTATACAGGCCTCACTGTAACAAAGCCCCTCAAAATCACTGGTGGATTTCATCCTACCTTTATATGAGGCAGTGAATATTTATCCTTACTACACTGAGGGGTAACTCCAGCACTGATGAAGTAACTCCCCCAAGGACTCCGCAGTGGGGCTGGGAACCTGACCTGTGCCTCCTGCATCCCAGTCCAACCCACTCTGCTTTAAGCAGCGTGGTGTTTCGGTGAGTGATGCTGGGAGCCAACACAGGGTTGTGTGGACATTGCAAAAGAAAAAGAGAAGCCAAAACGCGCTGTGCAGTCTGAAATCTGAATTTACCAGCAGGGTCAGGGAGCTATTTTACTTGCTACCACTGTGAACTCCAGGAATGGAATCAATTAGTATTAGTTTAAAACATCATCTGTTTCAGTTTAACAGAAAGCTTCTGTTCAATGAAATACAGGGCTGGTAAATGAAAAATAAAAGTTGATCTGATTTTAGTAACTCCTAAGGTACTATTTCAGGTGTGGCAAAGAGGTATATGGCACATCTGCCACAAATGTGTGTAACAATACATTACTCTTGTTTTTCTTCATGTTTTCATAGAAGAATATCCCTGGAAGTCATGCATAAGCACAAATCACAAATCTGTGCTTAGCAAGATGTTTCACCAGCAACTTTGCAGATGTGTGACTGCATTTTCTTCAGTGATACTGTTAGGTGATAAACCAGCTACTTTTAAATGGATGTTTGCCCACGTAATTAAAACCATCTTTAAAATTATGATGGAAGAATTCATTTCCCGTTATCATTTCTATGTTTAAAGAGATAAACTCTGTCTATGTGGTTTTTTTACACATACATTTTGACAGGTAGGAGGATGGTAGGAGGATTCATTAGAGAGCTGCCTTATCAAGGCAATGAACTTGCTTCAAGCAATACTACATTTTTTTTCACGAAAGGTTTTTAAAGTACTGTCACCCTTTCAAATTCAAAACAGTCCTAACACATTTCAGCTCCTCAAGGGCACCACCAGCNTTGACAGGTAGGAGGATGGTAGGAGGATTCATTAGAGAGCTGCCTTATCAAGGCAATGAACTTGCTTCAAGCAATACTACATTTTTTTTCACGAAAGGTTTTTAAAGTACTGTCACCCTTTCAAATTCAAAACAGTCCTAACACATTTCAGTTCCTCAAGGGCACCACCAGCTTGCTCCTGATCTAAGCATCTTACAAGGCTAATGGCATATATATAGGTAAAATAGGAGCGATGTTACTGAAACCCAAATTTATGGTGATCTTACCTATAGAAAAGTAAATCCACTGGCTGCAGTTGTACCTTTTGTTTCATACTCAGAATTCTGAGACCAGAGCTAAAGGATACTACAGAGACAATTCAGTTTAATGTTACTGTTCAAACATTACTACTAAACTGCTTGAATTTCTCATTGCAATATTTTGTTGTCTGAATGCCCCCTCCCTCTTTTAATAGTATTTTTTCTTTTCTCTCTTTACGTTTTGGAGGGCAAAACAATCAGAGGAGGGAAGAATACTGGGAAGGTTTTTTTCTCTCCTGTCTCCTATGCCATTTTAGAAATAAAGAGACAACAAAGGGAAAATCAAGGGAGAAAGAGCAGAATATTTTTAATACTCCCATCCCCCCCAAAAAGCAACCCTAAGCAAATAATAATCCGCACAAAACATCATCATTTTCCAACCAGTTATTCCAGGCTTCATCAGCCCCCAGATCCCTCTGCTGTGGATGCTCCAGCTGGCAGAGCAACCCTCTCCTCTTGATATGCCATTCTCACACCACGATAGCCATAACTAGCGATGGTACCACCACCCGCATTGAACGACTCTCTTTAATTTAGTCTATTGGTTAAGCAACACTGCTAAGAAACCACCATCAAGATAGGGAGAGGAAAGCAGAGATGAGCGCGGTTTCCTTCATTTGGGACAACTCAACCCTCGGCAGTGTGATGAATTGCTGACAGAGCTCAACAGGAATGGCCAGCCTGGCCTCCTGCAGACACCCAGCACAGCACAAGAGCCAGCAGAAAAAGCTGTGGAAAGGACTAGGGAGGGAGTGTGGGGCGAGATGAAGCAGCTGCTGGGCTTACTAATCGGTGGAAAATGGCATCACGGCCCACAGTACACTGCAGCGAGGAAATGCAAAAGTGGAAACTTATAGATATATTTTTACATGGTGATAATGATTTTAGCATCTGCATAACGTGCATGAGCCAGGGCCTGGATCCCACATCACTTAAATCATTTAAAGTCCTGTTCTGCCTGAAAGTAATAATCTGTTTGCTTTTATTGCTGTCTTATAAACTTTCCATCCCAATCTACTAATGAAATAAAGTGACACGAGGACTGTCAAATAAATTCTGCAACGGGGTGGGAGAGGAAAGAAAGGTTTGGGCTCGGTGACGCAGAGAAGCAGAAGCACGTTGAAAATGTGAAGTCCAGGAGAAGAGGATGGTCGTTGACCAGGAAAGTGGTTCTTTGGGGCTTTGGAACTCCTCTAAGCTCACAAAACCGACTCTGAAGCACAGCTACCAGCTTCCTGCTAGACATTCCCTAGGCGACCAGTAGACCTCACTGAAGGAAGATCACTGTACGCAGAGAGCTGAGACCTCCAGTGATGAAGTATTAGAAGCTATTCCCTTTCCAGATGGTGTAACTGATGCTGATTAACCTAAATTATGTCATGCAGTCAACAGTATCAACCCATGCTGTGTGCACCATCTCAGATTGCGAGAGAACAATGGGGAACCGAAAAGGAGACAATGGAAGCCATGGGAATCTGGTACCTGCGAGGGACACAAGGTACAAAGCAGACCAGTAAAACAGGTATTTTCAGCGTGCATTTTCCTTTGCTGCAGATCTGCTTTGCTTCTGCACTGCGGGAGAGATTGACATGGCATCCTCCTGAATTAAACTTGTTATAAGGTAACTGGGAAAGGAGAAATGTGCTCTCCCTTCTGTTATTGTTATTATCTGTTGCTGTTCTTTTTAATAAAATTTTCAATAGATGTGGACCAAATCTATCTTGGACCTAAGCAACACCACACAAGACCGAGTCTCGATTTGCAGAAGTGGGAATTTGTATTTTTCACGCTGGCTCATCCATTTTGCGACTCTCTGAAATAACCTGATTCACCCTTTCATACACTTATGACATGAATGCTTGAGAAAAGAATTAATTTTTATCATAAGGAGAGTGCTTGTCACAACTCTCAGTAATTCATGCAGAACAATATATCCATTTTAAGTTCTTCCACACCCATCTATCTCAATGGATAGCTAGGGAAAGAGGAATCACAGAATCACAGAAGGGCAGGGGTTGGAAGGGTCACAGAATCATAGAATCATAGAATCATAGAATGGTAGGGGTTGGAAGGGACCTCTAGAGATCATCTAGTCCAGCCCCCCTGCTAAAGCAGGTTAGCCTAGAGCAGGTTGCACAGGAATGCATCCAGGCGGGTTTTGAATATCTCCAGAGAAGGAGACTCCACAACCTCTCTGGGCAGCCTGTGCCAGTGCTCTGTCATCCTCACAGGAAAGAAGTTCTTCCTCATGTTCAGGTGGAACCACCTGTGCTCCAGTTTGTGCCCATTGCCCCTTGTCCTGTCGGCGGGCACCACTGGAAAGGCCCCATCCTCTTGCCACCCACCCTTTAGATATTGATAAGGAAAATAAGGAAATAGAGATCTGTTTGAGACTAAAGACATTCTGATCTCTCTAGGGGTAAGGACATATGTATTTATGTATATTTAGGTCTGTTGTTTATCATAGGATTATCTTCTGCAGGAATACAAATCTGTGAGATGGGAGGAGAGAGTAAAATCAAATAAAATAAAAAGACAAATTATCTGCTCAAACCTGGATCTAAATTACTGACATAGCTTATCTCTGCATGAAATTCCTACTATTGCATTATTGTTTAGGTATCTAATATATTTCATTGGAAAGCCTTCAAGTATTTAATTTCAACTCTAGCCCTGTGGGAACTGGTTGGTCCGTTAGACGCTGAATATGTAACGGAGAATACCAAACACATTGTTGATCGACATAACCAGAGTGAAAACAGCACTTGGTTTATTCCAGAGAAAAAGAAACCTTGATGCTTATGATTTCAAATGTCTTATTTTGAAATCCCTCTCCTAGCGCAGACCTTGTGAGGAACCCATGACAGAACAGCACGAAACTGGGGCATTCACAGGTCAGAAACGTGGCCTTTAGGGAAGAAATGCCCTCCTTTGATTTACGTGGTCCTGAATCACCCAGGATGTCCGCACACATTTTAGCTTCCAACAAGCCTAAAATATAAAAGCTGATTTTTTTTGTTCCTCATGTCTTGCATTAAGTCCACACACATGCCAAAAGACCTCTGCTTGTTGTGTTCCCATGAAAAACCATAACATTGACTGAGGCTAAATTAACCCATTTGTCAGCATCTGCTGGCCTGTGCACCTGAGTTAGTTTGTAACAAAATCCTAAATTAGCATCACAGGTCTTCAGGTTCTCGCAAAAATGGCTCGCAGAGTACATGCTACACTTCTTGAGACTCCCAGAGGATGCGACTCATTGGAAAGTTTGGAGAGGAATGTATCCAGATCAGTTTAACTTAGAAATTTCAGGAGATCAGGTTCCCTAAGAGATTCCTTCGGTTGTTAAAATATATTTTGTCTTTTTTTCCCATTAAAATCTGTGTTTGATTTTTCATTAAAAAGTCGCTGTCATTCAATTGGTTCTCAGAGAACAAAGCAGCACAAATGTTATGAAAAAGAAGCAAAGAAAACAAAATTAAATAATTTAATGAGAATGTTTTAAATAACTCCCAAATTGTCATGAGATCGCAGAATTCATATATGAGGCTGAAACAAGTGAGAGATGATTTTCTCCAGAAAAAAATTGGGGTCTTTTCTCTGTATCATGCCATTCTGAATTTTTCATTTGCAAGTGTTACTGAAGACTGCATACACATGTAAACATTCATATTCAAAATATTCCTCTTGAAAAAGCATGTGTGAAAGGGACATTATGGAAATGAGACTGGATCAATACCAGAGTGAAAATGATATTCAGACCTATTAAGACATCGGTGTTTGTCAAGCTCAGTGTGCAGGCTTTCACTACTTTCCTTTTCATGGAGTCTGCCTGCTATAGCTGAGACCTAAGATCTTTCTGAGATTGACGGAGTGTAGCCATGAAATGACTTGAAGACTAAAGAAATTCAAGGAATTCCCTCTGTCTAGCATATCAAAAAGTTCAAAAGTTACCACCATCTCAGTGGCTAAGCAGCAGCAATGTCAGGTGTTAAAATATTTTTTTAAAGAAAATGAGAAAGGCAGAAGAACTACCAAAGGCTGGGTACGAGGTCCAAGATAAGTCAAAGAGAATTCACACACATATTTGGCACACCAGGCTGTTTTCCATCAGACTAAAATAGCAAGAGAAATCTTATATTCTCCCTTTTTTTTTAACTGTTCCTGTTAAAAATCTGCATCAAAATTGCAATAAAAATTAGAGCTGCATATTTTCATTGACGAGAAAATGTAAATCCATGGCAACTTATTTACTAACAAATATTTGTCAGAATTGTTGACTTTTTGACCAAAACCACCCATATAAGATAGCACACAGCGAGAACATCAAATGAGCCAGATTAGAAGCTGGAGATCCACAGATTCTCTTCAAAGCATTTGCAGAAGGTAACTCATACAAACAAGCCCATATCCAGTACGATGTAATTTATTATCTGTTTTCTGCACTTCTTTTACAGGCGTTTTTAGGATCCAACATTAACAATGGTTAAAAAAAGAAGAAATTTAATCTTTTCTCTTTTCCTTAAAAAATATAATCTAGGAACTTTGAATGTGTGAGGCGATACATGACAAAACCAGTTTAGTCTTTTCTAATTCCATCATATGTTCATATTAATAAAAGTCTCCTCACTTTTATTGGGTGGCAACAAGTAAGAAAGGGTTTTCCATGTAGATGAAAAGAATAGACCCAAAGTTGTCTTCTGAGTCCATCATTAGCGTTACTAGGCAAAAAGATCTCATTTTAAAACCCAAGAAACATATTTTACAAATAATACAGCAGGCTTTCATACAGCACTGGTGCAAGTAGCAGATCTGGCAGGAAAAGTAGGGAGAAGAGCTGAGGCAGAAATTTGACAAAATGTAACACAACTGGGAAATTCCACATCCCAGAAAACTGTCAAGACAGAATAGAAAGCACTGGCTTGCTTTGAAAAGCCACATCTTGGCAGAAGTTTGAGATCCCTGAGGGGCATAGCAGGCAGAGCAGAAGATGCTAGCAAAGCAAGAAAGCTCAACCTTTATCAATTTCCAGAAAATCTTAATCCATGGATATCAGAACTGCAAGGAGGAGAGTATCTGCCTGCTACTAAACGTAGCTGGAATTTTATTTTGGAGAAGCCAAAACAGTAAAAGTTGTGAGAAAATGAAAAACTCTCATTTCAGTGATTTTCAATAAAATGCTTTGATTTTTCTTTTGGGAGAAACTATAGTTCTCCTTTTTAAATATACCTACTCATTAGATAATATAAAACCCATCAAATAATTTAAAAATAAAAATTAAAAACAAACAACACATTTTAATTTTCTTTTTTTAAAAAAAGTTTAAAATAAGCTGAAAAGTGACAACTAGATCGAAAGGGATTTAGAGATCTCCTTTAGTGCAAAATATGAAAGTTGCAGCCTTCTTTTTCAGAAGCAGAATAAAGCCAGACTTCGAGTTTCAAAGTTTTGCCAGGCAGAAGACCTGTCCTCTACAGAGCACCAGGAGTCACAAATAATTAATGTTCTGATTAAGCTGTCCTACTAAAAATCCAATCCCTTCATGACATCTGAATCATTAACAGGCCACCCAAAAAAGCAAAAGAAAACTGGACTTGACTTTCCAAGGATATTTCCTTTATTCCTGGTGGTCCCTGCCATTCTTAGAGTCACATTTTTGCTAAGCAAACAAACTGGCATGAAAAGAAAAGCTTTTCTCATCCATAGATCGATTAGATTAGATCGTATCAGATTCCTGTTAGTCTGCTGAAATCTATGGGGTGCTTTTGCTCTTGGCCAGCTAAGACCGTAGCTGATGAATTTTGGTACCAAAAAGACGAAGAAAAAAACCCAATAAAATCTTCCTTCTCTTTCTCTGCCTGCCTAAATATATGTAATCACCTGGTGGAGAACACAAATAGATATAGTGATATAATTATTGAAAACAAGCTTTTCGACCACGCAACGTTTTCCTTAGAGACAGAGGACCTTTTCTATAAAAAGTGCAATATCTATTTATTTTCCTCGAAATTATTTTCCTTCTATTTATTTTCCTTGAAAATAAAATAGTGGCAACAAAAACAAAAGCCTGCCATGAGGAATGTCTTTAATTTTACGTTACTTTTTCCATCTGTATTCTTTCTATAGAAGCAAACCTCAACTCCAAGATGTTTTTTAAGATTTACATGTTTATTTCATTTGGTTTAATATCCTAATCGGTTCACAGTAAATTTGACCACACACACATACACAGTGATCCCAGCTGGTTGAATGTGGCAAGCCAAGCCAAAGACATAGTCAAAAATACAGCCCTGCTGTTGAAAACTTTGCAAAATTATAAACAAGACACTTAACATTATAGCTTGGCATCACACACCAGCAACTGTGATGATAACACTGTTTACAGGAAAACAAGCTAGAAGCAGTTCTCTGCTCCTCAGTTCTTAAAGAGTTACGGTAAAGGAAAAACTTGCATTTAAATACTGTTGATGTATAGGTTTGATCCCAATGTTGTGGTTTCCATACAGGTAGAATGACACGAGTTAATATCTGAATGAACTCTTCCAGTGTCTTAACTCTTTCTCTCTCTCTCTTTGGGTTTTGGGGTTTTTTTGGCAGTTAATTCATTATCTTTTGCCCTCCCTTCATTGTAAAGCTCAAAACAAACAAACCCAAGGGCTTGTTTGCAGCCTTCTGGACTGCTTTACACTTCATGGGAAAACACGGGGAGAAAGCTGAGGCTATGATCTTCAAAGGCATAAAATCCCCCAGTTTCGAAGGCATTTGGTCTGTCCTGGTCTGTGCCACACTCCATCCATCAAAACCCCGACTAGAGCAAAAGGTCCTCAGTGGAAACACCCAGGACACTGGGGCTGGGAGCTGCTGGACACAGCGGAGAGGGCTGGTTCCCAGATGCGAGCCATGGCCTGGGCATGCTGCAGGAGGAGCAGCCCAGGGGTCTGCTGCTGGTCTGTGAAACTTTGCCCCTTTTCCTGGTGTTTTACACAGAAAAAGCGTTGTGCTGCAAGTACCTGCCTCTCTTCCCTGAGCACGACCCGACTTACCAAAATTTGGAGACTGATGCAGTGATGCTCAGGGAGTGTGGACAAGGGCTGTGAAGATACCTGCTTGCGTTTCCTGAGCCACTGCCTTTACTCTTTATGATGCTGGAAGTCCCAGTAAAGCCAACAAAAATACAGAGTACGTCTATCAGTTCAGTGGAGGAAAAAGAGGCAGAAACAGACAACCGGATTTAAAAATAAAATGAAAGAAAAATAATATTTAAAAACTCTTCTCCCCAAGGAGATCTTCTGGCCCTCAGAAACAGAGTCTGCCATGGTGGGATGGACAAAAACACACCCTCCATGTTTCTAAGCAGCCTGGACTTTCCACAGTGCGTGGGTGCTTTTTATGGGAGACCTGGCTGAGCGAGATCACAGGGTGCAAAGATCAAATACATCTGCGATCAGAGCCAGATAATGATTTGAGGACACGGAGGCGTTTTGTGCTGCCTGCAGCTCGTGCAGCAATCCTTGCCCTGCCTGTGAAGCTAATCACAAGCTGAGCCGTGCTGCCCTATAAAGCTCGTTATCAAGATTTCACATCTGGCCTGCACATCTTAATTTAATGATGATATGGCAGCATCCCCTCTCGCTGCACAGCACAAATTATCACGTTGCTTTCTGAGGACATAAATCTCATTTAGCATTTCTTCCCCTTCAGGGAGTTTTACAGGCCAGAGGGCAGGAAAAAGATATCCACCCAGATGCGCATAAGGAGCTTCTTATGTGGGTAGTAAGCCTGAAAAGCCACTTGTCCCTGAGAGATGCTGCAGTTTCGCGTGCTTAATGCCTTTCCCTAAACTCCCCACGCCAGGCTATAGGTTGGCAGAAGACCACAGAGGTTGGTGTGCACCAGCTGGGCATGTGGTCTGTTTTGTGCAGAGCCCCTCAACCCACCCGCCTGTCACCTCCTCTTTCTTGCGGATTTTTTTGCAATAGGGGCATGGAAGGAAAAATTCTGCCCTGTTCCTCCTTTCTGAAGACCTCCTCTGGTTTAAGTGCTCCTCTCCGGGCAGTGGGGAGAAGTCCAGTGTGTACCAGAGGCTGGTGGGGCCAGCCCACGGTGGAGGCAGAGCTGAGCTTCTTGGCCACCCCATAACAACATCTGGGTCCTGCCATCTTGATTCGGTGCTTGCCCCAAATTCACAGGAAAACCAGCTTTCTGGTTGCAAGCGTTAAATCAATAAGAGCGGAAGAAATTCCCAGTGCTATAAGAGGGACAGTGGTGTCCACAGCCCCATTCTTTCTCAAAACTTTGTTATTATGGGATGGAGTGTTAAGGATCTGTCAGCATTTCTATTACAAACCTCAGTCTTTAGAGGTTTATAAAAGCAGCCATTTAAAATAACACTGCATTAAAAAGTAGGTATGTGAGTTGTCAGCAGTGGTGTTTCTGTTTTCTTTAAGATGGTTTAAAGACGTTTTAGCAGATTATTAGCCTTAGAGAGGTCAAAAATAATCAGAGGTGGGTTTGGGGCTACATTTTTGGCTACCTCTGGGTAAATAATGGTTTAATTTGAAAAACACTGAGTACATAATATGAACTGTCTTTAAGCAACAACAAGAAGAAAAAAGAAAAGTTTGAGTTTATGGCCATGCTATTTATGTTTTAGAAACAGCTCCCGCGCATGCACAGTGAATGCTCAGCTTTTAAAACTTCCCTGTGATGTGGGTAACACAATATAACAATAGCGGCACGGACAGGGCGGTTGTTCTCATGTCCTGAGCTCACTCTCACAACCTCACGTCACCTCTGGGGGACAGGCCACCCCCAAATCAGGGCTGGCCCCAAACGAGACACTCAGGATGGGGCACCAGGGTCTCAAGGGCACCTCAGCCCTCCTTGTCTCAGCCTAACCTGCAGCAGCCATTGCTGAAAACACAAGCGCTGACCCTGCTTCACAGCCCAGGATGGGCTGGTCAATGAGATGGTGTTGGCAGGCACTGCCAACACCGCACCTCCTCCTGCGTGAGGAAGCTGAAGCCATGAGTGGGTTAACCTCCAGCAAAGCGAACAGAAAACACAGATGAGAGACATTTAGAACTTCATCAAGGTGAGCATTTGGACCAGCTCATCTCAGGTGAGCAAGGGGTACACCTAAGGTCGTGGCCAGAACAATTACATTTTGGGGATGGCTCCTGCCGTGGACCTCAACCAGCTGAGGACAAGTCCTGGAGACTTTGTGGTCTGTGAAACTGAGGGAGGAAAGACTGGAAGGGGAGGGAGAAACTGCCTCAAAAACTGTCTGTGTGCCATTAAATGCTGTTACCAGCAAAAAGTCAAAATTATATTTTTTTCTTTCCCCTCCGTGAAGAAAATTGCAGGCCTGATATTTTGTTACAGCAATAATTGCCCCTGAGATTGGCCTGCAATTATTTTGGTGAGCCTGACCTTCCAAAGTGAAATGACACGAACAGCACAGCATCCATGAGCCCAGGTAACAGCCAGCTTAACAGCTTCTAATTATTTCCCATCAACTCTTGATCTTCTTTACCTGATTGTTGCTTCAAAGTATTTCTGCAAAGAGGAGATGGCCTCAGCACTCTCTATTTATCTCAATGTCTTGGTGAAAGTTTTGGAGCACTCTCCTTGGGCAGAGAGCAGAGACTGCCTGTGCTGCCTGAAACACGCTTTTAACTAACAAAGCAATAGTTTAGTGCTAAACTTACTATATTACTCAGACAAGACATTTGAGATTTTTTTGATACTTAATTATAAATGTCTTTGTCAGAATATCTGTTTTGAAGATTGTTCATACATAGGAACTTAACGAAAATCATGACTGTGGACTAGTTACTTCAGAGTAATTACGTCAATGTAAACTTCAGAGTGGGATTCCCTTACTCTGGACTAAGTAATCAATTTCAGAGCTGGATAAAAATAAATGTAATCAGGATTACATTATGGACAATGTAAAGAGCCTACTTTGCCTGCGCTTCCCTTTGCAGAACCCATCACTCAACGGAGATGTGAACATGATCCCTCCATCTGCCCAGAGCAAGTGCTACCACTTGCTGAAGTTCTCTCCTGAGTTCCCACCGCCTCAGCCCTCCCATCCTGAGAGCTGACCAAACTCACCCTGGAAAGGACCGGATGATATCTCCTCCTCCATCAGCTCTGAGCACATGCCAGGTGCTGCCCTGATTCCAAATTCTGCTCTCCCTTTCTCTCCCGTGTCTTCTGTTCATTCTATAATTTATTTCCCCTCTCTCTCTCTAGACTGCTATATATTAAAAAAAAAAATTATCTGATCTAGCCAGCCGAGATTACATTACTACTTCTGTTTGTTTATGTAGCTATATTTCTGTGAGCCTGCAACCAAAAAGGCAACAAAAAGCAGTGCCTTACATAGCCTACCCATGGCGGAGCTTGCCTGGCGCTGATAAGGCAGGGTGCTGCCCCTCTCCAGCGAGGAGGCCTCGCCATGACTCAGCTCCAGAAGCTGTTTTCTAGCTTTGCTCTTTTTTTCTCTTTCCTTTTCATATACCCTTGTCTTGGGGACTTGATTTTGCTTTCTCCTTTCAGAAAGCAGAATGAGACTCCAGCAATAACAGTAGCAGAAACAGCCCCAATCTGTCTTCATTAAAACAACTTCTTTTCCCAGAAGAGGCAGTTGCACCATCTCTAACACTGTCTACCCATGGTCAGAAAGGGGTTTCTTCATGACAATGGAGCGGTATTAAGGAAGATCATTCAAAAGCAAGAGCCTTAATATTTTGCATTTTTGATGCTTTCGTGTCTTTCATTCTGCTTTCTGGAGTCAGTGATCTTTGTATTCAAAGTCCCCAACCTTATTTATAGAACTTTATGGAGACAGACCCATCAGCACTCTGGCTCTCCAGACCCCTTCATCCGATTTTCGTTAGCACTTTACCACAAGCCCATGACATTTAGAAAATGAGAAACCAAGATGCAGAGACGCAACAGCACTGCACCAAAATGAGCCTCTCTTTGCAAACCCCACACGAGCATCCCCTGCGCTCGCATAGCCTTTCTCTCTCAGAGGAATTACAGACTTCTTTACTAGCAAAAGGCCGGTTGCGCTGTCTCCTTGCAGTCATCCATGGCACCTTCTTCCCTCCCACCACTGCAGGTTGATTTGGGTTTTTGCACTTTATTCCACTGGAGGAGCGGAATTTGACCTGGCGGTTTCATTTCTTGCTGGTGACCAGGGTCATTCTCTCACCCTCAGCCCTGGAGAAGAGCGTCAATCCTGCAGCACTACAAGGCAGCGATTGCACAGCACAAGGAATATTGTAGGGATTTTAAACTCTGCAGCAGGGGATGAGTAAGGACTCTCACACCTTCGCCCCACTAATTTCTGCTCAGACCTTGGAGAAGCCCTTACCTTCTCCCCTATGCCCCTATACCCAGTCACAACAGGCGCTGGATCAACCCCAGACCACAATCCATGACCCACCTTCTGTAAGCGGATACATTTTGTATTTAATACCACGCTAAATTAAAATATGGCAGACCACATCAAGCTTTTATTTTGCATACAATAAAAGAGTTTCCTCAGTCGTAAAAAAAATGGGCAAGCAGAAGGGGAAGAGGCCACCGCACAACAAATTCATTCCTTGCAGTCTAGAGAATTTGCGGGGGTGGGCTAGGGGGGAAATTTGCCAGTTAATAAAATGTCGTGTATGAATTATACATAAGGACTGGCCCTAAACGTGAACCAGACACGGTTTGGTGTGCTGGGATCACTGCACTGGCATCGTGCAGGATCACGTCTAGTTCTGCAAAGACTTGCATACATGCTTATCTCCAAGGTTTAAACTCCTTCTGCCTCCAGTTAAACAACGAAGGACATGTGTAAGTATTCACATGCTGAAAGACTTAGTTTTACAAAGAGCGCTTTGTTCTGCAAAGGTTGCCTACACTGGAAGAAATACTAAAACAACAGAAAACACCACAATTGTTTATCCTCTTGGTTAAAAAAAAATGATGTAAGCATCCAAATACATTTGCCTCACAAATACGCTTAGATTTTGCCTCACTTTTTTTTCTGATGGACTGGATACAGTTGTTAATAATAGATTTCCATACTCAAAATTCACACACACCACTAGAATAAAATCCATCGACTTGAAGGGGACGTTATAGCAGCCCAGGAAAGCAGCTCTGCTGCTCTTCCAAATTGAAACCAAAACTGACTTTAAAATGACTGCAGCGGCGACGTTGCCTTTGTAACAGTTCTGGCATTAAACGCCCTTATCATTGGTGAATATACGATTTGTGTATTCTGTATATTACTCACATTACTATCAGCCCCAGGACAGCGCTAGGCATATTACTAACAGCAAGAGATACACAGTCTTCATCCCAAAACCCTTGCAACGCAGGTATAAAGCTCCAACTGGGTGGCAACAGACCTACAGAAAAGCTTCTAGGAAAAACAAAATGACTCACATCAAGATGGAAAGCAGTGTGTTCCTACACCCCAGCTGCCTAACCATTCAACTTGATCACGTTATATTTATCTGCTGCTCATAACAGTTTGTTTTATAATGCTTTTTTGTTTAGCTACAGTAGCCTTCCAGATTTACACAAGGAAAGGAGCAGGGGCTTACAGCGAGCAAGCCTGCCATGCACACACAGTCAAGTTCGCTGCTTCACCTCCCAGCCCAAGCCCCGCCAGGACAGCACAAGGACCGCCACGTGTGGTCATCCTATTATCATCCCTATTTCTCTTTTCCACGGCACAGCAGAGCTCTGTTGAAGCCTCGTTGCGTTAGTGCGGTTGTGGTAATTTTAATACGGGTTACCGCAGCAGAACGAGTGCATTTACTGCTGTGCTGCACAAACACCACGTCATGAGCGGAGCACGCCGAGGACTCCTACAACTTCCACACCACATACCGCCCATGCAGCAATCCTGATAAATACTTCAGGGAGAGAAAAAAAAAAAATGGGTGGGAACAGGATATTTTAATTGACTTGACACTAAATTCCACTCCCCACATTGAATCAGCCAAGCATTAAATTCATGTGTCTATTACGGTATGCGCAGATGTGTCAGGGTACACACGTAAGTGTTTCCAGTTGCTCACTGAGTTATTTTCTTGTTGAATAAAAATAATGTGAAAGCCAGTAAAGACCAGCAGAACTTGATAACAAGATGCAACAGCTACCTAAGGTTTTCAAACAATCCCAACAATTTCAGGCAAGAAATAACTTTTCAGCACTCCTTCCTTTTTTGGGGCATTGGTTTATTGGGGGTTTTTTAAATGCTACTGACTTAGCTTAGATTTATCTTACAGAATAAAATTAAAGAAAATCGAAAAAATTCAATATTTGTTCTATTGTTTTTTAAATAAGAACTTTGGTGATGCTGAACTAAAATATTTTTACAAATAAGATGTATTTCTTTTCTAGCTTAAAATATCAACAATTTAAAATTATATTTTTTTAAAAAACAGTAAGATTGAAAGGAAAGACCTCAAAATGCTTTAAATTTTAGTTGACTGAATGGAGAAATTTGTTTTCCGATTTTTGGTACATGTGAAATTAAGATATTTTAATGAGAAAATGCATAACATCTTGGAAAATATGCCAGCAATGTTCACAGGACAGAGGAACTACGATGCCACCGCCTCTGTTCAAAAACAAGAGAGGGCCAAATTCCCTGTTGGCCTAATCCTAGCAAAGCAAAGGGCATTAGATCAGGAAAGGCTTTGTCCTCC
Organism: Steatornis caripensis; assembly: GCA_013398225.1. NCBI lineage: Eukaryota > Metazoa > Chordata > Aves > Caprimulgiformes > Steatornithidae > Steatornis > Steatornis caripensis. Next base: position 236,160 of record VZSC01013301.1, on the reverse strand, counting down.
AGAAAGAAAATAATCTCTTTTTTTTGTAGGTAGAGCATCCTCTGGGCTGGTGTAAATCACCAGGATACAGTAGAGGATGTGGCCTCATACTTTTTAAATGATTCCCATCAAAACGCCGGTGGGACCCAGCGGGGCTTCGCGGCAGCGGAGCCCTTCTCTGACGCAGGGGTTTGTACAGACCAGGCTTTGTATTGGAACGAAAGCAGCCAGACCTTTTCAGGCCACCAAAGTCACTGAAGTCACTGCATTTGTTTGCACGATGCCCGGGATTTCTAAGCATTGCCCCTCTTCCTTTTTATATTATTTTTTTCCTTAAAAATAGGGTTTAAATTGTTCAGGGGGAAAACGCTGCTCTGCTGCCCATTCATCACCGCGCAGGGGCTGGGGAGCGATGGGCAGCGATGGAGAGCGGCAGTGAGAGCAGTGGGGCCTTTCAAACACAGCACCCGCTCCAATCTATTGTTATCTAACTCACCAGCAGAAAACAGAGTCTGATATTTCCCTTGAATCCAAAACGATCTACCACAGCAATTTTCATTACTCCAAGAAAAAGAGAGCGAGAGAGAAGGTGGGGGGGGGGCGAAATTAAAAAAAAGACATTACTTCTCTGAATTACACGCCACTTTCATAATTCTCCCTGAAGTACCACACAGGGACTGTGTTGAAGGGAGGAAAATGAAAACAGCTGTGGAGGTTTTGGGTTACACTGCAGCTCCGTGCTGCCTTTGGCCCTTGCCCACCAGTGCAGTTTGTTCTAATCCTGGTCGTGAATGTCCGTATTTGTTACCGCTCGCTAAGGCGAGTCTTCTGCCTCTTGGAATAATAAAAACTGTTGTGCGCTTATCTGCTAAGCTTCTTCGACAGTTGCAAAAAGTCAGCAAGTCAGCAACGCGCCCGGCGCCGTCACTCAAAGGGGTTGCCCACGGCCGCCGGCTGGGGCTTGTGTGTGGGCAGGGAGTGTGGGGCTCGGGGAAATCTGCGTCCCCCTCCGTAGGGCTGGCACTGCCCTTGCACCCTAGAGGTCCCCTTTCTCCTATTCTTTTTTTCCTTCTTTTTAATTTCTGCTACACGTGCCTCAAAACAGAGAAAGCATCTCCATTGGTAAACCAAATCCTAAAATAGGTCACATCATTTTCGGAAGGGATTTTGGCTCCCGAGACAGATTTTGATGAATACGAGGCGGCTTGCTTTCAGCAGGCTGTGATTTAGAGCAGCGTGGCCCTCCCCTTCCTCGCTCTCACCCCCTCCACACTGGCCAGGTCTCGCCTCCGTCCTCCGCTCTCCCTTCAGGTCCACTGTGCTGCCACACTATTTCCTGCTGCTGGGCTCCTATTTTCTCCCTAATCCCTGACTTCCTCCACACTCTCCAAATAGTGCTCCTCAGCCTCAACTTTATTAACTTAAGCTGTTTATTCTTCTGCCGCTAGAAAGTAATTCTGTGCATTCCCTTCTCCTCTCCTCCCTGTGTCCCCCTACCCCCATCCCCAACCTCACTGCATGCTGAGAAAGCATTTGCCCCTTTAGAGAACCACGTATATTTTTTTCCCCAATGCATTTGGGAGAGACAAGTTGGGGGGGAGAGGGGGGTGAGTTCCTGGCAGCTCCCCACCAGAGGATCGTATCTGTTTTTAATTTAGATAGTTAAAAATCGCAGCCCCGTTGGAATCTGGAAGAGGAGCATGTGTGCATCTCTGCGTGTGTGGTTATAGAGGCGCGCATTGTGTTTGTCTGTATGGAAATAGGGTGACATGTTTATTGTGTGTGTGCACGCGTGTTGGTTTTGCTCATGTGGAAATGGGGCGGCGTGTTGTTTGTGGCCTGTGAGGTGCTTGTATCTGTGTTATATCCGCTGATTCTGACGTTTCTATCCATGCAGGAAAGTCCGAGAGAGCAGTCGAATATGACATCAAATAAGTATTGACCATCTCTGCCACGGTAACCTGAAAAGCTCCCCTGGGAGAGCCAGCTCACGGCACAGCACCTTGGGAGGAGATGCAGACCAGAGAGGCAAAGCTCAGTCACAACCATGGGTTTGGAAACACAAGCACCTGTGCTTGAGCACCTCTGGGTCTGCACGGGGCGATAGCAGCGTGGTGTAGACTGGGATTACACCTCCAAAGGCCAGACTAGACAGGCAGCACTGGGCCACGTGCCCAGTCATGACCAAGGAAAGCCAGCAAGCAACTGGTTTCTACTGGCGGATCTCTCCTTAGCAGCAACATTAGGGAGCTCAACTGTATTTTACGTTCCTCAGNGGGATTACACCTCCAAAGGCCAGACTAGACAGGCAGCACTGGGCCACGTGCCCAGTCATGACCAAGGAAAGCCAGCAAGCAACTGGTTTCTACTGGCGGATCTCTCCTTAGCAGCAACATTAGGGAGCTCAACTGTATTTTACATTCCTCAGCCCCAAAACCTGAGGATCCTTACTTCCACGTGCAGTAGACACACATATCAATATATTAAAAAGCATATATAGGACTATATATGTATCCATGCACATGCACACCTACGGAGTCTTCCATGTAGCCCTCCATGCACATATACAAGGGACCACGGAAAACACCGTGTGAAGATGCCAAGGCNAGGATCCTTACTTCCACGTGCAGTAGACACACATATCAATATATTAAAAAGCATATATAGGACTATATATGTATCCATGCACATGCACACCTACGGAGTCTTCCATGTAGCCCTCCATGCACATATACAAGGGACCACGGAAAGCACCGTGTGAAGATGCCAAGGCAGTGCCGAGGGGAGGCTGGGCTAATGCCTCTGCCTCTAATGCAGTTCACTTCCTCTACAGAACCCAGCAAAAGTGACGTATTACAGGAGCTTATAAAAATCCCCCTGAAGAATAATTGCAAAAAGAAACAAATTATGCTAAGCGGTGGCCAATAATTTCACCAGGGATGGAGGCTGTTAGACCAGCCGGGAAGGTCCTCGTCTCTGCTCCACCCTCCTCCAGCTGGGACAAGCCCTGCCTAAGGGGCAACAGAGTCAGAAGATATTTTTGGGGGGTGATTAATTGTGCCTCCATCAAAGGGGAACCGAAATCACCATCTGCCCAGAGCTGCTCTTGGCAATGGGCATATCCCAGCGGTAGGGCTCACCCACGAGCGGACAGACCGACAGACACCCATAAGCCTGCTCCCAGTGCTTCACTGTCCATTCAGTTAAAAAGTTTTTCCGATGGATACAAAGCCACCCTTCCACAGTCTAAGCTGCCACTCCATGTGCTACCCACGGCAGGTGGGGGCACAGGTTATTCACTTGGCTGCTGCTCTGTTGGGATATTTGAAGAATATTCTCACGTCTCCTCTAGTCTCTAAACTACAGAGTGCCCTTCATCTGTTTGCTCCTCTTTGGTCACCTCATGAAACCTCAGCTCCTTCTTGTTTTCCTCTATACTGCTGAATTGCCAAGGGAACAAATTCCCTGTAGCGTTAATAAGTATTTTTGGCCTCTGCTCAACTGCTGACCCAAGAGGAGGTATTCTTTTGAGACGAAAAAAAGAAAGAAAAAAAAAAGGGGCCAGCAAGTTCCCTCCCCCTTTTCCTTTTCCTCCAAAAAAATAAAATAAAATAATCACACAAGTGATGAAAAATGGGCCATGTGTAAAGAACTGCAGACCCCAGGGGCAGCTCTGGATTGAACTCCCTATTTATACACGGTTTTACATTATTATTTACTACAGTAATCAATGTAAAAACACTGCCTACCCTAGCAACCCCTGTGTCATATGGTGTGTATACATCACCTCTGGGAAGCAGGTCAGCTCTATAAAGAAAATCAGGCATATTTAACGTGAAACTCTGTAGTTTTTACAATGTTTTTAAAAATGTTTTACAACATGTAGAAATGCTTCCATAAAAGCAGACTTATTAATCCCAGTTTTAAGCTGTCTTTTAAAGTGTAGTTTTCTTACACAAATATTTTCCTTGTCTCCCCACTGCTCCCTGCCCCCCCCCCTTTTAAATAACGTTATAATAGAAAAGGAACCAGGTTCTCAGACAGGGAAGGCAGCTCAGCACCACCCACCCTCACAGACCCTCAATTTCCCCCCAGAAGACAGGGGAAAGAGGAGGGTTGCCTATCCCAAAGGAGATAACTCTCGTAGGCACTATCAGCAACGGGGGATATCTGCAGGATTTAGCATGCTTTCTTACACTTACGCCAAGACTTAGAGTCTTTGCACCAAATGTGAAGTTCTCAGCTAAGTCTAAATTAGGAACGCAACTGGGCCCCTTTCCCCACCAAGGGAGAGCTATAGACAGCTCAGGTCTGAGTTGCCCTCTGGACATATCCATCCCTTATTAATGTTGGAAAGAGTCTAGCATAATTACATGCCTAATTTAGGAACGAGACGCAAAACAAACGCAGGCCCTATTCCTGGAGATGCCTCCCTACTGGGTACCCACCACTGTTCCCCCGGGGAGCCCCAGGAGGGCTGCCCACTGCAGCCTGCCCGCACCCCTACCACCCCCTGGCCCCATCGTGGGGCTGAGCTTCCCACCACACCGCTGGAGGTACCACGGGTCCAACTGAGACACCCAGGATCACCCAGGGAGGGCACCATTCCCACAACAGAGAGCTTGGGCACTGCAGGTGTGGTTGCAGTGCTTTCACACCCCCCAGGGCAGCCCGGCTGCTGCACACGAGCCCTGGGAAGGGGCAGCGATACAGAGGCGAGCGCTGCAGCAAGCAGCACAGCGGAGCCCTTAGGGCACCCGCAGCCTACACACCTCAGTAAAGCCACACAAACTAAGTCCATTTCTGCAAGATAGTAGTTTAAATCTGCCTGGCAGCATCTCTGAGGAACACGACAGATCAGAAAAGTGCTATACAGATGACAGCTCTGTATTACTGCTTTGGCAATGATTAATTTATTTAAAAAAAAAATCCATTGCATTGCCATTTAAAGTTTCCATCAGCCAGATACATAAAAATTCATTCTCAGATAAGACAAGCTGCCTTGTCCACCCCGACTTCTGATCCTCACAGCAATTCCCTTTGAGTAACAGCCCTTTTTACAGATGGCAAAACTAAGACACGTAGGACTTTGGTAACTTGCCTGAGGTCACACAATTTTTCTAAATCCTAACAGTCCGTGTTCAAAAGCATCACAGCTTCATGGTACGGGCTGGACACTGCAACATTTCAGTGATGGGGGACAGGATCGCTGGTCCCTGCCATCTGGCTAAACCTATTCATGCCCGCCACTGGCCTCACTCTGTAATAAGCTTGACCGCTCCGATGGGGAGATGCTGTTTATCTTTCCCCCCGCCACGACCCCACTCCATAGCTTCCCTTGCTGGTCCTTCATTGGACCCAGATTTCTACCCTGCCTGCTGTTTTTCCAGCAGTAGCATTTTGGCTCCTGGCAGACTGGAGAGACATTTCTGTCGGCAGCTCAGGAATTCCCTTTGTGTCTTTCCTGAGTTTAGGCTCACCTTGATGCTAGTCTCTGACCCCTCTTTAATGCAGAGGAATGTGTGAAAAATTTATTCCCCTTTTCATTAAGAACTCATTTAAATTCACCAAAAGGTGACCCGGCTCCCTCCACTGTGGCTATATTGCTCTCTGTGAAGCTATTTTATTTCTGACTTTGAGTTCAACAGAAAAGTGAGATCTCACATCCACTGATCCAGTAGTTTAATTCTTTGGCATTGACGATGAATAAAACCACAAGGAGACACGTTTGAGGTACATTTCTCATGCTCATAAACAGTCTGACCAGCTACAAGGAAAGGCTGTGCGTCCCTGGGCATAGCGCCCTCCTCTTAGCTTGCTTAATTAGCAATTGTGGGAAGAATGGGAATCTGATTTTCCATTAAAAACTTAGAAAAATATTTGTTTTGTTTATTTGTTTTTCGCAACACACAAAGCGAAAGCCAAACCCGTCATTTCTACTCTAGTTTGTTTTGGTTTTTTGACAAGTGAAAAATCGACAATCCTAGACTTGAAGTGGTTTGGGAGCTGATCTGGAAAAGGTGCCAATGCAAATATTGTCATCCTTTGTGCAAAACTTCATTAAAAAAAAAAAAAAACAAAGGGAAAAAGGAGAAGCAATTTTTCATCCAAAAGCACTTTGGAAAATCAAAGCCCAATTGTCAGCTCACTTTATTCTCAATCCAGTTCTTATTAATGTCTCTTAATCTCCTGTGTGTTTAAGAGCTGCATGCGTTGCAGCAACGTGCGTACCTGTGGCACAGCAGCCTGCGGGCGCACCATGAAGACACGCGGAGCTGGATGCAGCACAAGTGCATCAGGAGAGGCAGCGAAGGCCCTTGCCCAGAGGACCCCATCATCTTCAGCGATGTGAGGGGCAGAGAAGGCAACAGCTTGTCATTCCTCCTAACCAAAGGGAAGGTGAGGCAGGAGTAGGGAGGAAAACGGGCACCGGGGTTGTTGTACTCCTGCCTCCTCAAGGCTTTACTTAGCCCATAACTGGCCGAGACACGTTCACCAATCTACTCAACGACATCCCTCTCCGGCGCATTGACCACAAAATTACCCTTCGTTCCTCCCAGCACAGCAGGATTGCTCGGCAGATATACCCATGGCAATCCTCCCACAAGCACCTTGATTGCAGGAGAGCTGCTCTGCTGCTGCTGCTGCTGTCCCCGGTGTGCCAGGAGAAGCTGGCTACTCAGCATAAGCCGCAACCAGCTGCAGTTTTCCTTATTTGTGTCACTTGTGTATTTGGTTTGCAGAGGGGGGAAGGAAAAGGCCCTAATACAATTTATTTTTTAAATGAACCTATTTAAAACTATGGATGTCGACTTTTCAGTAGTCTTCTGGGGGCTGTTACAAAGGGGCCCTAGTTGAAATCTATCTGAAGGGAGTTAACCACAGCCCTTTGCTCACACATGTGGTATAATGTAGGCTCTTTATTGCTTTTCTTTACTCCCCCCCCACACACATTTAAGATACACAGAGTAGAGCTTTTCTAAATATCTTACAAGTGTGTTTGTGTGTACACTGGATTTATGGCAGAAAGGGGAACCTACCTCTGCCCTCAATTAAGGAAACTCGTGAGCAAGCAGGACTCAACACCAAGCTCCGCACAACAGCCAGGAGAGGGCTGCTGGAGGAGAGTATGACATAGCCTAGTGACACTTGGAGATGACAAACACTCTAGTCTTACAGGAGAATAAGTTCACACACCAGGATTTCAGGAGAAAGGGAGCCAGTGCACCAGGGAAGGATGTCAGACTCAAGACCCATGCATCTCCCTCCAGAGAGAGAGAAGCCAGTCTGACCCTCCACATCTAACGCTTGGTCCTGCAAAGAGCTAAGGCTTGGACTCGTCTCCTCTAGTTTTTGGGCAGCCAGATGAGGCACACAATCTCAGATCGTGGTCACCTGAGACTCCCACTGCAGTCAAAGAACAGAAATCAGCTCCCTCAGGGGCAGGCTTAAATCCTTAAAGCATGCCCAAACCATCTGTTGGAGGTGTTTCTGCCTCTCTGCTGCCCATCCGACCACCTGGGCTCAGGCTGGGTGTTTGCAAGCCCAGCTGCATGCCCTCTTCTCCCCGAGGCGCTGCTGCAATTGCAAGGCTTCAGGTTGTGAGTGGGATGAGACATACCTCATCGGGATGAGCTACCCTTCACCTGTCACAGCCAAAGCCCGGGTACCGGGGAAGGAATATGTGGACCACCCACCACGGCATCAACGACAAATGTAGGTGTTGGCGATGACATCTGTGTTCAAGAGTGATGAGCAGCTCAGGCCACCCAGCACCCACGATGCCAGAACCTTGTTCCTTAACCACAGGGAAGAGACAAAGGGTTATGTTTCAATCATCTAACACCGGCACCTAATTGTCACACCTACCTCTCCCCCTTGACCATCAAGAGTGGCCAGGATCCAGGATCACCGGATGGGACATCAGCTGAACATCTCTTCCATGTTACACCAGGTGTCCTGAGATGGTCCTAGATCCTCTCTAGCCCCCCCTCACCCTAGCGTCAAGATTTTCACTGATTTTCACCAGCAGCCTTTCCAGGTGCCTGGAGATGTCATGCATTTGGTGGTGTCATGAAAGGACAGGAGCTCAGCTGGTGTAGATCAGCCTTGATAGGCTGAAGTCACCAGTTGAAGACTTAGCTCAAAGTTGGCATCCCAACATTTAAGACTACACAAACCGCAAATTTTTAACCTAGTGGGGTTTTTGGAGCTCTGCTTTGCCGCACTAATGTGCCTTTAACATTGTTTCTCCCCTGCTATGCATGTTATATTAGCACACACGCACACGCGCACCCTGTATACAGAGAAAGTCTATAAAACAGAGCACTCGTATAATTTTAAAATAGACAAATCAGTTTAAAGCATTAAAGTAAATCTGGTAAAAGAAAATCTCTCCTGGGTTGACATTTTGTTTGCCAAGTTTCAGCTTGGAATGAATTTTTATGACTGAGTTATAAACCCTCGAAAATAGTGGTTTATAATGGAAATCTTGACAAATTCCTAACACAGGCCCCATTGTAACATATTCTGTACATATCCCATTGATGTATGGTAATAACAAGTTTTATATAAAACATTTTAACCATGGGAGCAACGTGGTTATCTTCAGGCTTCCAAAAATATTTTTCATAAATAGGTGGCTTTTTCAATTGGGCAAAATCAAGGAATTGAACATCAAAAATGACATCTAAATATTCATCTGGATTTCAAAAGAGAAAAAAAAATCACAATAATCCAGAACCCATGATGTTTCTTTGGCTGAAAAGCAGCCACTAACTGAGTAGCAACTCTGCTCTAATATAACTCTCAATGCAGGATGGGGTATTAGCCATGAGCAACAGAAATGACTTTCTTAGAGGATTATCTGTAGGTCTGAAACAATAAGCAACTTAAAAAGCAAGCTATTCCCTGAGCAGGCAGGCTGATAAAACCGGGATTCGAAGGATTTGCATGCCAGGTCCCCAAGACCTTCTCTCCTGCAAGGTACCCGCTGCCTTTGCCCCAGCAGCTCCTCATCGCTGCTCTGTCTTGGGCTCAGCCCAGGCTCAGGCCACCTGGCACGCCAAACCCAGGTACCACACGCTTTCAGCTCCACTGAAGTCAGTGACATGATGCTGTAGGGACGAGGAGCAGCCGGAGCTGTGCATTTGACCCTGCCCTCGGTATTGCAGGGGCAGTGATGGGTGCTCCAGGGACGGGACCAGGTGAGGGGCAGAACAGACGCCTTTCCCCAGCGCCTTCCACTCTCAAACCTGCATTTGACCACCACGCTTGATCCTCGGTCCACAACCCACAACGGGTCCCCCTAGACTCCAAAACATGGCAGTCTTTAGACAGGCAGCCTCCTTGGGGGTGGAGAAAGGCAAATAGTGATTTTCAAGGCAATTATATCTGCAAGTAAGTACTTTAGTCTATTCACTAGCAAATGCTGAGGCTGCAGGTACATGAACGAAAGCAACAATAACAATTCTATTCTCTTTTTTCCCCCCAATGGTGTTAGAAGCTCTGTCTCTGAAATATTTCTAAATCATGAATTTTCCTAATAAATGAAAAATTCATCCTTCCTTATCTAGCCTTGTATTGTTCTCATCAGATAGGGAGGTTCAAGTTCACCAATGAGAAACTGAGGCCCATAATTATGAGGAACTAGGGGTATATTTTTGATTACATTTAGGTATTGAACTGGACATGCAATCAAGATGCCAAGAGCTTTTTGTGAACTGGAGTGCAAAGGGATGAACCATATAATGTGGATTTATTTGCTTTAAGGTAACATATCTTGTCTAAGTGAGTTTTCCAGGCTCTCTTTTGAATCATTTGAAGGCGGCACCTTCATGAGATGATTCAGACCATCCTAAAACAGTCAAGATTAATCACTGCCTGGTCATACTTTTCCCGATTACAGAGGGAACCTAAATAAGCAACTCCTATAGGTCCCCTGAAGAGAGTCAAATAGCTTGTTTTGGCAAAGCAAGAATTTAAACTTGCACCTACATCGTCCTCGGCAAACATGGAACTACTTCATTTACATCCAACCAAAGGGAAAAAATATGGGTATTTTCAGTGTGCATAAACGGGCACATGAAATAAAGCTGCTTCTATGCACACAGATGCGCATGCACTCAGAGAAGTACAGTCACTGCAAGCCTGATTTGCTCTCACTGATAAAAGCAATTTCCTCTTCAAACAATCATCCCAGACCTTAGGTCTAAATTCCTTCACTTGCATCCAAGGGAGCAAGCCATTTCCATCTCTGATGCATTCCTCTTACTTTCATTGAAACCGATTACTACACTGCTGCTTTAGCATGAACATAAATTTTTCCGACTTAACATGTTGCTTTAGGACTCGGTTCCACTCGACAGTAGACTTCCATATGTGCTGTAATGTTTGTGTTTCTAAGCAATGCCTCGACAACCACATCAGGGCTGCCGAAAGACGAAAATGAAAAGCCTACTTTTTAATTTTCTTTTTCTGGTGATCTCAGTTGGAAACTCAAAGTAAAAAAAAGGTCGTCTATATTCACCAGAAGAAAAGTAGCCCATAGGGCCAGCGTGTTGTTAACACACACCAAAAACATTTTGGTGGCATGAGTCTACTTTAGAAAAAATAATAAATACACTTCACTGGGATTAGGTTGGGAGGAAAAAAAAATAATTTGCTGACATATGAGAGGCACCGCAAAATATCTTGTCCTTATTGCAAATGCCAGCAGGTGTTGTCTAGGGGTGTTTTTTTCTTTTTAAATGCCAGAGTATTTCCACACATGCAGCCCTGGCAGCATCATTTTGCATACTTTGTTGAACAGTTGACAAATTAACTGCATAAACTTGCATGAGTTCCATTCTCCAGCTATTCATGAGCAAGCAACAGTTTATTCAAATGACTTGATCAGAGAAGATAATAGCTTTACTTTTCCCTTTTTTTTTTTAAGAGCAAGATCTAAATATCATTGAAGTCTGTGGAGAGATGCAGAGGTTTTAGGATCATTACGAAAATGTGGTCTGACACATACTATAGGATTTCACTCCGGTGCTCCTGTAGCACACCCTAGAATTTATGCTCGACTGAAGACCAGCCCCATTATTTTGCTGGGCTTTGAGAATCAAGCATTTATGCTTTAGTTCTACAAAGCATTTAAACACATGCTTAAGTCCCTCCCTAGTCAATAAAAGCACTTAAACACATACTTTGTTCCTGCTGAAGTCAACTGGATGTTGACACAGCAAGAAGCTCGCTGAGCAGAACGGACTGCTAGCAGGGAGGCTCAGTGAACTGCATCACTGTACTTTGGAGCTTAGAATGAGGGATGCATTTCTTCATTTTTATAGCAATCAACCAATGAACTTTCCATCCCATATGACATTTGAGGATGTTAAGATTTGATCTAGTTTGGAGCTGGTGTGCCAAGTCAAAAATATATATATATGTGTATATATTTTTAATGAAGCACAAATGTTCTCAAATATTTCATGTCGCTCTCTTAACAGTGTGCCTCAGCCGGGCCAGAGCAAGCTTTTTCAATGCTTCTGTTCAGCTTCTGTTAGGAGATATTTATGTGCAATGCAGCCCATGCCAGTGTCAAAGTGATTGCTTCCCCCAGTCCCTCCGCACCGCAGACACACAGAACTGCCCATGGCAAAGGGCACCCAAACTCCCGCAACATCTGCTTCCACAACACTAAACTGCTTTGGTGGAAAATATCCCCCCCTGGACCCCTCTGTGTCAAACCGTGATCATCTCTCTATCAAGCAGACCACCCTAAAGCAAAACTCCAGCTCTTCACCACGCCGCCCCCACAGAGCCTTCCCCAGGCCCGAGCTGCCTCCCGCCACACAGAGCCAGCTCCTCTGCGCCTTGGTGAGGCTGTGGGACGTGCCGGCTGCCTCTGCTTTTCCTCCTCCCCATTTAGAAATTTATTCTAACCTCAGTGAAGTGGTTAGGGGCACTTAAGAGCCAGTTATGGCTCATTAGAGGCTGGGCTGGGTTGGTTGCAGCGAGGAAGATGCCGAGAGCTGCTGTGGCCAGGTTTAACAGTATTTTTCTCCCCCTGGACAGTACCTGGATTCAAAGGGGCAGCAAGGGAAAGAGTCTTAAAAGGAGCAGCCAGGTTTTTTTCCCTGGTCCACAGTAACTGTGACATCTCCCCTTTAAAGCTCAACAGCAATAGTCCAAACCCTAAATGCTGCTCCTCTGCCCCACCATCCCCCGCCCCCCAGCACCCACATCTAGGGTGAACAGGGCTTGCTCTGCCCATGCTACAGGGCAAAGTCCCATAGAAATGGAAGTTACAGTAATTATAGCTTGCCCTAACATATGGTTTCAAGGATTTTTCGCCATGTAAAATGCATGAATATGCATCATAACTAGATGTCACCGCTTAAGTTACGTAATCCTGCACAAACATATATTTAAGAAGGACCCGACATCCTCTGTTTTTTAAGGGGCTTTAGCCATGATTAATTCTCAGAGCTTATTAATCACAACATGTGCTAGCGTTTGATAAATTGCCCAAAAGTTGCATTAGCTAATAAGTATAAGAACAAAACGAAATAGTTTCATCTGTTTTTATAATAAGACAAAGAGCATCATGGGAGCATACACGGTGGTCATGAATAAAAGAGAAACATTCATTTATGATAATTGGTTTCAGCTCCCCGTTTGGCTGGTTCTTGTGACCTAAATGTATCCAGTTGTTTCCTTTCTTTCCCGTTGGTTTTTGGGTCACTCCTAATGGTTTAATTCAACAAAAAATGTCTACCATTTCCTGTAACCTCTGTCTTTTTTCATTCCTCCTTCCAAAATGTTTTTTTCTGTGCAGCATCTAGAGAAATCTCCCTCTCTCTCTTTCTCTGCTTCCTTCCAAGTGAACAAAGTCAATATTGTTGACAGAGAAAAGGTTTAACTCCAGGCAAAAGGAAAAAAAAAAGAGTAATAGTCATTTATTTGTCTCCACTTTTGAGTTCACAAGGGTTTTTTGTTTGATCCTGGCGGTCAAGACTTTGACACGGAACATGCCCCCTCTGACCATGAACAATTTATGGAGGGAGAAAGAGACAAAAATCCTCATTCATGTTTAAGAAAGCAAAGGAAATGGCTGTAGATTAATATTTGTGCATTTGTAGCAAATTTTCTGATAGGTCTGTAACACATTCAACCACCCTGGTTGAGAAACACAAGAGGCGAAACTCAGCCCTGGAGAGTTGAGTTTTGTTACTCTTGGACACCTTTCAAAACATCAGCCTTCATTCTGCTTTTCTTAGGGCAGCTTTTTCTTCCAGCAGAGAGTGAAAAATATTGTATGGCATTTCCAAGAAGGAGGTGCATGCTGGCTGGGGTTACCTTGAAGCGCAAGCAGGGAGCGCTTGCCACGGTCCTTCCATTTGCACTCTCGCCTGATGCTCCCTGAACATCACAAAGCAGCTTTACATCTCCTATTTGCTCCTCTCAAAGCGACAAGTAATGAATTTTCTAGTGCGAGATCCTGAGTTCAGGCTGGTGGGAGACGCGGCACAGTGCAGCACTGGGATGCCAGAAGGCTGTTAGCACTCAGCAGAGATGCTCTCACATACGCCATCAGGAGTCCCTGTTCCCAGTTATATTCACCACATTAAAACTATTTGGGCTGAAATTCTCCTTTGCCAGGTGTCTGCCTCCAGCAGAATTTTCTAGGAAATTACAAGGAGGGTGGGAGAGGGGAAGGCCTGGCAGCTTTCCAACACAAGATTAGAGAAAAGTGCTTAGTCGATGTAAAAACAAATCCTAACAATTATTTTTTTGGAGATTCTCTCATGCCTCCATCCTTTGGAAAAGGGACTGGAAATTTGGTGTCACCCTGGGAACAGGGATGTGCCTTTTGCATCCAAATTTGGCAAAGTGAAAAGCCTTTGAAAACATCCTAATGAAGATTTATTAGCCTTTGGGAGAAAAAACCTCTACAGATTCTGTCTGCCTTGATCTCGCTCCATTTCGGGGCTTCTGGGGCTTGCTCAGGCCTTTCCTTGCTATGACTCCCTTCTTGGCTGCTGGACATGGCTGCGGCTCTGGGCACAAGAAGAGAGACCCAGAAAGCCATCCCTGTCATCTCAGTCCCTGGGCTCCCACCGTAGTGCCTCGCTGCCCAAATCGTGCGAAGAGGAAAGCAACAGAACTGCAAAGCAGGAGAAATGGAGGAAGGACCAGGCAGAAGCCAGGACCAAACACCTGGGGGAGAGATTGAGCCCAGGAGGACACTTGTTACAACATCAGGGAATTGGGACCAGGCAGAAAAATGAGGCAGGATAGTCTGGCAATAAAAAATAATAAAAGCACAGATAAAATATATGCACAAGGAAATGGATGAAGGCCACAGATAAGGCCTTAATTGTCATGTTTCAAGGCTTCTGAGTTTCAGCCTTAAATTTCTCATGTATAACAACTTGTGTCTGTTATCATTTCTGGAACACCTAGAGCTGTTCACCAGACCAGCAAAGCATCTCACTGCTACATAAACCACCCACTGAAACAGCTGACAGGCTAAAAAGACACAGCAGGATGTAATGAGAGGGCAGAGACAGTCAGACTAGAAACTGGGATGATTTTGAGTATGCTAATGTTACGTATGAGGTGTAGTGAACTGCAGTAGTAAATCAAAGTCTGCTCTCAAAACACTCATACGCCTGTTATCCAGACACCCTCTGGCTGGAAATCCGTTCCCCACAAAATCATGAGTGTGACATAAATACTCATGTGATTTCAAACCATATGATATCTAGGATATTTTTAGTCCTTGAGAATCATGGTTTCTTGCAATCTTGAGCAGCAGAAATTCTGTTTTTCTGTTATTGAAACCTGTCCTTGCCCATTGGATTGCACACCTCAGAGGCTGAGGCTTTCAGAAAATAAATCCAACCAGGAGAAACTCCAGCTAAAATCATGGGCATCACCAACACTCCGTAAACTGGCAGTACTCATTCCTAAACACGCGGTAGAGGCTGGGAGTGTAAATGGTTTCAAGACATGACAGTACACATGCAGATGGAGTAGCTCTATCTGCAG
Source organism: Steatornis caripensis (assembly GCA_013398225.1). Taxonomy (NCBI): domain Eukaryota; kingdom Metazoa; phylum Chordata; class Aves; order Caprimulgiformes; family Steatornithidae; genus Steatornis; species Steatornis caripensis. The sequence goes on along the minus strand of VZSC01013301.1, from coordinate 221,142 downwards.
CTAGTAAATACAGACGTCCAAGCACAAATTGGAGGATGCTTCAGGGAAGATTCATGCTATATTTTCCCTATTCCTGGGGGTGTATTAAAGACTGCTACTGGCAACTGGGTCCCGGGTAGATGGACCTCTCCATCAGAGTGGCTTTGCTCGTCTCTGTAGGGGCTGCAAGCCACAGCCTGGACGTGCTGTGACCAAACCTCAGCTCTCAGGAATTGCAACTCACGTGTGCCACCACCAAGGGTCATGCAAAGACTCTCCTGCCTGCGAGGTAAGAGCAACCACTACTTCTCCGAAATGGTCCCAGCTTGGCTGCTCTGGTTTGGGGATGTATTTCACTCAATACAGCCACAGGCTGGATCCCCCATTGCCTCCGCAACATCACCCAGCACAAACACAGCCTCAGAGAATTCCGCTACAAACTCGACATACCTCCCCTACAAGCACAGCAAACCTCGTGACTGCAAGCCAAATAGCAAGCAGAAGGGTCAGAAAACTCCTTTCACGTCAGAAAATTAAAACCTACTGTCTAGACAAGAGATCAGGAATTATCTTAAATTCCAAGCAGCAATAATTGACCAAGGGGAAGGGGAAGAAAAAAGGAGAAAGGCTTTATTAACAGAGGATGATTCTTTTGGGGTATGCCATACCAATAAGAGGAAACTATAAGATTTTGTTGTCATGAGGCTATCGAAGGCTCACTGCAGCAGGTTTTCTTCCTAGTTCTGCACTTTTCTATCATGGAAAATCCATGTGTTGTATCATGTACTGTCCTAGTGCCAAAACTTTCAAAGGAGACAGGCTTGTTACTGCACGAGACATCTGCTTTGTGTCTATTTGCATTAGTCATGACTGAAAACATGATTTAAGGGAACTGCACATCTTCTTAAAATACGACAGGCATTAAAATGTTATTGCATCCTCTCAACAGCTTCAGAAAACTGTTTTTCTCTACTCTTATCAAACTAGGAGAAATGGTGAAGCCAAATTCTATAGGATAACCACACAAAAACAACTACAGCATGGACTTTCCAACAGAACAGAATGAGTAGCTTTGTAGAAAAAACTAGCACTTTACCAAATACTCAAATTATGCATAAGCTTTAACATAAAAAATGCCTCTGAGTGATATTAGAAGTTTCCAAGTAATCTCCAACACAATATATCATAATCACTTCACATACCTAGTTTCACTTCTAAAGATTTTTAGGCACAAGCCTGCACAAATCTGAGCCACTCCACTGCCCCATCACTTGTAATGATGTTAAAACATCAGTTAGACTCTCTGTTCTTTTCTCTTTTAGCTTACACTTCTCCTCACTCTCCTCCACAAGTCATAGCTCAAAGATGCTGGGACATGCTTTGTCACAAACCGAGCTGACAAACATGAAGCAGGCAGCTCAATAAGTTTCCGACAAACAATACCTGAAAAACTCTGAAAACTTTGCTTTTGTTAAAAATCACAGTGCCACGAGCAGGGCACGATTCATATTTTTCTGTAGTAAGATTCACAATATTCATTAAGACTATTCAGCAACGGTATTCAGCAAAGACAACATTCAGTAACAAAACATTTGGTAGGACAAATGTATCTCTAGTTTCTTTTGGAGGCAGTAGGTTAATTAATAAGGGATGCCTGTGTCGAAGACTGTGGAAATCTTGCAGGGTACTCTTTGTTTCTAGATCTGCCTGGCAATGGTAATCTGCAGCTACTCCAGAAATAGAAAGACATACCTTTAGCAGTACACTCTGGTTCCCTATACCTTTAATTATCTCAATAACACTTTGAGATGATCCGCAATTCTACGCAAAAGCAGGTGTGGCATCCAGTTTTGCACTAAGCAGCATCTCTGTTCCCTGTTTTAGGTGAGCGCTTCTCACTCTTGAGGGGACTTCTACACATCCCCCAGCTGCACAGAGGGCCCGCAGAGCTGTTGGTGCTCAGGTTTAGCTGTGAAAAGTGACTGCCTCTAAATCTTTTCAAATTATTTCAATTGCATGAATAAAGCAAAGATTTAGAGATGTGGGCTGGATCTCTAACTGCACAGGGCTCTGCACAGTGACTTGCATCTTCAACTTACCTTGCAAACACTAACAGTGAGCGTGACAACAGGTGTGCCATTTTTCGATGTCACTCCACCCAGCCACATGCTTTTGCAATGGTTCCATTTCATTATATCCCAGCACGTGTTTTCTCCTGTGTTGCTAGCTGTTATACCAAATAAATATATCTCTAAACAAAAAAAAAAAAAAACAACCCCGCAACAATTGAGTCTTGCATTAAAGTATGAGCATTTTCTAGTATTTTTCCTTTTATTTTCCCCATTTAATGACCTCTCCTCTTGCCTGTGCTACCCAGCTCACTCAAGGGTGCATCAACACACGCAGCATGTCAGCATATTTACAATGTGTTGGGATTTATGCATGGTTTTGCATATGAGAATAGGAATTGCTCGCCTTGCAAGCTATGCAGATGACATGCTTCTCATTATGACAGGGTGAGACATGACCTGCCCCATCCCTAGCCACAGATTGCTCCAGGCACACGTTTCCTTCCTTCTACCAGGGCTGAGGCTCCTTTCACAGATGACAAATGGCAATTTGAGGTGGTTCGCCTGATGTCTCCGAGGCCAGCGACAGGCTGTGGTTGTCACAATCTTGTGAAGGGGCAGTAAAGAGAAGCTCTACCAAAAGGAAGAGTGATGGGATTTATAAAACATTTAGTAAAAGAGTAAATAACTCCCAGAAACAGAGCGCACAGCCGCAGCCTGGTCTGCTCCAGCAGGGCAAGGGAGACAGGAGAGTCACTGCAAACCTCCCTCACAAAGGTGTCACTCTGGCGAGATGAGGTCCTGCAGTGGGCTGCTCTGCTGGCGCCTCAGCCCCTCACAGATCATTGGGGGAAAAAAATCGTACAAAGGAACACCAATAACATGCAAAACTTAGATAAAATCTCACCCTCCCTTCCAGGTGCATGGTGGGTTTGCATCATGGCACAGAGTTGGAACATGGGCAGTGCATGGCTTACCTATGCTGGCAAACAGGCTGAGAGGGGAACCAGCCACTTTTACAGGACCAGTTTCCAGGACAGGCCACCACAAGCCTGCAAAGTGCCCAGAGGTGATGCCAGCGAGCACCAGTACCTCTCCATGCTCCCTTCTCTCGCCCTCAGCAGTAGAGGTGCCAGTAGCGGCTCCTGCTGCAGGGAGTCCTGTGTGAGATCAGGGGTACCCCGACTTCACGCCCAGCACCCGCATTTCAGGCGCAGGATGGGTCTGCAGGGGGGACCATCCCCCAGCATCCCGAGCCAGCTGCAGGTGCAGCACTGGCTCAACCCAGAAACGGGGTCAGAGCAGAGAGCAAAGTGCTGGCCCAGTGTCTTCACAAATGTTGTTTTAAAGGTCTTTTTAGTTTTTCACAGTTCAGCCAGGCAGGCAGCAATGACAAAAGATGGCTGTGCAAACTCCTCTTGCCTGCTGTGTGGAGGAACTGGGACTAGCACAGCACAGGCTACTAAACTGCCCCAGAGTCCTACAGGTGAATGATGAGAGATGGAGATGACGTCCCAGAAATGGTGTTTTTGCCATCCTACCAACCTCAAAAGTCAGACTTAAAACCATAGTCTAAAGACTAGTGATAAAGCAAAAGCCTCTGCCAAAAATATAGGCAGGACATTCCTGCCAGAATATACGTTAAAGACAGACATACAATTATTTTTTAGAGTTGCTGGCACAGTGCTCTCAGGAAACCTTTCCCTTTAAACACTAAAATTAAACAAACACATGAAACGCAGGGAGAAATGTAATTACTTTATAGCTTGACTTTGGTCTATTGCCTCGGGTATCCAGTTCCTTTTCTTACTGATGTGGAAACTCAAACTGCCCCCTAACAGTGTCATTAATTCTTTGGCCTTGGGAGCCCAGCTTTCCTGCTGCATTTTGCATCAGGAAATCCCAGCTGCCCGCACCTTGCTCCGAAAACAGATCTGCAGGTGACAGCGGAGCTCCTGCCCCGCTCCCGGCACAGCGAGGGGGCAGGAGGGTTCCCCTCTCCCCCCAGGAAGGAGAGGATTAAAACAATTGGGTTGACAAAAAAACAATTAAAGACTCAGGCGAAGATCTAGCTCCTCTGACCTCTAGCCCTCCCAAAACTTCCCTGTCCTGCCAAAAAAAATCAAAAGAGGTGTCTATTTCTGCTTGCCTTTTTCCTAAGAAAAACACCTTCCCCTCTCCCTCCTCATGCCCCCCCGTGGCTCTTCCCCCCGCACACAGTTGGGGTTGGCTAAGATTGGTGTTAAATGAACACCCAGTCCTAAAACACAGCCGGGACACAGTCCAAAGGCTGCCGGAGGCTGTTGAGATACTCCCACTGATGTGGGTGAGCGTGGTTGCCCCCCATGGACCACCCGCTCTGGGATCAAAAGCAGCTTTAGTGCCCTGTAGAGAAAGCAAAGAGGACTGAAGGAGCGCAGGGAGCCCCGCAGGAGGAGAAGCATCTCGCCTGGGCTTACCTTGCCGCTGCCCTGTGTCCTGGGATGCTGAGGAAATCCTCACCGTTGTGTGCCAGCCCAACCAGACAGCCACCCCAGCTCCTTCCCCGTGCCTCGGCAGCCACTCCCAAAAAGGGCTTTTTTGGGCACTGTGCAGATCCTCCCAGATCTTTTCAGAGAGAGATCTTTAGAGTTTGGTCCTGGAAGCAGACCGGTAGCAGCCTGCCCTTTGCAAGCTGTCATGTAATTTAGGAGGAACCAAGACGGACTCTGTGAGTATATATACCCCTGTGACACACACACACACAGAATGTGCCTGGCATCTGAAGCAGCCGATGCTGGATTTATCCCTTCCCTTTTTGCCAGTGACTGACATAAGTGCTGGGAACTCTTGGTGGAAAACTGCTTATGAGCTTTGGGCCCGATCCAAACCCCACTGAAGACAAAGGAAAGGCTTACGATTGCCTCGGAGCTGGCTTCGGATCAGTCCCATTATCTCTGCTCAGAGAGCAGTGTACTAACAAAGCAGGCAAGGGCTGGGGCATGGTAAGCGTGTGCCTGGAGGGCCGTCTCATCTGAGGAACGTTGAAGCAGAGAGGCACATCTGAGCCTTCCTTAAAGCATCAGTCCAAAGCCCTCCTAGGAGGGGATGAGCCTTGGGAACTGCACGTGATCTCATCCCTCAACCATCACTCCTGGGTGGACATGCCCTGCTTGGGAGCTGACATCCAGATTGCTGTGCTTGGGGTTGGTATCAGCCATACAAAACCTTCAGAGTCAGACCTACGTCCAGGCTTAACTGTGCAAATCACCCACCTCGCAGGCTGAGTCTACTTTTATCCATAAGACACCATCGGTTTGGGCCCTCCAACACTGAGCACATCCATGTGTCTCACAGGGGACACAAAGGTCCCCATAAGCTCTTTATATTCCAAGAGAGACCAGAAGAGTTACATTCACAGACTCCCTCCCACCTAAAATCCACAAAACCATTTGTTTTGTCAACAATTAAGCAGCAATTTGCATTCTTCCCGGGTAAGAGGCAACCTGCAGAACTGAAAAATGGTTTGACACTGTTTCATTCCACTTCTGGCAGAGCTACCTTTCTCTTTGTTTACTAAAAAAAAAAAAAAAAACAAACCAAACCTGAAAAAATAAATTGTTAAGTCACGTTTTTCTATTTTAAGGCATTTGTTGTAACTATACAAGGCTGTTTCCCACAGGGAGGATAAATGAGAACCATGAATCACACCAAACTTACCTAAGCACAGTGCAAAACAATTCTCTGTCCTGGGATTACAGAGTTGCAGACTCCTGACCCTTACTTTGTAGAGTTTAGGCTACATAATGTTTGTAGCAGTAAACCTGTTTCCATTGGAGATAAGGGACCCTTTTTTAACCAATACCCTACTATTCATGACAATCCTTAGTGTGGATACAGTTACACTACGCCGTGACAACTCTTCTCAGGAAACTGGTAAAAAGCTTCCTTGCACCCCAAGTTTAAAACCACATTTGAATTCCCACATTTTAACAAACTACCATGTGTCAATTGAATGACAATAAACAGCAATGTGTGTGTCCTTCAAATGAGACAAGCACGAGCCAAGATTACTTACCCTCAGCTCTTTTTGTTGAGGCTGAAGCTGTGGTCTGGCTTGCATCTGAGATGGGCTAAGACGCTGCACGCGATTACCTGGGCTCAGCGGTGGGTGGGAAGGTGTGACGATGCACTGACCTGCCTCGGAGCTCACCCCAAACGGTGCCAGCCTAAGAAAGGCTGGCACAGCTTAAACTATGTTCGGATACCCCCACAGAGCAGGGTACCTCTGGGGAGCAGAGGAGCCCCTACAAGTTTAAAAGCCTGTTGACTTTTTTGTGATGCCAAACTCTGAAAATCACAGCCGGTTTTGAGGGTCATGTACCCCCAAACTTGAAGCATGCAGCACTAAGTTAATTTTCAATTCTAGCTTGAACTATAGCCTTGCAAAAGCATTAGTCTCTAGGATTTCCCACCCCTCGTCCAAAGAAGTAGAGAAGCGAAAGTGAGGATTTAAAGAGAAATAAGTTAAACCTCATCGCATGCAAAATGAATTCCCTAACCAGAAGGGTCTTGCCACATCCTCAGTATGGTGTCACGGCTTGAAAATACGCCTTGTTTTCTAAGCTCATTTATTTGCTAGGAAAACTCAGCAACTAAAATACATCTTAAAGAAATCCCCAGAAAGGCATCTGCAAACAGTTGCACTGAAACTTCAATTGCTGCTGGACGTAATTCACGGCAGAGTGAAATCCTGGAATCTCTGTGAGCGTGGGGTACAAATAGCTCAAGGAGGTGTTTGGTACGAAGGAAATGGTGATGCTTCTTCCATTTCCCATGAATATCATATGCACAGCTCCAGCCATATGTTGTGTTGAATCTGCCACATTCTTCAGTGGTGGGCACAGATGTGGACAGATCTGACAGATCAGGGTCTTAGGGTCACACAGGAGTAAATTGGGGGCAGATGATTTGAGAGTCACAGCTTATTTTTAGAAAAAAAGGGAGAGAAAGATTGCTAAGAATCATTTCTACCATGTGTCTGAACAAGAAAAGCATTTATCTCACTTACTAAAACAAGGAGTTTCTCTCCAATAACGAGTTTGTTTTAAGAGGCTAACAAAGATTTTTCTGTGCACTCTATATATCACAGGTGCTGCAGAAAAGCATATACTTTGCCATGTATTTCCGTGCTTCATTAACGGGTATTCTTTTCAGACAGTCTCCAATAATGGTCCATCTTTGCAGGCACAGAAGCGGCTCCTTTGCCAAATAAGCAAAGTTTCTTACCAATCGCCTGACTTACGCTATTCTCTGTTTGATCCTCCGATTAGTGCTGTTTTGCTTACGTGTGCACTGTGGGTGACAAAAGGCATTGAGGAAATGGAAAACCCTTTCCCAAGAATGTAATCATTACTACAAGATGGAAAAGAAAACAAGGAAAAAGAAGATCAGTGGTAATTCAAACCCTTTAGACCACCAAAATACAACAAAAATGTAGCAGATACACTTGTACATTTCTGTTCTTTATGCTCATAAGAGCATATTACACACACACACACATGCTCTCTGCCTCCTGCTGTACAAAGTTGAACAGCAGAGAGTGAGGATGAAGTGTCGCATTACAGCGCTAGTCCCACAAACTGCACTGCTGGACATCTACTTGTACACTGTGAGGCTCAGCAAAATTAAGTCAGATTCAAATCCAAACAGCATTTGCCAAGGAAGGACAACGAGAGTGTTTCACAACGCTGCCTTCCACAGCACACAGAGCTCCCTTTCCAAGGCTCCTTTGAGAAGGAAAACAGAAGAAAACCCTGGACCAACTGGGATGGTGAGGACAAGATGCTGATGGCAGGAGTGTGCCAGCCAACGTGGTCACTCGAGTCTTTGCATTATGGTCACGTCCAGGCATTTCCAGTGGATTTTTCCAGGCCATCAGCTCAAATTACTGATGGTCAGCCTGGGACGCTTTTCTTTGCATCAGGTAGAAGCTTACTCTACAATGTGCCATGGGTATGAGCATCCCTACCCAGGCCCCAGATGTGTTGGAAATTGCTCAGAGAACAACATCACCCCTTTGCTCCCCGAGCCGAGTGCTCTCCGGGGGCTGGGCAGCAGCAGGGTGAAGTTGGCTCCTGAAAGTGTAGCTGCAGCTTTTCCATTTCCTCTTACGAGTCACTGAGGAGTTGTAGGCGCAATCAGTCATATTTTTTTTCCTACAATTTTCCTCTCTGTTTGGCTAAGAGTAAAAGACCTGGGTTGGTATGGTCTAAACCCTGCCATTGTCCCTGCACCTCAAGGTTTCTTGCAGGCTGCTTCTGGGTCTTCAGAGGGGTCACACTAACTGGCAGAAGGATTCGAATGGGATTTAAACTGTGTGATGCTGGGCCAAAACTGTATGAAGTGTGGCTTAGCAATTAACTTGTCAGAATAGGGATCAGAAAGCCCAGCTTGTTAGGTGAAAATGGACATTTCGGTGCAGCCGTCCAAGCTCTGGCCAGGAATTGCTTAAATCCTTTTGCCAGCTGAGATCCACAGTGCTGAGAAGGGCAGCAGGCAGGTGGAGAAGATAGTCTTTTGCTCCCATGATTTGGGCTCTCCTTGAGTTTGTCAGAGCTGCATTTTACTCAATCACCTAGCACCGAGCACGACAGCCCAACCAAAAGATGGGATGCTACAGGAACAGCAGTCACTTCAAACTAGCCTTTCTTTTCTGTGGGATTTGCTTTCAGCTGGGTCAGCTCCCTGACCTGGATAAGCACAGAAGTTTCCATATACGAGGCAGAGGACTGGAGCAGATACTCCGGCTGAAGAAAAAATTGTAGGACCACCACTTCCAGAAGAAATATGAGTTTATGCCAGATTAATCCAGTCATAGAATCATAGAATGGTAGGGGTTGGAAGGGACCTCTAGAGATCATCTAGTCCAACCCCCCTGCTAAAGCAGGTTAGCCTAGAGCAGGTTGCACAGGAATGTCACTTAACTTGAATTTGTCCCTATAACTTGGTGATTTAGAGCAATTCAAATTAGGCAAACAGACAACCAGGGGCTGGAGATTTCCCTCCTGGAGAGACATTTAGCCCTTGCAGGGTGGGCAGAGACTGGGCACTTGTGGGTCAGAGCAGTACCTGCAGCTAACGGCAGTGTGACACGCAGTGACAGGCAACGTGGAGGCTGCGAAGACATGCCAGGCTGCCGTAGCTCTGGGGAGTCTGTGAATTCCTGCTATCCCTTGAAGAGCAGATCTGCGTCCCAGGAACCAGAAGTTCAACCCAATCTGAGATTCAGGAGGAAGGTTGTTCTTTGTTCATGGTGTTTCTCCCTGACCAGTGATTTCAATCACCTCTATCTACCAATTGTTTTGCAGCACATCAAATACGAAAAGTTCCCCAAAAAACTTGTGTATCACTGATTTTTTTTTTCCTCTACTTGAAAAACAGATTACCAGCTTTAAAATCCAATTCCTGCTGGCAGAAGAGCAGTAACGTCTTACCCACCCTCACCTCCCCCATATGCTTGTGCCTGATCACTTCTGCACATGTGCAAACAGCATCACAAAAATACAGGGTTTTGCAAGATTGCCTGATCTATTCCTTTGAGTGCAGGTAAACAGCACTAGACAGATGTTTGCCTGCTCTACTTTCAGAGCCCTGACCAAAGACTCCCAGCAATACATGCCACAGCTTCACTCGCCTTCCCAACGGAAAGTTTTGCTCACCTGAGTCCCCCCAGTAATAATCCAAGATCCTCATCCTCTCTGCTGTGCAGCCAAGCTGCAGAGAGCAAGCTTTCCTTGCCCAGTGGGACCTATATGCTGTTTTCTCTATTTTCCTTTTTGTACAGTAAGAGACGAATAAAGAAGCAGAAGGGAAAGGGAAGAAGATAAATGGAAACCACGACAGGAGAGAAACACAGTTCACATCTATGAGTGACACCCAACTGCCTTCCCACTACAAATGGCACCTCCAAAGACAGTCCTGACACTGTCAAGAGCTGAGGGTGCAAGAAGAGGTAGCTCAGCTCCCAATTCTACCATAAGCTCCCCTGCAGGTCTTGAAAATTAGTGTCCATACTTCAGTATGTCTCAGTTTGGGTTAATCTACTGCTTAAAGAAAAAAAAATCCTGCTTCACAGGATTGTTCAAAGCTTAAATGAATATTTGTAAAGCTTTAGGAGAAATGAGGTGAAGGGGCCTTTCAGAGAGACAAAGCATTATCATCATAAAGTGTAATCTTGACGTTTTTTATGGGCAAGCATCAGCTTCCAGCAGTAATCTTTAAAGCAATGTCCATTATCCAGAAAATGGGCTTTCAGCTAACGGTCTGTTACAAGTCACACTTGGTAAAACTCCATGCTTATTTTCATCCTTTTTTTCCTAAAAGCACTCAGAAATCCTGTGACAGCTGCCTGAGGGGAGCGACACAGCCTGGCTGGCCACCAGCACCGAGAAACGAAGAGAAGCATGCGCCTGCCGCACATCAGGCGAACCGCCAACCCGGGCATCACGAGCGGCTTGAGACGCCTGCACGGGGCAGAGATCTCACCCAGTCACATCCCACCCAGCCTGCAGGGCTGGTCTGGGGCCAGACACCCTGCGTTAGGAGTCTGGCTGGAGGTGAGGGTCTGTCTCAGATGCCTCCTTACTAGGAAATTTGGGCGGCAAAAGGCAGAAGGGGCTTTTGTTCTCCTTAATGGTTTTCTTGCGTCTCTCCCTGGAGACCCACGTTACGCAAAAGAGCCTAAGCTAAAGAGCCTGGAGCGGGGATGAAACTCCACTTAGCTAGGCTGAGCCCCTGGGCGTCCTTAATGTATTGACTGCTCGTCTTTCTAGAGATCATGCTCTCCCAGGTGAGGAAGTCTGTGGGAATCACAAAAAGGTCTAATGGGAGCAGAAAGCACCAAATGTTTGAAATATTATTTCACACCTGGCAATGCATGGCTCAAAGAGCACAGCCACCGATGGGAAAGCAGGAACCTCCTCACCACGGCCGCTTGGGTCTGGGACTCAGCTGAGGAACCTTTCTTCTTTCCTGGTGAAAAATATGGATAAAAATGGAAAAAGAGGGGGTGCCTGAATTAAAACAAAATTGCTCTTCGTTTTAATATTTTCGTCATTTTATGCCATGCTGCCAAAAATGTTATGTTAACATTTCTAGAAAACAGTCATTTTAAGGTTTTTGTTGCCAAAAGCAATGGAAGAAAAGGGTGTTTTTTCAGCTTTTTAAAACCAAAGTCTCACAGGGAAAAATGAAAATTTTCACTGCAAATTTTTTCTGGTTTATTTACTATGGTAGAAAATAACTTTCTGTTGGGAAAGTGATAAAAATTAAAACCAATCATTGTCCAGTCACTCGTCCAATCTTTTCATGGATTTGCTGGAAATGCAGCGGAAATAAAAATCTCACTCATTCAATTGCAGGTCTTCCCATTTTTCTGAAAGTTTATGGTACTCTAGCAGAGCCGGCCTTGTTGTTAAACAAACAGCAGCTAAATCCTGAGTTTGAAGCCAGCTGATGGATGATCTCGGAGGAAACAACACCACTTTTGTAAAGTGCTATTTTGCTTCTTCCTTCTGAGTTTGGATTTAATGGTTTATTTATGATATAAAGGAGTGAAGTACTTTCACTTATTCTAATGACGAGCAAAGTCCTAGCTGCAGAGTGAAGGTAACCTAGCTTCTTCCCAGCAATCCCAAGGATTACTTGGGTAGACTGGAAGAATTTTGCTCCACAGACCCAGGCTCTCTGCAGCAACAGCAGGGTGAAGATACACACCCAGCGACCATGGGGAAATCCACATTCAGTATGAGGGTAGATCTGAATGTCAGAAATGAAAAGCATTTTCCAGATTGCATCCCATTCCCAGCTGCAGCACCCCTGGACCCTAACCTCCAGACCCACTACCTCATAAAATTTGCAAACAGACTATGAACAAATGGGGACGTGCAACGACACCTCCTAAAAGCAGAGTAATTTCAACTCTGAGTCGCAATGTAGTCTAACGTCTACCATGGCTGCTGGCTGACACTAGAAGAACAAAATGGAGAGGAGAGACCCAAGACATTTCCAGCTTTTGTCTGGGTGAGGAAATCCCAGCTGCTTCATGCAAAGCCTCTGAGCCTCAGGGACTTGATCTGGGGTCCTACTGCCTGTTTTGCCCAAGGACCAAAAAGCAGAGAGTAAAACAGCCAATAGTTTCATTACAAGGAGTGATTAAGCAGGCCCCTGGCTGGAAGAGATGCACAAGGGGAAATATAATTTGTTTGTACAAAATCCTCGGCTTGGGCAAGAAGCAGTTGTTCACACAGAACGGTAAGGGTTGGAAAGGACTCTTCCAACACCAGAATTAGGGTTGTTGGAGTGGGAGTATCAAACGAAACTAGCCTGTGGTAAGTTCAAAGCAAACACAAGGAAATATGTTGGGTAGTTCAAATGCAACGTGGAGTTATGCTGTGGGACTGCCACAGGATGTATAATTAACAGATAATACAGGTTAAAAGGAGAACTGCACAAGTTCAAGAAAAATAAACAAACACTAAGGATCGTTAAAAAATATTAAACCACCTCTAGTTCAGGAGGTCCTTGGAGAGTATTTGCAAATATCCTACATGTTTGCCCTACATCTTTGCTCTTCTGTTCGTACCCCACTTGCAGCCTCAGCCAGAGACAAGACTCTGGATCAGACAGACCCTCAGGATAGCCACTTCTATATTCTGAGACTAAAATCCTGCGATGCCCCATGGAAGCATGCCCAGTCCTTAGCTCCCCTCACACCCAGAGATCCTCCTGCCACCTCCAGAGAAGCTGCCTGACTCCAAACAAAGTGCGATGGAGAGCTGGTGTGTTAAAGACACAGCTGCCATGAGCTACTTCTCTGCAGACACAGACCTGCACAGAGCCAGCCACCAGTTTCCTGACTGACAGCTTCACAATCAACAAATCATTTAAAATGAACCAAACCAACTATTGAACTTTCCCCATAGTAGAAGGAATATTTTTTTTTTTCTTGAAAGAGCACCAAGAAAACAACCCTGGGTGTGAAGAAGACACCCGGCACATAGGAGCACTCTCTACTAGAAAATTCTTTTCACAGGCACACACATCCTTGCCTCTCCAGGGCGCCTTCAGGTCCTAGACTTCACCATGAATCCATGCAGGGCCACACTGGGGACCATGAGGATTCAGTTTTTCACTGCCCTGCTGTGTATGGGTTAGAGGGAGAAGCTGATGAGGTTAAAGCTTTGACTTCCTTCCAGTTTAAGATTTCCTACTGCAATTACAAACCACGATCAGCAGTCTTAGTATTCAGGATACCAGCACAATCCTCCAGAAGCATTTCAGATGCATTTTTGGCTAGATGATTATCCCATTGCTACTCTGCTCCAGGTCGCAGTGCTTTCCTCAAGAATCCATTCCCAAAGCCCCATAAAATGTTTCCTAGCACTCCTGAATTCAGTGCTGATCTGGGTATCTCATGCTTTGCCCAGACACGGAGAGAGGAGTCGGAGACGAGCAGCAGCTTATACATGACACAGCTTTCAACAGGGCTCAGCCGTGGAAGGCGTATGAAATGATACTAGCAACAGCTTGTTAGAAAGGAGCCATGTTGGTGTCATTTAACACAATGAAAAGCATAATTGGTTACAGCTGACAAACACAGAATTGCATTAAACAGAACAGTGGATGCTGGGCCATGGTTTACATCAAATTGTCAATCTCAATATGGTAGTCTCCTAAAAAAGCCACTTTTTTCTGTAAACTCTCAGGAAACATAGCAAATCATGGCAACATGTTTATAGTCCTCAAATGCCACACAAGGAACCTGATACGTATCTTTTATGGTGGTATATACTGGAGGGCATTTCAGCGCGTCCATACTCATTTTCCAAATACATTGCACAGCTTCACTAAGGCTTCCTGAATCTCTCAGAGACTGACTTTCAGATGAAGCCGTGGAGTGGACAAGTCTCAAGGCCAAACTCACTCAATAAAAGTGAGATCACTTGCCTTATCTCCATGTTGTTTTCTGTCTTTGAGACTGGCAATTAAGGCTGGAAACAGCAGCGACAACATGCCGATCTTTATAGCCTGCCCCTAAACTTCGCTGTCCACTGCTGCCATATAAACTGATGGCTGCTCTTGGACTTTGGTACTAACTTGACACCATCAACCACAGTAGGACGATATTATTTACTTCCAGACACAAGTTTGTTTCTGTGCTTACTGTGGCTGGGGTTCAAATTATTCCAAGCTGGTTTGGGGGTCCTACACCTATTTATACACCAGGCCCCTTGGGGAAGGGGCAGGTTTGCACGATGCCTGGCATAGCCAAGTCCTGGTGCTAACTGCACCCTCTGCCTGCCTGCAGCCTCCTAAGGCAAAGGGGCAGGGGAAGAGGATTTCTGGGTTGGGTTAAATGGAGAAGGCACCTTCAACACCGTTCAAAGCACTTCTTGTTTGGAAGATACACCAGGTCTTGCTGCACTTATAGCATACCCTACCACGTTAGGAAGTTTCATGAGCAGCAGAGCTAACAAAACCTGGTGTCCTGGGAATTTTGTGGTTTAGATTCCCCAGTGTCCAATACTCAGGCTGAGCTCAAGCCAAAGATCGAGCCAAAGATCAAGCCAGCAGGTCGAGGGAGGTGATCCTCCCCCTGTACTCTGCCCTGGTGAGGCCGCATCTGGAGTACTGTGTGCAGTTCTGGGCTCCCCAGTACAAGACAGACAGGGAACTATTGGAGAGAGTCCAGCGGAGGGCCACAAAGTTGATTAGGGGAGTGGAGCATCTGTCTTATGAGGAAAGGCTGAGAGAGCTGGGTCTGTTCAGCCTGGAAAAGAGAAGGCTGAGAGGAGATCTGATCAATGCTTATAAATATCTAAAGGGTGGGTGTCAAGAGGATGGGGTCAGACTCTTCTCAGTGGTGCCCAGCGACAGGACAAGGGGCAATGGGCACAAACTGGAACACAGGAAGTTCCACCTGAACATGAGGAGGAACTTCTTTACTGTGAGGGTGACAGAGCACTGGAACAGGCTGCCCAGAGAGGTTGTGGAGTCTCCTTCTCTGGAGATATTCAAAACCCGCCTGGATGCATTCCTGTGCAACCTGCTCTAGGCTAACCTGCTTTAGCAGGGGGGTTGGACTAGATGATCTCTAGAGGTCCCTTCCAACCCCTACCATTCTATGATTCTATGATTCTATGATCTTCCAGGAGAGGCTAACAGAATCTCTTTCCTTCATCCAGCTTCAGATTTTCATGAATCTGGTAAGCAGTTAGTCTTTTTAAGACCTCCAGCTCTGTGCCAGTTTTTCCTCAAAATCTAATACGTCAATGGAAATGAGGACAAACGAACAGACTGTATATTTGCATAAGGAAAACAAACTAAAAATTCACACAGTTTAATTTTCAACTTCAGAAGAACAGAATTACAGCAGGAAAAAAAATTAAAAGCCTCAAACAAGCTGTTTAAAATGATGATCCCAATTACCTACTCCATAGATGACCTACTATGACATCAGCATATCTTCAAAGTTTCAAGATAAGGAACTACAACACAAGGTAAATCTTTACAGCAGGATGGCAGCACTCTGATTTCATTCTAAGCCCTGGTTTACTACCATGAATACTCGATCAGCCTTGCAGAAAATAGCTTTGAGCTAACTATTAAAGAACAAACAAGAAGAAGAGTCAACAAAACTGTTCTCTAAGTTTTAAATACCAGAAGGGAAGGAAGCTTTATTGCTTTATGCTACTACATTACACAGATACAACAACAGCTGTCAACAATAATATTATCTGTATTACAGCAGAGATCCCAACTGAGACTAAGGTCTCATTGTGCTGGACACTTGTAAAAAACAACAAGAAATACTCTGTAAGAAACCACTCCCTAAAGAAACTCAAGACTAAATAGGCAAGAGGGAAAGAAGGAGGGAAAATGAAATAACCCCTGCTTTTACAGATGGGAAACTGAGGAACACAAAGGATAAGTGATTTGGCAGAGGCTGCAATAGAAGTCTGTGGCAGAACCACAACTGAGTCCGGATTTTCCAAATCCAACTCCAGTACCATCCAAATCCAGTAGCAGACTTGCCTTTAAATCAGCCCTAATATCATTTATGGTTGGATCTCACTTGTAATCTAACTGGAGAAATCAGAAGTGGATACACGTTTCTGTTTCTTTTTTTTTTTTAAGAGCACTCGTACTTAGTCCACATGAGGTTTTGCTCAGGACTTTAAATTCTTCCTAAAAAATGGGTCCTTTGTGTTTAATTTTCTCCACTTAACCTAGAGGCTGCATTTTTAGGTGCCGTGCCAGATACAAAGTAATTTCAATGACTGGGCACCCTCCTTCTTCCGAAAGCTCCTTTACATGCTCAAGGCTAACTAACCTGCTCCCCTCCTGCTCCCTCTGCAGCATCCGCAGGAGATGTGGGAACATTTAATATAACATGCTGCCAGCATGCTGCTGTGACCAGGAAGCTCCTGAACAAACGCCATAGCCCTGTAACCCAACATGTTGGATGAACACTTAAACTCATGTGGTTAACGAGAGTCAACATGATAATTTGGTGTTAGTCAGAATTACCACGGTTGGATTATGAGTTTTTCAGCTTCTCCTGTTCTAAGCCATCTTAGTGGCCTTGATTCATAAAAGACGCAGATCTATCCATTTCAAATGGTCCCTTCATGTAAATACTGTCAGCACAAATAAAGGAATTACTGTCAAACCATCTGAAAATGATCAGCACATTTCGCTGCGAAGTAAGTAAAGTCCATAACAAGATAGTAATTTGCACCTTTTTCTTTTTAATTTGAGGAAAAATTCACTTTCTTCGGTGCATAAGTTAAGCATGGAACATATTATTTAATCCTAATGCAAATCACACCAGCAGGAAATGTCGTAAAGAAAAAAGTAATCTTCTGAAGGAAAAATAAATTATCAACCACGTTAAGAAGGAAAGAAACATTCTCAAATAATTTCTTTCTTTGTTGGTATTGGCTGGCAGCATAATCCTTCCAAGTAAATTGTAATTTCCAAATTAGATTATACATTATGTCATATTAGTTTTATATTAGAAAAACAAACTGACTGAAAGGAAAAATGCCAAAATCTACTTGCCTGGTAATGTACAATTTTTGTGTTTCTACTACGAAATGCTTAATGTTTCTTTCTTCTTTTTTTTTTAACAACTTTTACAGCAAACATGAAACCTAAATTAAGTCAAGATATTTACTTTACCTGACCAAGCCCTGTTTGAAACGCAAATAGGAAAAGAAAGACCGAGCATTTTCAGGACACCACATAACCATAGCAACAGCTATCTCTATGTATAAATACAGATACCAGCAGGGAAATTTTTATGAGTTACGCATCAGTCAATATAAGCATCTATTGCACTCAAAAATAACTTACATATGGAAAAAACTTAAACCTGCACAGGTCAAGCGATCTAAAGTCAGGAAATGCCAGAATTGAGAATGGCTGTGTAACTTTTGCACAGCTCCTTCGCTATGTTATGCGAGAGTCTTTAAATACACCACCTTCTATTTGTTTTTTCACACAACCGCTGCTGTGGTCACTGACCAGATGGATGGTGTTCACCGGACACAGTATTGCTGAATGCATCTTTATACTCTTGTGGAGTTGACGCTTGGCCCAAGCCTCCTTTACAATGTACTTCCCAAACCCTGCATCCAACAGGGACTGCGAGCCTGCTTTTCACACGCTTGGCTTGCACTTATGAAAACCTTAAAATACCACTAAGCGGAGACAATGCTTTAGCTTCAACGTATGTCGAACGAGGTGCAGAAGCACAGGGAGACCTAGGAACAAGGCCGTATGGCATCAGGAAAGAAAGCAAGGTACAAGGCACAGGAAAGGTGAGACTGAAGATGTCTCAGCATACATGAATTGTTGAGAGCAACTAGTTGCAGTGTTTTGAAGACAACCATCCAGATGTAAACATGGAAATACTGTAATTTCTTCATCACCTGCTATACTGTCCCAAGAGCAAAGGTACTTTACTATCACTACAATTTTTCAGTAAGTTTAGACAGTTAAAAACAAATTATAAAAACAATTAATTAATCCTGAGTGTTGCAGGAACCGAAAGCCCATGAGTCTGTTTCTCCAAGCAGCTGGCTGCAGATGCTCAGGAAATTGGGCTACCTAAACTGACCTCCCTTCGCCTCCTTGCCTGTGCTTCTCTTCTCTTCCTGCACAAGGCTGGCTGCCTCTTTTTTCACTTCCTTCTCAGCCTGGTGTGGGGGTACCAACACCCAGCAGAGACCCTCTGGTCTCAGTCCCTAAGCTGAAAAGTAGAATAACCACAGAAAAAGTCCAGCGTGCGCACTGGGCAGGGAAGATGGTCATACTACCCTTTGGGGACTGATTTTCATAAATTGAGGCACACAGGGCAAAAATCATTCCCCATTTATCAAATTTCTACTGAGATCATGCAAAATTTGATTGTTTCTTTTCAGTGGCTTGCTTTTTCCTGGCCACATCCACAGGGTCTTTTGCAGATACAGCAAAATCCTTCCCAGCTTCTCACAAGCATGGAACAGTTTGGACCGCTCCCCAGTGAGCAGTAATGTCCCTTGAAGCAGCGCTTTCCTTTCTCTCTCAAATGATGGTATCATTTGGGATGCAATTTTCTTGGGGAGCAATTCTAATCAGCATGGAAAACTTCATGGTGAAAAGAGTAAGTTTAGGAAAGTTGGATGCAATCAAAGAAAAGGTCTTACCAGGGAGATTTCTGGCAACCCTTCCATGGGCACAAGTTCCAGTGTAAGTTTTAGCGTGTGCTTTCTTGCATGCATACACACAAATGCTTTGCTGAAAGCTGTTACCACTAACTATGAAGTTCTGGAGATAAATGAAAGGAAAAGAAAAAACATTTTTTCTTTTTGGTAATGGGAATATTCTATTCTTTCATGGCATTTCCAAGTTCCGATCAGCTGACAAGTAGAAAATACTTTGGTATTAATTAAAGAAACTGAACAATACAGGACGTAAAGTTCATCTTTATACATACATAGGGAAAATAACCTGTAATGGAGAAGGAGATGTAAGAAAGGAAGAGATACCTGTCACCCCAATCAAGTAGACTGACAGCACCTATGAACCCTAACAGCAATTACTTTGAAACAGTATATGTTCAGCATCCTAAAGTTACCTTTGCTACTAGACTTCTCCCAAATGACAAGACCACCAAAAACTGATCTAACTCTACGCGTGTGCAGAGAAATGTCTGGGCATGGAATCATCTTTGATGTTTATATATATATGTGTATATATATATATATATATGTATATATATATATATATATAAAAAAAAATATAGAAGAGAGAAATTTGGCCTCTAAAGACCATTTTGAACTCATTTTTTAAATGAGCCAAAACAGACGTTTAAATGCAAGTTCCCACTTTATCTCAGCTGCAATCTCACTACTCCCATAATATAATACAATAAAATACAACAGGGCGGTTTTGACTCTAATATATTTTTATATCATCACTGTTACAGTAACATTACCATTATAAAACAGACAGATAGACATGTCTATCTCACTTCCTGCAAAGGTTACACTTACAAGCTTTTTAAAAGGAGCCAAGAGATTATTAAAAGATCTACTAACGTGGTGGTGAACACGAGCACTGTGAGGCAGAGACCATTACAAAACCCTTAGTAAAACGTACCTCTAAGCTATGATTCTACACAACCTGTTGGCTTCCATAATAATTTATAATTTTTTTAAAAACATCTATTAATCATTTGCTAATTCTTAGCAAACATTTCTAAATGGATTTTTCATAAGAAGGAACATACACATATAATATCAGGATTTTGTGTGAGATGATTGTCACTGATGGTCGTGTAAAGCAAGCAAGGAGTCAAGCTCCATGTTATGTATCCTTATTTCATTTTTGTGTTTGATTACAGTTGATCATGGGTGTCACGGTGCACCAATTTGGATAGTTTATTCCAAGTTTGGTCTTATTGTCCTAAACCTCTAACGATTTACGCAGCCCTGTCAATCTCGCTTAACCTGTTATATACGTTGTTTGCATTTAGATGGCTAGAAATGGTTTACCAAGGAGTAACTCTATGATTATGTCATGTATTATGAACAGCTAGAGATATTACCTTCATCTAAACCGCATCACAATGACATACTGACCTGATAAGAGAGTTTATAAGCAATTTGGTATGGGTCTGATCTTCTCTAGCTTCACCCATCTCAAACTTGTACAACCAGCCTAAACTTGTCACCTAGATCAACATAGAGGAGCTTCACAGAACAAGGAAAAGAAACGTCAGCTTTTCGTTTACTCCTTCCCACCACATCTTAAAAGAAGGGCTGTTGACGAGTGTGCAAGTCTGCAAGATGTTTTATTTCTTGACTCCTTACTCCACTAACCATTGGGATTTCCTCTCGCATGATATCACGAGTCCAAGAGTCCCACTGGATATGAAAAAGGATGACATTTTGATGGAAATTATAAGAAACACCTTCATGATATAGCAAAGGCACAAAACACAAAAGATGTAACTCTTCAGGTTTCTGTAAAGCAACATCTGATGTATGTGAGAAATAAATTTATTTCTCTGACATCTTGATACAAAATTATCTGCTATGGATTTTTGAACTTTATCTCTATTATTGGTCTCAGTCAAAGAAAGGACTAAATGGGTCATGACCTGATACGGTGTGTCCCACCAACCCACCCTCTCTCATGCAGGAAATCAGTATTTGGCTTTGGTGTGAAGTATCTTTTCATGTTTTCCCTCCCAGGCCTGATCCCAGATATTCCTTTCTCTGATGACATTCCCAGAGAGGCAATCGATGTAAGATCTGCTTTACACACACACATCAAAACGTCTTTTTTAACCTTTTTCTTTTTTTTGCCTCTTTTTAGACAGAGCTAACAGGGATTTTGCTGGAGGACCAAATTGCAAGTTCAGGTTCTAAACTCCATACTCAGAGCACAGCCCTTCACAAAACCTTTTGTGACACAAAACGCTGCCAGCGGCTAAGGAGGAGGGAAAGAATAAAAGCAACAATTCTGAAAACCAAAGGCTCTCACAATGTCCATAAAACAGCAGCTTCAAGAGAGTCAGAGTCCCAGCCAAGAGAGACAAGACACACATACACGTACATACACAAAGAGTCCTGGAGACCACATCCAGAATGATATAATTGGTTTGTAGGCACACTTCAATCACTCCTTCATTTTGTAGACTGCCATTATTTAGCTTAATAGGAACTCAAAGAAAGGAAGGCGGAAGTTAAATGAAGTAACCTCCCACCCAGCCCTGATGTATTATACTGGCTTCCTTTATACTGGTTCATTTGTACCTATAGAAACTGTTCTCAATGACACAGGGACCAGGGATTATTATCAATAAAGAACCTGACTTGATCATAGTCACCCATTACCATGAATGCTACTCAACAGCTTCTTCTATTTAAAAAAATTTAAAAACTTTTTTTAATGCAATATTCATTGCCACCGAACTCCACTGGAAATACATATACTGCAAACATCTGCTTTTACACACAGCCTTTATGCTGTGACTTCAGAGGAAGCCTGAGAGGCTCAGTCCGAAGTTGCTATCTGGGGACACATTATTTAAATGAAGATTTTTAATGCACCATGTCAGAAAGCCATCTTCATCTCTGTGATTCCAGGAAAGTGGAGGCGCTGCACTGCAAAGAATTTGGCTTCTTACCTACATAAAATAAACAGTTTCAATGCCTGTAGTTCTCAAAAATAGTGGTAAGAGTTCTTTTTCAATAATCCTCAGTCTAGTATTTCAATAGCTAGACTACACATCGCATCTCCCCACACATATAATACAGCTGCTTTATGTTGGCCTTCTAACTGTTCATTATTTTTGCTTTTATAATAAGAAATGTATGGAAACAAATGACCCTTTCAAAGTGCCGATCTGTTAAAAGAAATAGCAAACAATCCCAAAGCCACAGAGACTCTTCTACTGGCACTAGAATGGTGGCCTTTAGTCATTTCAGGCCCCAAATGAGATAACACTTTGAAATAACATTCATTAATGTTCAAAATCCCAATACAGAGCAGTTTAATTCAACTGGCTTTGGTCTTTAGAAGAAACCTAAAGGGGAAGGCGGGAAGGGCAAAAAGACAGCTTAAGTCATATAAACTTTCACCAAAGAACAAATCAAAACATCTGAGGTTTGTTCAATAGGGCTGACTGGCCTCAGCGAGAACGACAAACAAAGAAGCATTGTATTGTTCCGCAGAGCGAGGTTTTTCCAGGAACATCCCATCAGATGCTTTCCAAGTGAACACCATGCAGCTGAGAGTAGGTGGATTTGAAACAGTGTAAGATCAATAAAAATCCAGCTTTCCATTTCACAGGAAGTCAACTGTTGAAACAGTAATGTACTTGTCCATAGCGTGTAAAACAGAGAGGCCACACAGGTTGGGCATTGGGTTACTGCTCAATGTGTCTGAATAACACGGTACATACATACTGAACATCTTCCCTACCCCACCCTGAAAGTTTCAGGAGCCAAACAAGCCAAGCCTTTTAAACAAATGAACATGGATCACCTCTGATAAAACGCAAAATCCAATCACCTTTTCCAAAAACCAAATGATCCCATTTCGACTGTTAGCCTTGTAAAAAGTTTTTTAATATCGCATTTGGTCACTCTATCTTTAAGTCCCAGGGCTCACACACAGGAGGAGCAGAGGGGATCAGTAACGAGGAGTGTTACTGACCACCTCCTGACTGATGAGAAAAGGAAGGGATAGAGAAGGCATCAGTGTGAAACCAAGTATTCTCCTGGTCTTAGATGTACTCTGCTCTATTCTTTCATGTGATTCGTTCTTCAAAGTCATGAGTGGAAAGAGATCTGAATAAAAATCCCTGATTCAAATGTTGTTTGCACACATCCACTCTTGGACCAGCAACATGACAAGAATGATCAAGGTCTTGAAAGGCTGCTACATGGGGCACGATTCCATAGAGAAAGACTTCTCAAATTGGAAGAGATGACTGAAATGGGATGTGGTAGAGGTCCGTGGGACCCTGGCCACAGTGAGTAGGGATGAGTTGTTTACTCTCCTTTCCAGCACAAGGCCTGGAAAACAGAGAAGAAAACAGCAAGGAGCAGATTGACAACAAATGAAAGCAAACAACTCTTCCTCCAGCACATGATGAAGCTAAGAAACTCCTTGCTTGGGATACTATGAAATGTATGTGCATTCAAAAAGTGATCAGTCAAATTCATCAGAAAAAAATCCTCCTCAAATACAAAATACCACCTTTGTCTGATGTGTCTTTAGGCCATAAAATCCTGAAAGTTAAAAGAGCAATGCTGGAAAAACATCACCAGATGCTTGCCCTGTTGTAGTTTTTCTTTGGCATACCCTGTTGACCACCATCAATGGTTGAGTATCATGTTAGAGAGACCTTTGGCGTCACTCGGTATAACCAATCTTACATTATGTGAACTACCACAGCAACTGTCTGTGTGTGTTCCTATCCCACAGCAAACATGAGGTAATTTGGATTAATTTAACCCACCCAGAAGGAGGTTTATGCGAGGCTGAATTGTCTCGCATTTGCCAGGAGCCAAAACACATATGTACAAAGTTATCTCAAGCTAGCCACCAGGAGCCAAGGTACTGCCAAGTCCCATGGCACTGACCATTGACTCTGCATGTTGCAGAGCTCACTAGCCCCAGAGGATATGTCCATCTCTAGACTTGCTTGTCTGTTTGAGCCTCCCACAGATCCCACCAAACCAACAATGTTTCAGTCACAGCCTGATCTTTGGGGTGTACCTTCCAGCCAAGAGATCACAGAGATATCCCAGTCGATGCTGATGAGGTTATGACTGGTTCAAGTCTTGGCCACACTACTGGTTTGGGAAAGAAAGATTTTCCCAGGAAGGTAAAAACAGAAATCAAGTGAAGCAATTCAGTTTTGCCTTGTTGGCTGGGCAAACCTAGCAGCTTTCCAGGTTAATTTCCAGTTTAATGTTTACAGATCCCAGCTCAGGCACCAAGTTCATGGCGAGCATAACCTCTGGTTTCAAGATGAATGCTTAGCATTGCTGCAGCCACTTCTCAAAGGCATATTGTTAGCCCAGCTTTACAGGTTTGCTACATAAGCAAATGTTCTTGCTTTTGAGGGATTAATCAAACCCTCTCCAGAACTTCAGGGCAACTTTTTTTCTCGCTCTGGTAACCCTGCTGCAAGGAATCCATGCTGACATAGACAGTGTCCCACAGGAATGCTGCTGCAGGAGCATCTGCAAGTGATTACTAACAGGGAAAGAGCAAGACGAAAAGGTTCCAGTTGGTGATGAAGCTCCAATGGATACTCCTGGGGTGTCAGAAGTGTTAAGATGATACTCAGTCTTCTTATCACTATTTGCCTGCTTTTCCAGAATATGGATGTGAAGAACAGCCTGGAGGTGCGAGTGGGAACGATCAGCAGCCCTGAGGAGG
Organism: Steatornis caripensis; assembly: GCA_013398225.1. Classification (NCBI taxonomy): domain Eukaryota; kingdom Metazoa; phylum Chordata; class Aves; order Caprimulgiformes; family Steatornithidae; genus Steatornis; species Steatornis caripensis. Next base: position 196,603 of record VZSC01013301.1, on the reverse strand, counting down.
GGCTGATCCTTCTTTATCAACCGCCAGGTCTACAAGACCTTGCCTGTGAGTCGCATGGATCTTCTTAATGGTAAGGGGAACCAGATGCTCATTAGTCAGAGATGTGGCTAATGTTCAGCCAATAGTGTGCTGGTCTAGCTTTTAACCTGGGGCTTTGGCTGCCTGCAAAATGCAAATGGAACCCCTAGCAGGGCTGTGTGGGAGTTAGTGATTTCAGCACAGACAGATTTGTGTGCAAACTTCTTGTTAGATTACTTGACTTCTGTGTTCTCCGAGTCATGTTGGATCCTCACCTGGGAGCAACAGAGCAGTTCACCTGACTAACACGGAATCAGGCTAACTTACACCAGAAGAGGTGGTGAGGGATTGAAATAAAGCCAGCATTTAAAGCAATCAAAAACCCAAGTTTTTCGTGGAGATGGATCCTCAAAGGTCTCTGTAGAGCGAATTCCCATTGGTTTCAACACAGGAGAGCTTAGAGGAGCAGACCCCTGAACCTGGGTCAAAGCAATGAATGATACCCAGTTCTGCTGCAAACGACATAAATCAGCCACATTCATTCCAAACCAGGCCCTGCAGCATGACCCTTAACCAACCTTTCAGTGAACCTGAGATATGGTTTTCAAATTTGTAATGAAACCTGAAACTAAGTGATTTTCACCTGGTTCTGGCTTTCATAGAAAACATTTCACAGCAAGCTTTATTCCCTAGGTGTGATCCCTTAATTTCTTTGTTAAATTCAACCAGTTCTTTGACCTGAGAGAGCTGAAGAGTAACCTGGTGACAATTACCTGAAATGCATTAAATTTTGTGTATTAATATGAGCTCAAAGTGGATACCTTCTATGGAGATCTGTAAGGTATTCTCAAGTCACACCATTTCAAAACCACGTGCCTCAAAAAGATTAAAAGAACAAAACCTATGCTAGATTTTCATGTAAAGGTTTCCACAACCAATAGCACCTCTGAGTTGTAGCCCTGGGCAGCGAACAATAAGGGAACATAACAGTAGTTAGTGCAGCCATCAATCATCTTGAAAGCTAGTCCCACCAGGATAGTGCTGGTCTGCTGAAGGGCTTCCATACCATAGGAAAACCTAAGTCTGGGGTAGGCTGTGTGTCACTAAAGCGGGCAGCTCTATTTCAGATTGTCTGTTACCAAAGGCTTCCTAAAGGTCCTTTCTGAACAACTGAAAGGTCCTGCCTAGTTGAAGCCCATTAACTACCTATGTGTCTCAAGAGAAGACAAAATGGATCTGCCTAGATCTAACATGAATTAACTTGCGACCCCTGCAACACGTGTCTTTAGACACTTAAATGAGTCAGGATGCACAGCACTGAACCAAGGAAAAACTCAACTACTAGAGCAATATCCTGATTGACGAGGGAGAGGAATAAAATCCAGCAAAATTCACCAAGCCTAAGAACAGGTGCAACAGACTGCTCAGGCCCTGTGCTCAGTTCCCCCACTAGACTTCTAGCTCAGAAGAGGCACGCGGAGTGTCCCAGAGCTTCACCAAGTGCCTAAGTCCAGGTCCTCAGAAGTTAATTCCAAACCTCCACAATCCATGCAGGTGCCCCATTGTCTCTGCAGCTGTAGAGGAAGAGGGGCCATAGGCTGGTGAGAGTAAGTGGAACAAAGCCGTTGCATTGCTGTTCTTACCCTCCTAACAGTGAACCTTTACGGCAGAGCACAAGCATGAAGGAGGGAACTAGGAGAGATGTGTGACTAAACACCCCTTTACATCTCTGCTCACCCCAAAACCATCACTCTGGGCAGTCTTTTGGCTGGAAATGTAACATCTGATGCTAGAGCCATACAAGAACTGAGTTACCAGCAAGGGAGTTCACACCTTGGTGCACGGGATGCATCAACAGCAACTGGAGAGAAGAGGTGCTCCAGCATTCCCAGAGGTTCACATCCCACTTGCTCTCCAAAGATTTGCTCAATAGGCACAACCCAATCAACCAGCCTTTGAACCAAGGATCAGCGTGTGTTTTCTTTCACACTGGATTTCTAGACAGGTAGCATTCCTGTAGTTTGATAATACCCTTGTTATAAAGGACACAAACCCATGATTTACTCTGCAAAAAGCGTAACACTAACCGAAAATAGCCTAGGAAGGATATAGCGTCATACCTAACACTACATTAAATGCAAGCTGAGAACCTGATATATTTTAGGAAAATTCAGCACACTCTAGACTAATAAACATTTTACAATATTATTGCACATGTTCATTTCACTTTGTACAAATAATCATTCCCTTCACATCTAATAAGTCTGCTCAACACATTTGTGGCTTTATAAAAACACCTACAAGGGTCTTGTTTTGAGGCATTGATCATTCATTTATATGAAGCTCAAAGACAATGACTAATGCTTGTAACGATATAAAAGTCTTCAGCTGTGATCTCTGTCTTGCTGTTTGCTATCTCAGAACTCCAAAATGATTTAAAGGAGATTTTATTTTAGTGAATGAAAAAAATGGCTTTTTTTTCCTCTGGCAGCAACATCAAATCAATCAAGGTGAAGGCAAAGACCAGAGCTGTTTGCCTTTTAGTGTGTTTCCAGGGCTGGAAATAGAGTGCAATTCAGAGCTCTTATTTGCAGTTTATGCTGTCTACACAATCACCAGAGGTGCCAGAGGCTGGGAAAGCATGGACTGAAAATCAGGCTTCCAACCATCACCTGTGGGGACATTTGGAGCTGACTTTAAGCCACTCTCCAGATACAGAGCTTAGATCCACCTCACCATAAATCAGAAATACCTGATGTTGATGGAACTAGAAGAGTATCAAAATCGTAAGTGTAAATGGACTCATAAAGCTGGGTACCCCAAAGCTGGTGCACATTTCTAACATCACTTCTCATGGCAATACTTTTTTTTTTTTTTGCACCCCAAAGCAAACCCCAGGTGCCTGTCTCCAGTGGGCCAGATCCTTATGGAGTTTTAATGAGATCAGCATAGTATGCACTCACAAAAATCACGTGGATTTAGGGTAGCAAGTACACTTATCTGCAGTGGCAATTGCTCCCCAGCGTGTTATGACACAGCAGTCCTGTAGTGACAGAAGGGAAGTGTCACTGAACGTGGCATTGTTTTTTTAGGTTTTGGGGTTTTTTAGCAAGCCACTAAAATGACAGCATTTTCACTAAGCTCATGATAGCTGATCTGTGCTCCAGAGTTAACCAAAAGCAGAAACTCCACTCCAGTTATGACCTCAGATACATGTAAATTCAAATGAGGTGCCAGGGAAATATGATAGAAGTAGGAGAATTGTAAGCACTTACGTAACAATACGAGCATTCTGAAACTTGTTTTACAATTAAAATGGATATATAATTAACTATACTTTACTAGGCCAGATTATGTTCAAAGCACACTGAAGTAGATTATCAGATTTATGGAAACACATGTTAACTAGTTATACAAGAACAGGTTTCACCTGAAGCCAACTCTCCTTCATGCTTTGTTGTCACTGCTTTTAACGTCACATCATACTCAACAGCACAACACAAAAATGCCAGAAAACAAAACAGTTGCTAATCTTAGGAGATCTCAAACAAAATATCTGTGGCTTCTGTTTAAGATCAAGTAGTAGGGTCATATTGCTGCTAACTCACCTTTCACTGTCTCCCAGCCCCAGGAGATCTACCCAATGATCCAGGTACATCTCCAAGGCAGCACCGCCTCCAAAATGAGGTTAGCGGTTATGGAGAAACTCCCCCTTATGAAGATGGCCCTGAGGATACCCCTGACACTGCACATGCATTCAGCCTTGGTCCTGTTCCCATCTCTTGGAGATGGTTGCTGTGAAAGAGCTCGGTCCATACTGGTACCAGCTGGGGCCACTCCATGGGTGCAATAGACCCTCTCCAGGTGGTGCTGGGCTGAGGGTCTGGTCACTCAAAACCCCTCACCTCACTGTGCACTTTCAGAGATTTACAAGCCCACTCTATCAAATTATGGTGGATCTGCACTTCTTAAGGAAGTGCTCTCACCATGTTTACTTAGCCCTCTTTTTTGTGCTTGTACCCACTTTCATTTCCATTGGAAATTTACCAGAAAATGTACAAAACCTGTAAATCATACTAAAACCCATTAAACTTGAGATTAATTTAGTCTTAAAGGTTAGCTCCATTTTCTTACCACTATTTCTGTCTGCAATCTGTCTTCATCAGACACTAATTAATGAGCAGACACAGCTTTGGGAAACTGCCTTTAATCTTAGGAAAGTGTAAATACTCATGGTTACTAATGCAAAATCTCACTACACAATTTATTGGGAGACTGGAACATATAATTGTCCTTTATAACAGCTTACTGATTTAGAGAACTAAAAGCACAGGTGAAGCTGAAAAGAAATATTACTTTAGAAGTTTAAAGTATTTTGCTTTATTTTTTCTCTCTGCAGTGCAAAAGCAGTTGTATTTTCCTAAGACATTTTCGTTTTTTTCTCAGGCGACGGGATTAGATCCTCCTGTGATTTACACCAAGAGCCTTTGCTTGAAGTCAGGGTTTGTTACTCCTGATTTACAATGGCACAAGTCATTTGGGGATTAACCCTGTCCAGAACTGTGTGCAGAAAGGGGGTCTTGTGACAACTAGGAGGTAAAATATTGCTCTCCAAATTATATTTTTAATGATCACTTCCTTTCATAATGATGCAAGATTATATATTGACTGTGAAGAGCTATTTATGTGCCATGACTAAGATACATTTTCATCAAACATTTATTTCTCATGCCTAGAACTAATTTGTATTTGATTAAAGGTTTTCTACGCGTTTACAGGAAAAGATTATTCACGTTGAATTGCTTTTCTCAACAAAGCAAAACAAAAAAGTTTGTGAGTACTGCCAAAATAGTGGTTTTAAATACATCTCTTTTTACTCTGTGCATCACAGTAGGGATTTCTTAATCAATACCATATTGGCTAGTACAGATACACTGGCGGCTGGGTGAGGCCAGAGCAGCAGCACCGTGGCAGCAAATGACAGGGTGATCCCTCAGTGGAATTACATCTTTTGCCTGGACTATAAATTGTCATCTGTGGGGTACACTGAGATCTGCAGATTCACAGCGTATAAATGGAAAGATGGTTTAGGATACATCTCTGCCAAAAAGTAGGGAAAAGATCTTATATCATTGTTGATGTGTCTTGAAGACCTCCAGTGACAGCCACTCCATCACTTCCCCAGGTAAGGTATTCTGATAGGTACTAGTTGTACTCTGCTTTCAGCCTCTTTCTGCATTTTCTTGGGTAAACAAACTATGCTGGTCTACCAAACCATATCTCATAGGCTGCATAGTCTGGAATAGTTTCTTTCTCCCTTCAAAATGACAAAGATGCATGGAGCTAAAAAGCGGCTTGTTCAAATCACATCTGCCTGCCTGGGCCATGCAGAAAGTACCAGTGCTTTTCCTCGCACAGTGCAGATCGCCGAATTGTAGACTCATCTCCGCAGTCTTCAGGGAGTCTGGGGTAAATCCCAAACTGCTCTCACACACGCTGCATTCAGAGGCATGGTACCTGACTGAGCACTTGGGCTCAGATCCATCTGCTTTCCATCATTTTCCCCGAGAAAGGGGGGAAAGTGAGATTCATCTCAACTGACTCCAGCCATCCAAAACAGAGATGTCTAATCCATACTAGTCATTTGGGATCCCACAATAGCCAGTGGAGAGAAATATGTCCCTCACAGCAACTTCAGTATTTATTTTAGGGTAAGAAGGATCACCCTGTGGAGGTGCAATCGCTACTCATTGACTATAGGGGAAATCTCAACTAACTAGGACCAGATGTCCCCAATTAAGAAGTCTTTTGACATTTGTGAGACCATTCCCACTGCAAACCCTTCTGTACCTCAGTTCCTCAGACAAGAGCTCCATGAAGACCAGAAAGGTTTAGGAAAGGAAAACATCCAAGGCAGAGATGTACCCATAACCCAAAGGGCATCACACAACAGCAGGTCCATGCCAAAACCCAAGACAGAGGCAAGTCCCATCGTTTTTCCACTTTTTGCTTCCCCCCCCTTTTTTTTTTCTCCTGTCACTATCCCTATCACCACTTCTGCTCTGTGCTGAAGCAAAGCTACAATATGTTGAGCACATGGGGAAGAATTCTCTGCAGCAGCATTAAACAAAAAAGAGGAAAAACTCCTCTGAAAACTGTTTTAGTTATTAAGATGCTTGGATTTTTCAGTATAAATAAATTTATTCCTGAGAGCACTTAAGACAAGTTCTAAGGTTAACAAACACTGCACTATGCAACTCACAGCTGTGACAAATATTTAAGAAATTCGATACAGCATGCCTAAAAATTATTCATTTGCAGGCCTCGTTGCTTTTGAAGATCAACTGTTTTATTTGTAATTTTTGACATTCTCCTTCTTTTCCTGTTTGGCCTGTGAATTTGAAAGGGTTGTAAACACGTACTCCAGCTCTCTGCCTGAGGCGCTGGGCTGTTGTCAGCATGCCAAAAGGAAAAGGAAGCTGATAGGTCCTTTGGTACATACCGATATGAAGGGCTTGTAAAGATAGTATTTGTTTGGTTTTTTTGATCTGACTTTGAATCTGGCTGTAGTACCTACCCTTCAGGGAAAAGCAACTTTTAAATAAATGCTTCAAGATTGTGCAAACATTTCAGTAGTTTCAGAGTCCTGGTGTTCTGGGTCAGAGAAGGAAGAAAATACATGTCAGTCAGTAGAGATGGAAACGATAAAAAATGGTTAGAGCTACAGTCATAATTTTTTCCTGGGCTGGGTGACGGGTTCTTTCGACGGCTGCATCACGTGCTGTTTCACTCATGTGCCTTTTGGCCGGCCTATGAAACGCACTGTGGATTTTATCCATGTGCACATACACACTCTTGGAAACATTAAAAATGCACTATTCTTTCAAACTCATTGTCCTTTGATCGCATGATTTGCTAATGTTGCGGGATCAGGAAAAAAATACAAGCTTGCTAGGTTTTCTGTTAGTCCTCTGAGAGCTTAGAAATGGTTATTTCCTTTAATCTCTTCACTTTAGTTATGTTGCTGGATTTTTTTTGAAACCCATTGTTTATTACCCAGCACGTGAGGATCCCAGCTCTCTGCAACGCAAGGTGCTGCACCAACATGCAGGTCACACCGGCGCACAAACCGCTGCTCGCGGCTGTAGGAGCAGATCCTGCTGCATTAGCACAAGGTAGAGCCCACTCGCCTTGGAGAGCTAATAAGCTCCAGGGCCAAAGAGCAGGAGGAGAACAGAAGGAAGTGAAACGGCTCATTCAAGGCCACAGAGCAAACCAGCGACAAATCCGGGAACAGCAGCCACATCTTCTGGACCTTTATCACAGAAGAATAAATCAGCCGTTTCTCATTTGCTTTCTGTACTTGCCTGTTACTTCCCGCCCGTAACTCTTGAATCTTTCAGCAAATTGCAAGGTGTTTTTACAGAGTGATGTATTTTTCAAGGCAAAACATTTGCTTCTCTCATGGGTCATTAGGGCAGCTGGGAAGGACTGGGCGTCCCAGAGGAAGGGGAGCCGGGAGGACAGAGGCCATCCCTTGGACACTCAGCAAGGAACCAGGGCTAATGCATACACCTAGGGAAACACAGGTCCCAGGCACTGCTCCTTGTTTAAGCAACTTGATGAATATTTTTTTAAACAAATCTAAACTTTTGCTGTGGATTTTCATCACCCAGAAATTGGAAGGGCTTTATTTGTTGGTTGGATCTTTTTCCAGAGTGTTTGTTGGGGTTGATCTTTACGAGAAAACAGCCCTGACGGTTACACACCTGGGTTAAAAACCTAACAAAGATAGGAAAGCTGTGAGTTTTGGTCAAGGTAGAAGATCTGGAGGCAAGTACAAGGTGAAGATCTGGAGGCATCGGGGGCTCGTGGTCAGCTCATACTAAAGCTAAAATATGCCTGGTCTTCTCCCGGTTTTCACCTGGTTCTGAGTCAGTTACATTAACCTGTGCTTTTCCCAAGGGAAAACCAGCCTTGTGAGGTCTGAGAAATGCTCCACAGCAGAACATCATCACAGTGGATTCTGCCCCACTGTCACGGCCCAGGAAGAAGACAACTTGCAATTGAGGAGAAACAAAATCTGCAGTGATGCTGGAGGGGAGTTTGAGGTGGAACCGAGGATAACCGAGAGGAAATGGGAGGGCGAAACAGAGGCACAACAGTTAATGATCTCCCAAAATCCAGACAGCATGGCAGGGAGAGGACTTCCCAGCCCTTAGACCACAGATCTTCCCTCTCTCCCTTGGCAGAGGAGAAAAAACCCTTGCAGCAGAGCTGCAGAAAACGGACAGTGCCAGAGCACATCTTGCCCCTTGTTGGCAGCTTCTGAGAATGAAAACACTGGAGACTTGGGCAAGGAGAGGGAGCAAGAGGAGGAACGAGGAGAGTTTATGCATCCAGTATACTTTTCCCTGGCTGGGAAGCGCTGGCTGCCGCCAAGGGGTCAGCGCGGCAGCTGAAGACTGGCCAGCCCTACAGCAAACTCGTGGGCGCTGCTGCCTTCCAGCCAACACTGGCCACGAAATCCAAAGCAGCCCAGGTTGTTATGCTATTGCTGGACCACCAGGCCAGCTCTATGATGCGTTTGAAGGGAATCTTTCCACGCAATAAAATCCTCAGGCCGTTATTCGTCAGATGCTTGGCAGCATGTTGCTGTCATGTTTTCATGGCAATAGCAGCCTGCAGGAGGTGGGATCCCAAGTGGAGACAGTTATAAGGCTGTTATACATTTGTGGCACAGGCTGGGGTGGGTTTTGTTATCCGGCATCTAATGGGGTAGCATGTCCTCTCCTCAGCCTGTAACTGCCCCACAGAAAGCTCTGTTCTCTCCCCTCCTTTACCCTCGCTGCCACACATCCATCCCACCAGTGGCTGGGGTTTGGGGGAATTTGTCTTCAAATGGGAACCAGATTGGAAAATGGATTAGCAGGAATAAGATAAAGAATTAAACCCAATCAGCAGGCAACCGCGTTTTTAAAAGGCACAGATGCACGCGATTAGCTTGCCGCATGTGTTCGAGTCAGATCTCAACATCAGAGATGGGCTTGGAGAAAACCTCAAATTCCCCAAGAGCCCGCCGGGGCCCCGGGGCGTGCCTTTGCACGGTGAAGGATGCGCGCTTCCCCAGAGCCGTGCCTGGGAAGTTCAGGAACACAGACAGCCCTTCATCTCCCCGTCCCCCCAAATCCATCCCCTTCAGTCCCCTTGGAGGGAGAGGGCGTCCCTCTCTGCGCACTCCAGCAGCAGGCAGGCATTTCCATGCGCCCAGCGCTGGCTGCAGGACGCAGACTAAAGAGGAGATAGAGCAAAACTAATCCCAATATCACAAAGCCTGAATATCCCAGACTGTGTTTGGGGAGGGGAGTGGAGGGGAGAAACAGTCTTTTTTTCTCCTCCACACCCAGGTCACAGAATGAGTCAGGGGTCAGGGAACAGGGGGTGCTGGTCCAGCTCCACCCATTCCCCAAGCAAGGCCAAGGAGGGTGAGAAAATTTAGGGAAGGGCTTCCCACCTCCAGCTGGAGGAGGCAATGGCCGTTTCATCACATCAAGAAATGCTCTAGTGTCTGCTGGCCTCACGCTTACTTAAGACCCATCTGAAAAGTAAATATTGCTGAGAGACAGAACAGCATCTGCACACTATCAAGTTTTCCTGGATCTCAGGCAGCACATGGGCTCACCAGCTTCAGGGGGTGGTCTTCTACCGGGGCAACAGGGATGGGACGGTGCGGGGAGTGAGGAAAGCAGGGGAAAAGGCACTGACTTCAGTGGAAGGAGAGCTCTGATTTTCGGGAAGCCCTTTCTTGCTGGCAGAGCATCACCATCAAGTTCTTGTTGCTTCGACATTCGATACAGGTTCATGAGTTCAGGAGGAAAACATGAAACCAGAAAGGGCCAAATCCTGACCCCAAACAGGCAGGGAAAGCACTGGCCCAGCCCAGGGAGTGCTGTGATTTAGCAGCCAGACCACCCTATCGTTCCTAGAACAATAAAATAATCTTACTTCTATAGGACTAAATCCCAAGCCCAGCATGGCTCTTCCCAATTGGTGACAGCAGAGTCAAGCTGTGTGGTTTGCAGCACCATCAGCTAAGGAGCTCTGAGTTATCTTGCGAACATTAATTCAGAGGTAAAAAAATCAGCCATGAGAGAGGGCACATTTCTTTCACTGTTTCACAGCTAGGGAAGCAGAAGCAGGGGTCAAACAACCTGAGGTTGCATGTGCTAAGCCAGGTGCCCTGCTGCTGCTGGACCTCACCTGGGCCAGGCTGGATTACAGCCCACAGGGCTTTGCCCAAGTGATTGTGACGACTGCAAGGGCAGATTCATCAAGCAGCTGCACATGCCCACCCATTGCCCAGCCTCCTGCCCCTGGCTGGGCTCAAGAGCCACCTGTCTGAACGGGCAATGCACCCTGGCAGTGGTGCGTGGTGGACCATTTCCCTACAGGGTGGTTCCCCCGTGCTCTGTAATAGGACTTCAGGAAAGGAGGGTTTAATCTAGTGCATTGGGCCATAAGGCAGGTGTGAGCAAGGGCAGCACTGCAGTAAGTTGCAGCACTTCATGTGGCAAATTTGCCACAGCTTTGCCTTGTTTGGTCATGGGTCAGCTCAGTCCTCCCCCTCGAAATTCCAAGGTTTTTAGAGCCTTCTTTCGGGAGGTCTGTGTGGCCATATGCACATGCATGGGGCCGTCTCCGGTGGTTTTCAATCCAGTGGCTGACCTCAAACGTATCTTTCCCCAGGGAATGAGACCATGAAGATTCATCAGGACTAATTTGATTTCTTCTCCTCAACTACTTTTAGTCAGTTAATGTAAACAGACATTATTGGGCATGTTTTAAAGAAATGCTGAACTGAGTCAGATGAGTTGCATCATGAAGGTGCCCATCTCTCCCCACCAAAAAAAAGTGGTCTTGAATAGCCCCACAGACTTTTTTTTTAATCAACTCAGTTCAGAGATGAATCATGCCTTAAATTCCTGTAAATTTTCAAAAAGTCTTCTTGAAGGAAAGAGAGAGCCCCTGTGAGGTTAAGGCTCAGCCACCAGCAGGCATCAGAGATGCCCCTCAGAAACTGACCCTGAGGCACCAGCCTCCAGGACTTTAGGTCTCACTGGTTTTGCTGCTCGTGAAACAACTTTCTAGCACTAACAACCGGTGTGCCACAGCAACAGCAAGATAGCACACGTGGTGGTCTACGGACACAAGCAAGGCCAGTTTTGAAGGGAGAGGGAATATAATATGTAATATAGGTTTGACTGGGGGGGGAAACACAGCCGCTTTGTCATAACTCTGGATATTCCTAGAGAGTTGTACAAACACCCGCTCTCCCCCTTGCAATGAGTCCCACAGGTGATCCCTCAGCAGCGGTGGGGTTGGGTCCTGAGTTCATGATTTTTTTACCTCTCCATTTTACCTATTCAACCCTCACTCCTGACATGTCAGCCACAGAGTCCCAAACAAAAATGGCCTTGCCCAAACTCACCGGTGTGAGGAAGAAGATGGAGGTCAACTGTCCCTTTTCTCCTCTCCACCCCACAGCCCCTGCTCAGCTCCCAACACACTCTCACCCCCCGTGAAAATACTCCACCTCCTGAAGCCCACACGGCCACTCCAGCCCCAGCCAGCTGGTCAAATCCAAGAAAAAGATTTGTTTAAGCTTTTTCCAGCATGTGTTTTACTGCAGACATTGCTTTTAATAAAGGCTGCACCACAATCCTTTTCATAATGGCACCGAACAATCTAGCAATATCCTCACGCACTTAGAGAGTGAGTTAATGAAGGAATAGGTTAATTGAAATCGACTTCAGTATGGAGCACAAGCGGCTGAGCTGAAACGTGGCATAAAATAGAAATGAAAAGAAAACCCAGATTCTCAACCCAGCCTGTAGCTTTCTGGCCATACACGGAAAAGAATTATTATTTCTTCTTCGTCTTCTAATATGTTCGACAGTAAAACCACCAATAATATGAAAATAAATTACACCTGGGGCAACCTTATATTGCACTAACAGTCTGGCTCTGATTAGCCTTGCCTTTATCATGCATGCATCGTATTAGTCCATTTCAAAGAATTCGCAGAGAAATTCATACTTCGACCTTAAAACAGAGAGTAAAAACACAGCTGAATTTAATTACCCGCTGACCGCATGCACTGGGTTAGGTAATAAAATATAGAAGCAGTAAGATATGTAATGCTTTATTAAGCTATCTCAGATACAAGAGCATGCCTGGCAATTATGCCTGAAGGCTACTGAAGGCTACTCAGAATCTCTCGTGGACCACCCAAAGAGAGCTAAACAGAACCTGGTTCTCACTGCACAGCAAAGACATCCATAAATAATAAAGCTATATGCAGGCGAAGTGCCTCCTTGCGCCTATCTGCTTTTAAATCCGTATGTTTATCAAACACACATTGCCCTGGCATCAACTCATTCTTCTCAGCCTTGCTCGAGACATGGGTTTTTAACGCTTTCCCAGCACACTCTTAAGCCTGGCTTAGGCCTCAAGTTTATGAACGTTTAAATAAAACAGTCAAAAATTAAATAACGCCTAGAAATGGCTGGATGAGAAAAGAAAAGCTGAGCCTGCCTTCCCTCCTTATTCCCGAAACGAAACCTTGGCTGCAAATAAAGTGGATGGTCAAGATGGGAACCAGTCCGCAGAGCCGCTCTGCAGATACATAAAATGTTTAGGAGTGCACAGCACATGCTGGTGAGAGGGCTGGGAGGGAGAAGATAGAAAAAATCCTATCTAATTCCAAAATTAACATTTTTAAAGGACTCCAGTAATAGGCACAAGTCACAAATACTGGTCTGACCTGGCAGTAATTTTTTAACTACTCTAAACTAACTTCAGCCCTTTTTATATGCTTCATCCAACCTTATGTTGCCCATAACATGTAAACTTACACTAATAAAACAGAGCTATACAAATAGTAATGAAAAGGTTGTGATAAACAGAAAAAAGAGCCCATCGAAAGATATGTTGCCAGGGAACTGTACTATAAACTGGATAACCCAAGTTTATAAAGAGATTCACATTTTAAGGCCCTCATCCAGGCAAGGGGCCCAGGTTTTTTGTTTCCAGGGGGAAAGACAGTTGTCTGCTCCTGCACCATCCCCACCCCATGACGTTGAAGGGTGCTGTTAAGAGCTAGCTGCTCCAAAACTCAGCAAGAGCTTGGAGGCTGGAGGCCAGGCTGCAGGATCAGCACGGAGGCAGCAGAGCCAAGGGAAAAGTGAAAAAGGGATGAGATTTGCAGGGATCGAGGCAGATTCTCTGGTGGGAGGGGAGCCTGAATCAAAACCTCACGTCCAAACTTTCCTGGTGACCACCCCTTTTTCTCTTCTTCCATTTCCCTTCTCAGTTGTTCTTGGCTTAGACTACAGACAATTTAGGGTAGAAACACTTTTTCATGTGGCTGTGCCATCCCTGGAGACACCACACTTGGTTGGAGTCTGCAGGCTGTATATAAATATAATCACTGCCATAAGAATCAAATTAGAGAGGGATCCAATATTCACATCTAGCCCCTCTTACTCGTAACCAGCTGAACCCAACTTGCAGATCCCAGAAAATTTCCACCTCTGGCAATCTTCTCCCCTGTGCTTGCCATGTAGGTCCGCTCCTCTTTTCCTGTGACGGGAAATCTACTTCTCTGGGTATTTACATTTGGGGTTCAGGGTTTTTTTTCTTTTTAATAGAAGAATCAGTCCAAAGCAAAGCCCAAAATTTGAATCAAATTTTCCCAGGGGGGAAAAAAAAAAACAAAAAAAAACCAAAAAAAACCCCAAAGACAGAAAAACCAACCCCAAGTTTGGGTCACTTTTTCCTTTCCCACATTCCCTGGCTCTTGTTCATTTGTTGCTCTTCTGCATTTCAAGCTATCTGGCCAGGATCAGAGGCAGACTTTCTTAAACATTGTGGTGTGAAAGGCTGCTCGGGAAGGCTTTCTGGCCACCACACTCATTGCAAGATGAGTTGGAAATCTCCAAATAGAGCTGATTCTCAAAGACTTCCACAGCAATGCTGGAGGGGAAATGAAGAGCTCTGGAAAACGGCCATACTCACATCTCCGTGAGTTTGTGAACATTCATAGTACAGGGGAACTGAGCAGCAGCTGCATCGAAGTGACACCTCTCTGGCTGCATCAGTATCTACATGGATCACGTTTTGCCCAGCAATGCCCTTTAGCAGTGCTAGCTGATGAGTCTCCTAGTTCATGCAACATATTTCTCACCGCTGAGCCAAACAGACCACTTGAGTACCTTGCCGGCTGCTGATGGAGATGAGGACCCAGCGGTTTGGATCCCAAACCTTCTCTGTTCACACTAGAGTTTGAGAGTTTCCTGGGGTGTTGTATTTAACATAGGTTTCCTGAAATCTGTCCCCAGTGTTTCAGAGTGGGGGGTTTGGAGATAAAAACCAGAACTTTGTATTCCAGATCAGGAATTCTCGCAGAAAACGCCTGCACAGAGCGCCCTCACAACAGGCAGCAGGGGAGCCCTGCTCGTTCACATTCTCTTTATAAACAGTTGTTTATTTTATTATCTTTATTTGAAACAGATTATGTAGCAGAAGACTTCTGGAAAAATCTTTTCCATCTGCCTACTATTTTTGGCAACATACAGTACAGGATAGAAATGCGCTTGCTTGCGTTTATTTACTTGTCTTCTTCCCAAAGGCTGCAAACGGGGAGGAAGATGTATTAGAAGTAACTTTCAGAGAAAGCCTGCGACTGTTGGTGTAAAGATAACTCAGGTGCAAATCAAAAGCCTTCACCTAGGGCCATCTGTGGGCCACATACAGCAAGACAAAATTAATGTTTCTTTGAGAATTCATTTTTGCCTCCATACTAGGTCCTTTCAGAGCTTTCCCTAGGAAAAGAGCTCAGGAAACCCAATACAAAACCCAACAATCTCCATGACTAGAGCTGAAGAAGTTGCTTCCGCCGCAAGGAGCAGAAGACAACTGTGATCCTGATAGGAACCAGAAATGAAGGGTGACAAAGACTGCTTCACTGTGATACTCCTGCACTGCAAAGAACTGCTCTATTTAATTAAAGGCATTAACACTTTTTCTAAATAAATTACCCAAAACAGCTATAGAGAACAATACAAGATGATAGCCTGTAAGATTCAGTTAAAAGCCCTGATTGACCTCTGATATCAGAAGTCAGTAAGCCACAAGGACTATGGGCACAGGACACATACACGTCAAGAGGATGGAGAAATTTACGGATTATGTAATAAAGTTAGTTGTAAGAACACCAAAATCTAACTACTGATTTCTTTGCATGTGCAGAAAACATAATTAAGGGCGAAGGTCCCCTCATTTTAATTGATTGGTTATTTTTATTTATATCTCAATTACTGATAGGGAATTTTTTCCCAGAAATACACAATCTTTCCCTTTTGTTCCCCCATTCTGAACAGAAATGAAAAGGAAAAGAAACAAGAAAAGAAGATATATTTTTAACAGAATTGGAGAAATATTGCTCAAAGCAGAATCTATCCATCGAACTTATTTTTGAGAAGGGGAAAACAAACTATTTTCTATCAAAAATATTTATGCAGAGGAAACCCCAAAACCTCAGGCTTTCCCTTCCTATGTGTAACTGCTGAACCTGTTTTTGTGATGTAGAATTTCTTTATGGGACAAGAACACATGCATTCGTAAGCCATCAACGAGGCTTTCACACAACCTGCAGTGCCCGTAACGTCTCTATAAAATTTTCACTTAAACATTATTCATTGATCTGCTTGTAAACTTCCTAAACAGCACGTCGCCTAATTAATCATTTTTATACTAGATGCAATTGTGTGTTTAAGCTGCAGAATGGTTTTCTGTGGCTAATCACATCCATGCACTGAGCAAAGACGGAGTTCTTTGACAATTGAATATGAAGCTTTAATTATTCTATTCAGAAACAAAGTTTTCATTAGAGAATCACAGAGCAGCTGGTTACTGTAATGATGTCCCTAGTGGAATTACAAACAGGATGAAAAGGGTTGGACAGTGTTATTTGACTTACAGCATCGTGATGTTCGTTTTGAAAGCCATGAAGAGTTGGACAAGATTCTTTAAGCGTTCCGTTGCTGGTGCCAAAACTCAGCTGGAGTGTGTTTTCACGACACTCTCCACTTCCTATTGTTTTACAAAACGCTTTTTCCACCTTCTTAAAAGGACTCTGAAGACAATACACCTCAGAGTGAATATTTTCTGCTAGGAGGAGCTACTGAGCTGAGCACAAACTAGATGTCCTCTTTGGAACCCTGTTGTCTACGACTGCATGGAAATACAGCGCATGCAGCTTTGCTTTCCCACCTCCAAACTCTTTTAGGGAGCAGAGGTAATAGGAGAAGGTGCCACTACCATTAACACTACCTAATAGGGCACATATTCCCCTACAAGTGACCCTGAGTCACGCAAATGTGGTTATTAACTGCTCAAAGATGTGGGTGCAGGGGCATGAGGAAGTCCTCGGCGTGAGTTGGACTAGCTCCAACCCCACATCACATACTGCCCTAATGACTTTATGTCTAGTTGGGAGAGAGAGAAAGAGGAGTGGACCCAGTCGTAGTGTGATGGAAGAGCCCATTACTCTTTGCACTGCTCTTTTGCTCTGCCAGGGGTTGACTATAAAAAGCTGGGGCAGGAAGGAAAAGAAACTAGACAAACCTCCCCAGTCAGTTGTATTCAGATTCAGGACTTCCAGTGAGGCACCACAGCTTACAGAGGAACCTTCCCAACGCCATCATAAGCACTCTAACCTATAATAAATTCACCTCATTCACCTGGAGCTTGTCCCAGTCTCTCTCTTTATAGCAAAGGTGATGAAAAGTGAAGTTCTTAACTCCCTTAATATATGCCCATCCTTCCAGAGGACTGAGAAGAGGAAAGATGTTAAGGGGTCAGTGCGACAACACAAACTGCCACGAGAGATCCTTTTTCCTGCAGAAAAAACCCTTTCCTCTGCACAGCCCTCTCAAGCCATGCATGCTAATGTCCAGAATTAGACCCTGAAACATGACATCTTTACTAGAATTCTCTCCTCCCTTGCTGGCCTCTCTCCAGGATGTCCCTAACCAGTTTAGGCTGTGGAGGTAAAAGTCCAAAGCCCATTAGTAATATCCCAAATGTAAGCCCAACACGAGAAGAAAAAAAAAAAAGAAGGAAAAAGAAAAGAAGAGGGGGGAAAAAAAAAAGCTCATGAAGACATATATCCTGCTGAGCCACCAGAGAAGCTCCAGGAACATCAAAAACAGAACCAACTCCAATGAGTTCTGATGTGGTTTCAATTTTGGATTCTGTCATTGGGAAAGTAATCAGGTCAATCAGAAATGTGGTGGAAACCCAGCTGAGAACATGAATTACTGCACATTCTGGACCACCCAAGACCAAAAAGGGGGAAAAAAAAAAAAGCCCTATATCTTAGTAATACTATAGCTTTTATCATTAGCGTTAGAATTATAGTTGCAGTGAAACAATGGAAACAATACAGGCTTGTAAATGCTTCCCATTGAAATCTACAATATTTTTTAGCATGTGTGTCCTATTGCTGCATAAAACTACTGAGAAAGTTCAGTTAGGGCTGAGGGCTGGGGGTCACATCCTCAACGGATGCAAATGTGGAACAGCTCCAGTGCTGGGCGGATTCAGCCCTTTGTTGAATTAAATTCCAACTAGAGACTGAATATTTTTTTTCTCCCTCAGTTTACAGAAAAATCTATTTGGGGCATTTGTGTAAGTAAGTGGATGTGATTTCTTTTTCAAGGATGTTTGGAAATGAGAAACTGAAGCACTGGAGAGGTCGCTCACAAGATTTGCTGGTGTCCCTTTTTTTCTTCCTTAAGCAGCTGTGAAAATAGTCTAGCTGGAACAAACTTGTGGATTAAAATGGAGATATTTCACAAGTGCAACCCTCTGTAGCCAGGCTCTGCTCACCACTCCTTTCCACTGAATTCTCTAGAGCATGATAGAGAGAAAGGGAGTGAGTGAAGGAGGAAACTCCTAGGCAATACAAAAGGCTTGGGTAGGGCCCACGAACACCCTCTACCACACACAGATTTGTTGTAATGTCATAAAATAACTGGCCCACATTTCAGGTGAGGTAAAATGGTAACAATCCCTCTCTGCTGTAAAGGAGCCAGCTGTGAAACTGGCCCAGAGCAGACTAGAAGCACTCGGAGAATAAGGACATGAGATGTCTGAAATGTAAGAGGTAAGTCAAAACCTGGGTCCTAGGGAGACAGATTTCAGGCATTAACATCAGCCACAGAAGCTGAGACTGTCACTTTCAATTTGGCCTCCACAAAAAGTGGCCAAGGTGTGCAATCCGGACAGCACATAGAGCTACACGAGCCAAAAACTGAGTCCGCGTTTCACTCTCTTCAATGAAATCCAAAGAGAAAAGAAAAACTTTTTCACATTGAGGGTGGTCAAACACTGAAACAGGTCGACCAGAAAGATTGCAGAGTCTCCATCCCCAGAGATACTCAGCATCCAGCTGGGCAATGTCCTGAGCAACTTACTCTAATTCACCCTGATTTGAACATCCAGAAGGGCTCTCCAACCTCAACTCCTCTGTGTGAAAACTTTGCTTTGGTCCTGCCCCAGCCTAAAATAGGCTGAAGAGCTCCATCCTCTTGAAGACATGGCTAAGAAAATTCTCTGAGGACAGAGACTGGCCAGCAAGCAGCCTCCAGACTGCATGGATAAGCAGGGAAATGCAAATTCCCGCTCCACAAAATTAATAGCACAGGACCCCAAACACTGCAGCTTACAGCTAGATGCAGCTTGCGCAGCTCTGAGGACTAGACTATGTGGAAAATTCCTTTTTTTGTCTATCTGATTTTAGACAGGAGCATGGGCAACTGAGTAGCAGGGTCATGCTCTCTTCCTCCTGTGGTCTGCCTCAATCTAAACACTGGCCATGGTGGAGTCCAAAGCACGTTCTGCCATGGTAATAAAAAGATCGTGGTCATTTCAAAAGCAATTAAGGCCCATAATCGATTGTGGTTTTACCACAACCATCCTTGCACTTGAGGCACACACCCAAGTGAAGAGGAGTTGATGGACATTTTCACATGCCCTGCATGCCTCTTTAAAGGCTTCTCTTTCTATTTCTGGCTAGACAGATGCCAAAAATCTTCCAAAACCAAAACATTATAAAATCAAATCCCTAAGAAGGGACTGCTTTTACTGCCTCGTCACTGTCACAGAAAATGAGAGGGAGAAGGCTGCAGTGGATCTAGTCATTCATAGCAAGGATGTTATCATCACAAGAGGATTATGGCCCTGTGGCCTGGATCAGCCAGTAAAGTTGGACTCTGATCCCATTGCAGGGCAAATCCCATCAAGGCATGTCATCCTTCTTTCAGATGGGCTGTGCATGCAAGCAACTGACATCTCAGATGGTATCTTCACAGTCATTTTCAGGCAAAGGGAAGCATGTTCTACCCATGCTTAGTGCTGAGCAGATGCTCTACAATACGGTGCTGAGTCAGCAATAGCGCACACGACCTCCCCGTTCAGCCAAATTTCTGACATCTGTCTATAAAGCACCAGTAGATGATACCTTGGTTTCACTCCAGTTCTGTTACACTCACTCTTCAGCTCTGAAAACTGAGGATTAGAAATCTGGCAAAAACTATCCCACCACCTACATCCCAGTCCCTTGGCAGAGAAAGGATGCTGGCTTTCTTACCCCTGATGTGGCAGGTAGCAAGCAGACCTGTCCAAACAGATACCTTGAAACCTACCCCAGAAGTCAAGACGCTCCTTGCTGAACAGGTAACATGACCAATCAAAACTTGATGACCTGCTCCACCAACTTCCCCGACTATATTTAAATCCGTGATCCTTTGTCTGAACCCTAATGGATGTGGACAACAGATTAGTTCTTGCCACTACAGTAACCTTAACGTATTGGAATACTTGTATCATATCTCAATTTTTTTTTTCTTTCTAACCTGGACAACCTGTTTCCTTCAACCCTTCCGCACAAGTCCTATGGTCTTGGCCTCCAACCAGGGGAGTTATTCTGGACCCTCTTCAATGTGCTTGATAGGACACTTGCATGTCCCATCAGACTATTAACTTTTTTTTTTTTTTTTGCATCAGCACACTTTAGCTGACTCAAACTTCAGCTTGTGCTTGACTTAATCCCAGAAGTTTTTCTGCAGAGCTACTGTCTAGGGTCTCATATTCACACAGCTGATTTCTCCTACCAAACTTAGCCCTTGTCTTTACCAAAATTTTTCCTCTCAGACCATGCTTTGCCAAGCTCATTTATGTCTTAAACCTGGCCTCAGTAACTCTCCAGGACACCCTCAAAATTAATAGATATGTTTTCCTTTCACCATTCCCAGGTGGTAAGGAAAGAAATATAGAGCAATTAGTCTGGGATAGAGCCCTCAAGATCCCCCAACCTGTGGCGTGAAAGTTTGACATTGAAATTAGGACAATCACTCCCTGACTACTGTCTCAAGCTAACATTACAGTCATGTTCAAGAAGATTAATCTCACCTAGGCTTCCCCAGCTCAGCTGTGAGGCAACGTAGCTCCGTTTTTTCTTTCAAAGCCTTTTGAAAATGATAGTCAGTACAACAGTCTTAGCCTTAAATTACTACATATACATACATACATATAAGTATCTGAATAAAATAATCAGAGAGGGAGCAAAAGTTTGCTGGCAGCCTGAGGCTTCCCTCTGACCAGATGTACCCAGTTCATTTCCAGTAAAATTCCATGGAAGCCACTGGCATCCCACTGGGATGTGGTACGCACATATTAACTTGCTGAAATAACAAGGAAGATTTGCATGCATTCTGCTATGATCTATCACTTCTCGCTTTTTCCTTAATAGTCACTGTAGTATCAAAGCAAAACATGACAGTATGGAAACTCAGGTTCACAGGCCAGCTGGGTCCTGCTCAGCATCCTCAACCTGCTGTGCTGGGTCCCCTTACTCTCAGCTCAAGTGGCTGGAAATTTCTTGGCCTAAGAAGACTGCAGTCATGACCTTCAGTACTTCTCTGTTGCCCTCTGAGTCATGTTCTCATAGCCATGAGAGTGCTACAGCCAGTGTGATGAGTTGCTTAGCTCCCAAAAGATAGAGTACGTCCTTTCCCTGAGTCTCCAGACAGGTGGATGCTTTGAGAAGCAATGTTGCAAATGTTCTTCATTTGAATGGACTGTCATCAAAGCTTAAGAAACCAAGGCATTAGTTTAATGTTTGCAACAACGTTCTGCCTCCCATTGAGCATGAAGGGCATCTGCAGCAAAGATATCAACAATGAAAACAGACTGCTATATTATAAACAGAAGGGCACGGAGAGCAGCCTGACTCAAAAACTCCAGTTCTAGACACTCCCCAAATTTTTGTGAAGCCTCCCCAGAGACTCGCATCCAAGCTGTGGGTCTCCCAGTCCTTGCTTTTGACCTCTACTCCCCTGTGATGAGTGGGGGACACGAGCAGAACATCAGCTAAGTGCAAAGTGGAGCTGGCTGCCCTCATGAAGTGCCTCTGCCTCGGACTCTGTCATCTCCTCCCACTCATTCATGCCCTCCATACTGCAGCCTCATCATCCCAGACCCCTAATCACTTGACGTACACACTGTCCATAAATTAGGAGACATCAGTGTTATTTGGGGCACTGAACAAGATTACTGTGCAATTACACCAACAAGCCACCTTTATCTCCGGGCTTGAAATCATGCCTTTACTTAAAACACTTTAAATCAATAAAATTATACTGTAGCCATCGACAGTACATACAGTTTTGCTTACTGGAATGACCCCCATTATGTTCAACGGGAGATATGTTTCTGCTTGATTCAAGCACAGCAAACAGACTTCAAGTAATGGCAAGTGTCAAGTGGTTTCAGGAGGAAATAATTATAAATCATTCATGACACCCTGCTATGTGCTAGCGGTTGGTTGGCTTATTCCTCCTGATTAGTGCTAATTTGCATACAACTCGAACCAGTGCAGCAGTGATGAACGCTTCTCCTGAGAAAGGAAGGTACCCTGAAGTACGCGGACAGATGGGCGGGCTACAATGGGAGAGATGTCACAGAGGTATGAGGAGTGCATAAATCCTGAGTAGCATAAGGAAAGCACATAGGGAATGATCAAACCACCTCTTCCTACTTAATAATCATCAAAGGGAGCCAGCAGAAAGCCGAATAAAGGGAAAACAGACAAACGTCATTCTCCACGTGGTGCACAGTGAAGCTGTGCAACACCCTGCTGCCAGGGCTGCACATACAGAAAGTTTCTAACAGTTTCGAGTTCATCTCCAGGGCCAAGGGCAGGCAAAGCAGAAGATGGAGGTCGAGGGCTGGTCTTCTCTTTCTCCACAACAGCAGAGAAGGTAGATACACACAGGTATCATCCACAGCCTGGCTCTGCGCCTGAAGGCACCACTGATGCTACTCATCTACGTGAGAGCAGCAAGAAAATTGGCTCCCAAGTCTGAATGTGATGGAAAAAGTGAGGACCAGCCTCAGGGAGGACGTGGCTGACTGCAGAGGTGCCACAGTGATGGCAGGCCAAGGAGCTGCTCCTCAAGAAGCAGCTGCAGCCCCAAAGCCACGTGGTATGACACAGGATCAGAGCAGGATCGGGGCAGCATTTCCAAGGGAGAGCATGGGGAATCCAACCCCACCTCGACTAACTTAAACTCCCTCTATAGCCTTATTACATTGTCCCAGGAGACACGGGAAGTTTTCAAGCAGCTCTGAGTCAATGGGGATTGTCTGATACAGTGACAGAGCCCTGATTTAACAGGGTGCTGATTAACTTCACGCATTTCCAGTCAGGCAAGTGCTGAGCATCCCTGTCAAACCAGGGCCTGCACACAGCATCGAGATAGATGTTTCCAGCCTACTTCTCCAGGCTTAAGCTAACAACAAGAGGATTTCCCATGATAAATCTGGTACTTCCTGCTTCTGGCTGTGCTGGGTTTACCACACAAATCGTCTTTCTCACAGTCCTTCGGCGCTGCTCATTCCATTCTCAGCTGGGCTCCAGACGCACAGAGGTGCAGGGAAAGGAGAATAATGAGACTAAGTTGGGACAGGCAAACCTCGTGGTGCTGGAGGCTTTTCAAGGCTCTCAGATGCTTTGGTGGGTTTGCAAACTAGGATAAGATTGTGAACTACTTTTTTTTTTCCCCTGTAATTTAAAATGCATGCTCTCCCTCATGTACCACCAAGGGTGGCTCAGTTATTAAAGGCACAAACAATTTTTTTATTTTTTCTGGGAGATCTGACTATGCCGGGGAGAGTGAAGAAACCTGGACCACCTACCATAAGCTGGGTAGTCAGAGAATATTGCGCATAGCCGTACCCTGTGTTTTCCTCCCATGCTAGTGCTCCCACTCCGGTGCCCATCTGCCATCTCAGCATCCCCATAGTCACTCTGTGCAAACATTCCTTATTTTCAAAAACAGAGATGATCCTAGAGTTGTAACACTCACACCCAAATCTGGAAATGATCTGGATTTTCCCCAAAGTCTAGCGTCTCATTTCAAGTCCATTGTACAGCATGACCAGAGAGCAGTACCCAAATTAGACCCTTGATGCAAGCTGGAACCTCACAGAGTGCCGCCAGTGGTTTTGGCACTGCTTCCCGGTTCAAATTCATCCACTGCTTATGCTGTTCCCTGCTCCAAAAGATTTCTCGTTATACTTTTATATAGCTGCAACCATAGTAGTTTCATCCCTTAAATCTGCACCAAATTCACCTTTAATGAGCCCTTTTCTTGCTTTGTTTGCAATTCATCCAATGTTTGTCAATAGCAATGATTGTCCCTGTGATATCAATTCTCTTCATCAGCACTGCCTCTCAGCTCTCCCCACGCCTCAGTCCTTTGAGCTTTTTAAACATGATCTGCTGTTCTCTAGAACCTCACTTGTTGGCATCTTTGTGCAACACCAAGATGTCCATGCTCGTTGTTCTCATGCGTACAGAAGGCTGCCGCTCTAAGCTCAGTGATGGGAGGTCTTAAAACAGCAATTTTGTTCCCTGCCTTTGGCACTGTATTAAGAACGAGGATTTCATCTGCTGTTCGCTATCACCTTAAGGTCACTTTCAGATATATTGTGTTTCCAGGTCCCTCAATCTCTAATTGCACAAGTTAAGATTGCTTTCAATTTTACTTTCCCCCCTTTTGATGGTTTCATCCCACTCTTAACATGACTTGGAAAAGGGTTGCTTTTCTGTTTTTAAGGCTTCTTCTGAACATTTCTGCTGACCAGTTACAGATTTATTTAACCCACATTCACAACGTACAGCTGAGAAGGTGAGACTGAATGATTGAGCATTCATTAGAAAGCGATCAAGAAGAGACTGCATTAACATCCCCCTGACTGCCACTTATACCCTCACATCTGGCCACTAAGTGCCTCTATAAATCAAATGTGGCAAAAAAGGATGAGGAAAGCTGTAGGGCTGCAGCAGACAAACACCATCTCTGCTCCACCAACAGTTTACCTCAAAGGAGTCTGAACACAGCCAAGCTAGCACCAGTATTGTTGACTTTCTGCTCGTCCAAATATCTCCTTGCCTTTTCCATCTCACTCTCCCTACCCGCATCCCTTCAGATGACCCCTGCCTCCTGCTTCCCAAACCTGCAGTCTCAGACATATCAGTTCTTCTTTTGATATCTTCATTGTCTGTGGCATTGCTCTGAAGAGCATGAGAAAGCCTAACACAGGACTGGACATCCCATCACAACCACCCCTTGAAACATGTAGTGTCCACGTCTCTGACCACATCACCTGAATAGAAATCTAGCATCTGTTTTGTCCAGCACCATCAGACTACGTAGCCGACTGAAATAAAGCATTAACTCCTGGCCTTAAGTTACGCGTTTTGCTATCCCATGTTGCAGCTATAAATTCTTTACCCACACAGACAGATAGCTATCAAGTTAAACTGGGTGCTTACTTCTTCACTGTAAAATTTTCTACTTGATCTATTTTATTAGAAAGACCAAATTTCTTCACTAATACATTACTGATAGGGATTAACACATTCAACAACTGTATTCTATTTTGCAGTAGTGTAACCCAGGTCAGATTTGACAACTGTATTTCCAGATGCTTCTTGTTTATCTGTACTTTGAATTCTTCTTAGAGAGGCAGAGCATTAAAGTACAAAAAAAATTGATTTTTCGTTTTCAGCTTTAACTTATACAGGTCCGGGGCAAGTCAGAGAATTTAAAAAGAGCAGAAAACTCTCTGCCTCAGCTTTCCTGCACACAAGTCTCTTGAAAATCACTGAGCCAAAAATGAGTCTTTCTAATCTAATGAGCCTCTCTTTCTTAATTTTGTGGAAAGCCCTGTTTCTCCTTGGTAATTCTGCTGATATTTTCTCCTGTTTATCTCCACCAAATTTCAGCAATTTTGATTCTTTTACAAGCAGCTTCACACTCCAGCTGACTGTGCTGCTCAATGCTTCCCTTTTTGGGTACCTGTTAGCAGGTCTACCTGACAGCCATGCATAGCTATATTTGTTCTCATGGAGTCTTTCACCACTGCTGTGTCAGTTCAGAAAGGGTATGATGGATCTGGGAGCAAGCTGGCCACCTGACTGTGACTATAGTTCCTTGCAAATATAGTCTCTGAGCATCACATGGGGTCAGCAAGTGCAAACCTGTGAGCAGCTGGGAGCTCTTTGATGACACTCTCTGCAGACCCAGGAAGTCAGACAGCTAAATCAAGGCCATAAAATAAAGTCAAAAGCTGGCCTTAAGATAATAAAAAATAAAATAAAAATTGTGTCAACTGATACAATACTATGGAGGTTTTATTAAACAGTTACCTAAATCAGTCAGAAACTGCAACTTTATTTGTCTTACTGCATTACCTTCAGTCATAAAAGCACTTCTCCTTTCCACTTGCCCTATCCTAGATCAGTGCCCAACTGCTGCCTCTGCATCAGGCTTGAACAGCCAGGACACAACTAACAGGAGGAAGGTTCTTACACCTGAGGCTGTCCGGGGACTCGGGACCAACAGCCGTCAGTACAGCCTGACAAAGGCGAAACCAGAACAGTAGGGGAAGCTGGCCGCAGGCAGAAAAGCATTTGCCAGAAGTCACCCAACAGGCCTGAGCAAAGAAGGGGAAGCAACTGGCGGCCCAGAATCCTCTGTAGTCCAAAATCTCAGAGCTTCAATAAACTGCAAGCAAACAGATTTGCAATCCCTGCAGAGACTGAGCACAGCAGTACACAGGGGTAGGGAGTCTTGGGAGGATTCATAGGCTGATTCACTGGACATCATTTCAGGATCAAGCTTGTGTCAGAACACCACAGACCGGGCAAATTTATGAAGAGTTTGTTCCATCCCCCCCTCCCCCACCAGAAGTAGAGAGAGAGAGAGAGAGAGAAGGAAACTTGCACACTCCTACTGATTAACCACAGTGCAAACTTCATAAACGTGCTCCTGACCTCCACCACAACGCACAGACTTGAGTCATTCCAATAAAAGAGGAAATGACACTTTGCCACAACATTACTAAGTCCACGTCCCATAAAACCATTCAGGGAAGGGGGGCAGGGGGAAGAAAAGAGAGAGAAAAGCAAGAGTAAAGCCAAGCAATTATCTGTTGTTAACTCAGTCCTCAGTGGTATCACATTGCTCCTAAAAATAATGACAGCACAACAAAGCTTGTTTGCGTCTCGCATGTCCTTTGTGGGTTCCTCATTATTCTAATGAGCTGCTGGAAAATGCACTTCACTTACATCCCCATCAGTTATTTCACTGATCACTCTGCTTTCATTTCCACCTGGCACTGCAAGATGTTTTACAATTAACACTTTGATCCTTTCTTATACTTTCCTTTTGCCTTTTCTTTTTTTTTCCCCTCTCCCCACCCAGGGACAAATGCGGACACCCACTTTGGGAGGAGCCGAGAAATCTCGTGGATGAGGCTGCTCCCACACTTTGCACGTGATGTACGCTGGGTTTGCTCTGACTTCGGGGCAACCAGGCTGGGCATGGCTAGCAGAGCCACAAAACGCACCGCCTTTTCTCCTGTGACACCACTCCCCTGCGGCTGGTACCAAAAAGAAACCAGGAACAGTTTAAGAATAGATCAGCATAATATCTGCCACGTGGGCTCGGGAGCAAAATAGAGAAGGGATGGAGGAGGGCAGCAACGCAGCCATTGCAAGACCAAACACGCTGTGGCTTGGTGGGGTGTTTTTTCTGTCACAGTGAGTCACACCACTCATTGCAAGTCACAGTTTGCCTTTTCTCATGTGAAAAAAAAAAATAAGTAAAAACTTATCTGTTTCAACAGGCTTTCACCCTTCAGAGCCATTATTCAAATTGCTTAAAGCTTCAAACAAGCTGAGATGGAGCTGGCAAGGAGCAGCGCTGCCAACCTCTGCTTCTCGCCTTCCCCTTGTCCTCCTTTTCCTCCTGCCATGCCTCACGGGTCCCTGGGACGGAAAGGATCTCTGCTCATGGTCATCCTTTCTGTGGCTGGAAAACCAGGCCGTGGTGGAGTACTATAAGTTAAACACTTTTGCATATTCAGAGGACAGGAAGAACTGCTGCGGGGAATGGGGCTGCACTGCACCCAGCATGAAGAGGCCCAGCCACTGCCGTGCAACAGCTGTACCAAGAGATACACATCACCCTCCACCAGCTAAAGCCAACGGAGGGGACTTGCACATTTCAAAGGTCTGAATATGGTTCCTTGCTGAAATATGGGTGATTAAATGCATTTTTATTTTAATTTTATTTTAATTTTTATTTTAATTTTATTTTAAATGCATTAAATGCATTTTTTTGTCCTTGCACCAAAGAGTATTTTCTTATGACTGGATTTCCTCCTTTTACACAGAAGTGTTATTTTACCTTTAAAAAAAAAATTCAAAATACCTTTGGAAAATATACAAAAATAGCTACAGAAAGTTTTTGTACACTCCAACCCTCCAAGTTTTAAGATAAACTGGAGGGACTTTGGGTGGTGTTTTTAGCAAAATACAGAAAGCAGTTTTTAAAATATTTAAAGAAAATCATTTTAGCTCCTCTAAAAAGTGTTTGAAAACAGTTTCACCATTTCATTTTTTTGTCAGGGAAACAGATTTCTGGCTAACTTGAATATTAGAGCTCGTATAAAAGTATTGAAAAAGGACATTTGTATCAAAGTTACATCTTTCTCTGCAAACTTGGTGATTTATATGAAAATTTTACGGAGAGGGGAGGAATCCAAAGAAAGCATTTCTGTAATGCCTTTACATTTTTTGGTTTTACAGTTACAATATAGTTACAATACAGTTACAAATTTCAAAAGAATATTGGATGTTATAAAAAACCAAACATGAACATCAAGATGAAATGCTTCAGATTGTCTAAACAAAAGCTCCCACAGTTTAGAAAATTTCATTTCGTTGGAAAATCCACATTTTTGCTCTTTGAGGCCAATTTGCGATTTCAAAATGTTGATTCCTTACTATTTTATTAAGAAAATGTGGATTCTTCCAACACTAAAGTTCAAGCATAACTTTACTACAGTTGTATTTGAATGAGGGTATTTACAAGGGTAAACTCATGCACACATACTAGTGTTGACAGAATCAGGGCTTTGGTAACTTGCTGACACTCAGTACAACCTATAATGCTGTACAATGCTCACTTTATGTACACCAGACTTTGACCTTATTCATCAAAATACCCTTCTGACTTTGCTTCTAGGGCTTTTATGTTCTCTGAAAACAATAAAAACTCCTTTTTATGACATTATAACTTTAATTTCAAAGTGTGATGAGTGAATGTGGTGTTGTTCTCCTTATTAAGGCACAACGAGCTTGTACGCTGCGGCTCAAATTATTTTTACTTGGGGTTTACATAACCCTGATACAACAACCAGCAGATTGGGGTCCAAAGTGCAAACCCACGGCACACACAATCTAAAACCCCACCTTCCAAAATGGACGATGACTTTGACCTCTGCAGCCGTAACCCATGGGGAACGATACTTACGCTACGACGACTTCGCACAGCAAAACAACTGGCTCTGTGGCGTGAGAAGATTTTCCACAAGTCCTCAGACCCCGGAGCCACCGGAATGCAGACGTCTCCCTTTCACCTTTTAAAACGTGATTTTCTAGAACTCACGGATGCGATGAAGCCTTTGAAATACAATAGTCAGCGGTGCAAAGGCAACTGATACTAAAGTGTCTTTTGGGGTAAGGGGGTGATATTCGCCAGTAAAATCCCAGTTACTGGGTAAGAGTGAAAAAGAAGCTGGAGCTCCATTAAACCCAGTCTTGCCTCCTTTAATTTTAACGTAGATTTACTCATGGGGGCTATTTATTTTTTTTCCCTGAAAAACATGCTAATACAAAAAAAAAAAAGAGCAGATTACTGTTATGAAAACACACACATGTATAAAGCTACACAGATGCTCTAGCTCAAATTTTAAACATGCTAACCTCCTCGGCATGAGTTCGAACAATGCCGATTCAGTTCCAAGGCCGAAGCTGTGTTTGTAATGCCTTACTGGCACAGCTCTTGAGCCTACCTTCCTCACAACTGGCAAAAAGGATGCTTCCGCTGGGATAATTTATACCAGTTTCCCTAAGGAAATCCACTGTAACAGCAAAAGTGCAGTTTTGCCAGTATAAGCTATAACATTTACACAGCATTTGCCAACACATATATATATTTTAAAAATTTTTATGAAAAGCCATGCCTCTCTGCAATGCTGTACCGCTGACAATGATTATTTGCACAGATTTGGCTTGGAGCGCCAAGTGGAGATAGAAAAAACATTATTATATGAGGCTGACTCCAAGCTCTGTAGAAGTAATTGAAAATAGAAAATGCTGAAAATCAAACTCAAAGCATATACACAATCCAGGAAAATGTTGCAAATATTGCAAACCACTTCTTCGAACAACGGAAGTAACTCAGTCCTGAACTAGGTCCTCAGCTGGTGTCACTGGCATAGTTCCACCAAATTCAGTCATGGTATATTGGTGTGAGCGTAGTCCTGAAAAATCTCCCTTTTGGGGGTTTGTTGTGAAATTTGGATGGAGGCTACCTGCTATCTCCGGGCACTCTTGCAGTGTGTTCAACTGCTACGAGGGAAAAAAAGGAGATTCAAGGCTCCTAGGACCTCAAATATTACGAAATGGAATCAAAGACAGAGATGTGACCCCAAAGAGGGCATCTCTTGCCATGTGAGGATGACCTTCAGCTCAGTGCGAGCAAAGAAAAAAGAATAAGAGAAAGGATGAGGCGGAAAGATGGAAGAAAGCAGTCAAGATTGAGGGGACAGATGGTGGGCAAATTCAGAGGGAGGGAGTTGGAAATAAAAAAAATGAAGGGTGAAAATACAAGGCAGAGTAAGAAATAGGAATCAGAAGTGGAGAGAAAAGAGGAGGGATGGGCAGTGATAAAGGGAACAGGGTTAAAATGAGCAAACAGAGAAGGCATAAAGAGAAGGGTTCGGGTTAAAGGAGCAATTGCCCTCTGGCAAACATGCTGCAGTGTAAATGGAAACACATATGTCAACAAGGAGCGTCCTGAGATGGGCTGGAGAGGAAATAGCTTACGTGACACGAACTTCTGCTGGGAACCACCGCAGCCTTCTCCCTCCACTGCCCCACTACCCCAAGTCACTCCTTTCTGCTGATGCCCCCACGTACAGCAAGGCACTGTCAGAGGGGTTCCCCGAACCCAGCCGTGACCGTGCTTCCACCCAGCACCACTGTTGGTGAAGGTAAGCTCACAGCTATTCACATCTACAGTTGCTACCCGACTTCACCCAGCTCAAAGCGATCTGCATCACAGCTCCTCAAGATATAAATACAAATGACATTTTCACAGGTAGCTTCACACACTCTTGAACTTGAAAAAGAGCTTCAGAAATAGCTGATAAGCACACACGAAGGTCTCTAGAGCTCTTAAAGCTGAGTCCAGCACTTGAGCTTGAGTCCTCCAGGAGTCCTAGCCAGTGCTTAAGACCAGAATCCTTCATTTAACTGCCTGAATTGCATCAGTCAAGACCAGAGTCCCTCAGAAGCATCTTTTCCTGCAAGTTAAACTCACATAAACCATTTTTCCAATTCCAGTCAGCCTTTTATGTGGTCCAACCATCCAGTTGCACCTTCAGGCATTTTCCAGAGCATTTCTGGTGCTTTTAGTCTTCCTTCTTCTGTCGGAGAGAGCTTAGGGAAGATGGTAGCAAGACAACAATAAGAACTATGATCTTCCACAGACAAGGGGAAAATATCATGATAAAGAAAAGGATACAGCAGAGAGCTAGATGCAGAGACTACTGTCACTGCTGCACAAGCCTTTGTATGGTTGCTTGGAGGTTTTTACGCTTTTTGAACATCTCTAGTTGGGATGCCATACATTCAAGAAGGCCTATTCCATAAGCGTTGCCTATTACACCGATATCTCCAGATACACTGTGCCTGCAGAACAGGGCTATGCTTCCTTGTGGCATTGGACCCTAACTACCTAGAGTTTTCAAGGGTCTCAAGATACACCAAGAGAAGCATCCTGGGTAAAGAAGTTCTTTTTCCTATGATAAGGATTCACTCTCTTCGGCTAACTGGATTTGTGTATACTGGTTCCTGTGGCCGGCAGCACAGAGGGAAGTGAAATGATGTAGTGTTTATGCTCAGATGCCTTTTTCATGCCCAACAGTATATAACACAGGCCTAGGGCACAGCTCAACCAAAAGTGTGTCCGGGTCACTGCTCACCTTAGCGATACCTTATTGCAGTGCAACTACTTCTGCTCCTGCCTAACAACAGCCCGTGTCAACAGGAACGCTTTTATCTCGGTGTGTTACACCACTGGAAAAGATCCGGTAGGGCTGCAGAGATAATGTATTGGTACAGCCAAGCTCTTGCACTACTACAAAGCTAATCTGTGTGTCATCAAGGTGCTGACAGCAGATCTATTAGCTGTTAAGCATGTTACTGTGGAGATGCTGACACATGGTAACTTCCACAGCACTGAACTCCTTACAAGGACACGTTTAATACACAGTACATCACGTGTCGTAGGAGGCTGTTCCCAACAGCCATTCATCTTTCTTCACTTCTGCTGTTGTGACTTCCCTTTGAAGTGTTAAGAAACACTTTTCAGATATCCTCCATCACTTTGTCAAGTACAGATCACTACACATGTGACCAGGATCATTAATGTCTCTATACAAAGACCTCTTGTATATTTAAAAAAATCCTTTAAATATGCAGAATCCAACTCTTTGCATTAAGTCATGCTTGAAGATGCCACAGAGATGAAGGGCTTCCTATAGCTATAAACTCAGAAGATAGATGAAGTTCGATCACAAACCCTGAATCTTTTCGACATTTAAACATTTCTACTCCAAAACACATGACAATCCTTCAAACAATCATGTTGTTTTATTTTTACAAGGACACCAATTAGCCTGTGTTGTTTAGATTGGTAATACTTGCAACGTATAAACTTCCTTAGCACATGGCAAGTGAAAACAAATAACCTCCATCAGATATGCATTTTCTATGTCAAAAGGGTGAAGGAAAATTAAGTGGCATTTCTGTAATGAACTGCCTCTAGACTTCTTTCCCAGAATCTGGAGAAACATTCAAAGTAGAAGTAGAAATGTACATACTGACCCAAAAATAATTCTCCAGTGGGTACTTTCTCCAGTGAGTAGCGTTGTTGTAGCTATGATGGCCTGAAAATAGAGGGATGAAGTTCCTAGACAATAATCTTTTCCTGGGTCAGCTGATACAGCTAAAGAAAACAAGCTTTGAGCAAACAGTTTTCTAAATTCCGTTCACATGAACAGTGTCTTCCCTTGCACACTCTTGATGCCAACTCTTGTATCTCTCCAATCACCAAGGTTTTCCAACAGTTTTCTCTTGTTTTTCTCTGTCCTGCCAGCTGCCCAAGCACATCTGAGAGGGTGGTCTAGAAGTTCAAGAGACCTGGGTCTAATTACCTTTTGGCACAAGCTGCTTGTAAGGCTTTAGGAAAGCTATGTGACATGTAAACACCCATTTCTCCATCATTTATAAGACAGCATGCTAAGTGCCCTCTTGCCCCAGCTAGGTAAGGGGGAACAGGGAGGCAACAATGCAAGATGCAGAGAGATGTAGAAAAGCAGATAAACCAAACTGCAGTGGTGTAAGCAGCACAACTGGAGATGGGACTCCTCTCACGTATGCTGAGCTCTAAAATGGTGTACCTGGACTACTCTGGTCTTCCAGATCACAGCATGAGTCGTCTCAGCTTCCTGCAGTAGTCTTCTGCTTAAGATGCAGATGCCTCACCATGCTGCTGAGGGAGCCAGAGGAGAGGAACAGAAAAGATGCCTGGAAGTGGAGTAAGTTGCAATCCCCATGGTTTTATGTGATTTTATCCCACCCCTGAAGTTTCATCCTACCGCTCTGGAAATCATTGATTGACCTAAATGCATTACTGCACAAATACGCAAACATGTGTCTCCTTCCTGCACCACAATATAACCAAATAAATAATTTCCTTTAAAATCAGAGAGAACAATCTAATCCTTCAGGAAACGACCAGCATTACTGGATTTTAAGGCAATAGATATATCAGAAACTTCTATACAAGGGGAGATAGAGAGCTGGGCAGCCACTGAATAAACAAGGAGTCTAACAGTCACAAGCAATCTATACAGGTCATTTTTAAATAGCCCGTTTTCTGAGCATGAGATATGGGTCTCATTTTAGAAAATGTAAATCTGTTGTGCTACAGAACTGTTTCAAAGACAGATGCACAGAGCTGTTTGTTCAGTGTTCTTAATCCAAACAAACAGTTGCATACTCCTACCTACAACTAAGACTCTCATCTTAAGACTCTGGCCAAGAAAAATATTTTCCTAGCTAGTTTGTTATGAAAATGTTTGAATAAAAGAAGCAACATCAATAACTTATGTAAAAACTTCAACCTCTAATCAGCTGAGCTTTAATAAGGTTTGAGATAACAGCACATGCATTTTGCCAAGAGCATAAAATAATCATAAAATATTATAATTGATGTGCTGTTCTGGTTTATTACATCTCACAAACTAGACAGTTGATTACATGGAAGAAAACATTTGGACCTTGTGTGAACATATCGTAATAATTAATAGCAATTATTTGGATTTGGGGAATTTCAGCGAGGGTTTTTATTTATTGAGGGTTTTTGTTGGTTTTTGGGAGGGGTGGATTTTATTATTTTAACAGCCTATACAACTTTGGTCAGACCCAAATCTCTCTGAAATCAAATGAAGCTATTTATGACACAAAGATTTGGCCCGTAGTGTTTTGAAAGAAGCTCAATTCCTGCTCAAATTAAACCCTCAAAATAGAGAGGAAAACAGAAAAAAAAAAAAAAAGCCCCAAACTACAAATAAACCCTTGACAATAAGTTACACCAAGTTGTTTCCTTTTTGGAAGGTAGTGAGCTGCAAATAATTGCTAATAAAAGGTTCACTGTGTTTGGTGAATACAAATCTTTATTTAGTGGCTGCAGAGCAAGTCTTTTTCTTGCTCTCTTGACAGTTTAACTACAAGCCAACAATATTTGCTTAAAGTCTTTGGCTCCATTAATCTCAAACCCTGCTACACAGATTGCCAAAGCTGATGACAAACCCCAGTTAGCATGGATCATCTACTTGCCCATGACAGTATTTTTCCCATGACGTTAGAAGGGTGGTTTTTTCCCCAAAGAGGGCACAAGTGTACGGATTCTCAACAAGATTTGAAAGGATAAGTCTATGGCTTAAGGTGACTGATAGAGATAGCTGGGGACTACATGGAAACGAGGAGGAGGAAGAATACCCTTGCACTCTAATTGGCTTTTTTGTTTGCTCACAGTTGCTTCTAATATGGACAGATCTCCATAAGAAAACACAAAATTAGCACCTGTTAGGACAACTTAACCTTCAGGGAGAAAAGCAAACATCCTTGGATTGTCAAGATTTTGAAACAAAGGTTACCAAGGAGGTGATTTTTTTTTTTCTGGATTGTTTTAACCCCTTCTTGCAACATGCTGCAGTTCGTTGACAAAGATCTGCCACTGATTGTTAGAGACCCTCTTCTGAAATAAGGCACATGAGGCAGCACCATAAAACGTGGGACTAATTAACAATACCATCGTACTCTGAGCATCAAATAGGGAAACTATGTGCATTTAAAATGTATTATCAAGGGAAACTGAGGCCTGGTAAGAAAAATATTGCTTATCCTCTGCCCCCTCGTGACTGGCAAAGTTAAGAAGAGGCATTCACCAGTTGTTCCCATTGTGAGTCCTACACTTTTGTAGCGAAGGGCTTGAAAACACCACTGCTTTAGCTGTTTTTACAGCCACCCTCACTAAAACCGCTGCTGGGAGGCAAATGGGGCTGGTTCATTAATGTTTGGGTAGCCAGAGTACGATATAGGAGTATGGAATTGGAAGAGATGCCTTGGCCTTGTCATTCAAAGTATCCCAGCCATTTAAATCCTTGTGTAACCCACGAAAGCTCCGTTGTAGAGGAGCTTTGTTTCCTGGTCCCTACCTCTTCAGCTGTCAGCCTAGTCTGGAAGGTCTCGTTTATCATGGACAGACATGGATATCATGGATAGTCCAGTTTTGATTTACGCGTGACCATAATAGCTTCAGGTGTTCCTGAGGCAACACCAGCCTTTCTCTGAACTCTCTCAGACACCCAGACTCCCATGGTA
Organism: Steatornis caripensis; assembly: GCA_013398225.1. NCBI lineage: Eukaryota > Metazoa > Chordata > Aves > Caprimulgiformes > Steatornithidae > Steatornis > Steatornis caripensis. The sequence goes on along the minus strand of VZSC01013301.1, from coordinate 160,869 downwards.
TTTATTCCATAACTACGTTCTCCTCACAAGCCTTGCTGGGAGCAAGATGCAGGCATCAGCAATGCCCTTCCTCCAGCCCAGCAAAAGCAGCACCACCTGGAAGACGACTGTTTTCCTCTCCCCACCACACAGCTAGACTTAGTAAGAAGATGCAACAATGCTTTGTGCCCACTGGCTCTGCTGACTAACACAGGCTCAGCTGCCTCTCTAGACAGGAATACCACCCAGCAATGATTTCTTACTTTATTCTTACTTGAGAAAAAACTTCTCAGAGCCAGAAAATTTAAAGCAAACCCAGCAATTAAAAACCAGTTCTGCATCCTTCTTCCCGAGTCATCGTCAGCAGGTGTTTTGGCTGAAACCACAGCTGTCTCAACTGAGTAACTGTGTCACCTGTCCCAGAAGCCTGCTCCCACAGTCAGATGCCAAAATGCTGGATTTAGAGGGAAATACAAGAGATCTAATGGAAAAACTGAGAAAGAAAACATGCGTGCTTCCAAACGAAAGCTGTAATATTAAGCCATGGTTGTGGACAATGCAAGCAGGGTACGTATTATGTATACCTGGCTAACAATAGCATCACCTCCATCACCCTGCCTGCGGCTTGTTCTTCGTAGATAATGACTTGATTAAGCTAAGGACTTCAGTGAAACTATTCATGTGTGAAAGCATAAAGCCTGCACAGAACTCTGCAGGATGGTGACCTCAGTGAGTAAATTGAACTAAAGTGATTGTAAATGAGCTAACATCTTTCACTTAACACTGCCTCCTGTTACTCTCCAACAGAGGCACCAACCTCTCGCTCACTGGAATCTTCCACTTCTCCTTCAAAACCACAAGCATCTCCCAATTTTTCTACACTTTAACCCCAGAGGGGTTCACACTGTAGCTAACAGCCTCCGAGAGGATCGTAATAAAAACCGAGTCTTTGTTCTGATTGCAGATTAAAGGGAACAATCCGCAGTACAAATGTAAAATAGCTTTCCCGAGTTTTCTTTCCTCCTCCCTTTTTGAATAATCGGTATCTGCATACAAAGGTTCAATGTCACCAAACATGAGGCTTGTGTACAAAAGCACAAGATCCTTGACTAGAGCATAGCATACTTAACAGCTCAAAAGCAACTGTTGTAAAACTTGATGGAATTGTGCCTGGCAATTGTATTTTATTGTTGTTTGTACAGGGAAGCTTCAGCATTTCCTGGGGTTTGGGGTTTTTTTTTGCTTTTGTGTTTTTGTTGGGTTTTTTTTTTTTTTAACCTTGGGGAAGTGGTGGATATTTGATGAAGAAACTTGAGCTCAGGGGTTCATGGCCATATTTACTGTTTTCTCCAGAATGTACATATTTTATACAACATACAAGCCAGGTGTTCAGAAGAGAAACACTTTTCATTTATTCAGGTAAGAATATAGCCCAAGGTCATGTAAAAGCTTGTCACTGAAGTTTGCACTGACTATGCTGCAATAAATAAATATGGGTTTGATACAGCATTGAATGTTTTTGTGCTTTGTACCAGGCTCAACCCAAAATCTTTACAAAAGAAAAGGTAGGAAGGGAAAAAAGAGAACCCTGAGGCCACATTTCCCCTGGGATGCAAGAAAACCAGAATTTGCTCCTTCCACAGTGAGGATTTAAATTTTCAATCTTCTTCAGCCAAGTGAGGTCCTTGACGACCTCACTGCCCCTCACATTGCTTCTCTAATGGAGGCACAGAGCTTTCTTGCCAGCTGAGTGAATTATACATGTATCTCATCTTCACTCCTTTCTTTCCAAGGATCCTTTGGATAAAAATGTACAGGGAAGGGGAGAGACAGAAGACACACAATTCTGAAAAACCTTCTTATAGCAGCACTAGGAGAAGGGCTGTTTCCCTCTGGTAAATGATTTGAGGAAGGAAGGCAAAGCAGGACCTTGGCAGGGCTTGCTGCCCCTTTCCTCCATCACCAGTCCATGCTGGGCACACACGTGATGGGCAGGGACAGGGCAACAGATTTCACTGGTGTAACAAGCCCAATACTCACACCAAAGAACAGGATTGCCCTTCGTCCCTTTGCTAGCATGCCATCAGCTGAGCAGATGTGATCTTGGCCACCACATCCATACGGGCAAGCTTTCACAGCAGGGAGGACACTCCCACCCCACCAGTACAGAGCAGGGTCAGTGCCCAGTGTGCTACAGCATGCCGCTGTGCCTGCTGGGGTAATGTGCTCCCTCAGTGGCAACAGCCAGCAAGGAAACAAGTCCACAGCCTGGGACATGTGCATTACCCTGCCCGAGGCATAAAACAAGGGTGTACGGGCAGGTGGCTGAAGCTCTGCAGACTGAGGGGAAAAAGAGTCCCAGGAAAGCAGAGCTTTGCTTTCCAGATGGAGTCAAGCACATCTGGGGCGGCAGCACCTCCCAGCAGAGGGGCTTTTCCTCCAAGTCAGAGTGCTACGGAAGTGACACCCTGGAAAGCATGCCACAAGCATCTTCTCGCCTCTCTGCTGAATATGCTGGGAAGCATATGGCACATCCACAAGCGGCAGTTGCAAATAGTTTGGGGTTTTTTTAATGCTGGGAGTCTTATCTGGACACCAGCTGTTTATGCACATGAGACTTTAAAACAGCATTTCTGGCATTGGGAGCAACAAAGCAGTACGTATTTCTTTACCTTAGCAGGAAGAACATATACATATAGGTGACCAGATAAAGTAGACAAATGAAAACGCCTAGATAAAGTGAGATGTGTGACTAGAAAGCATTTCTATCTGCCAAGCAATGACTGCAAGCTGGAACTGCCACATCTCTGGGTTGTCCTTTATGCACTCCTGTTTCCTACCTAGAAATGGCAATGCGGACCCAATATCACATCAGAAATTTTAGAAAGTCCCTCAGCCTGCAGCTGTAAGTGAATTTATTTCCTCTCCAGTGCATATGCACTGATCAGTATGATCTATGTGCATATATTCTGTGGACCATAAATCCTGCATAGCTGGTACCTGTCAGACATACTATACATATGGGTATTTCCGTATGGGATTTTCTGCATGGAGGGAAACCTTAGTAATCACTAAGTCACCGCCACACAGCTCGGATGGATCTCAAAACATGCAGTCCCCTCTAGAGCAGTGCCTCTATCTTCTCTTCCTCCTCAGCCTCAAGCCCTCTCATGGTTAGCCTAAAAAAAAAAATACCCAAACTTCCAGCTTTTACAGTGAAAAGATAAAATAGAAGCACCAAGAGACTCATCCTAAATTTCTGGGGTGTTCACAGGAACAGTGATTCTAGTGTCTAGTACTTGCTGGGATCACTCCCATCTCCTCGCACCCCCATGGACTCTCCCCAAGTGACAAACGGCTTACCAGCCTGGGAGGGCTCCAGCTGCAGTGTTCAGAGTGAGCATGTGCCTGTGGACCCATTTATACACGCTTTTTATATATATGTACACACACACTTATATATAGAAATCATACAGACTTTGGGGGGGAAGGAGGAAGAGGGAAATCCCTCCTTTCATCTGGACCTAAATGGGAAGACCTGGTTTGCACTGGAAGTGAGATTTCAGAAACGTAAGGAATGAATGGTCTGCTTTGTCTCCGCAGCTTTGATATATCAGTCCCTTCAGTGACAGACTTGTTAATCTTTCCAATGTTGCTTTTTCAAAAAAGACAAACACAGTGGATAAATGCGAAGGGCCAACCACATCCCCTCCCATAGGAAGTCTCGCCACATGGGCAATTCTTCCAAGTAAAGAAAACAGCCCACTTTATTTACAGGGTAAATCATTTTGACTTATCTTGCAGAGGTTTGCTCATAGCAAACTGACAGTTTCCCCCTGTTGCACAGTAAATGGCTGACGGGGAAAATGTTTTCCTTCCCACCATGTAGAAACAACCAGCCAGAAGGGAGGAGGGGTCAGGGACTTCATTTTTCTAATACTCCATTAATGTTCTCCTAGCTGACAATCACTGCAAAGGCCTGAACTCACCACTCCAGGCAGCTCGAGCAAGAAACCTGAGTCTCTACAGGGATTTTTAGCTAAGTACATCGACTCAAGTTAGAACTTTTGGTCTTAAAGGGTAAGGTAACCATTAAAACCATTTCCAAGTAAATGCCATTACCCTAGGAAAGGAAAAAAAAAATAAAACCTAAAGTTTCTCCTTTTATTTTTGCTTCCGTTTAATTCCTTGCCCTCAAACAAAAAATGGATACATCTTTGTGACCTAAAATGACAGGAACAGCAGGGGTAGGAGCTTTTTAAAGGTGTAATACTCACAGATTCATTGATTTCTTTTTTTCGTGTACACTTTCTTCTATTGTGATCCACTGATCCATCTGCTGGGGTTTTGGGTTGTTTTTTAAATGTACAAGTCTAAGTACAAAACCAAATCTGGATATAATGCAAATTGCTCTTTTCTTGCAGAGGAAGTTTGCAGCTCAGGGGTGAAATTAGGCCCAATCTTTCTTCTATGAAATTCAGTGAGATCTTAAGATGCCACCTTCAAAAAAGCCCCCTTTACCCACTCTGAACCAGGTTACAGCAGTAGCTACCCTGGCTCTTTAACCCAGTCAGCCCTCCAAGAACATTTCCCTTGTGCCACCTCATAAAGCAAAGCACTGTTGTTAAGAAGACCAAAACCTTGCAGGAAGGTTTGCGTTTCTTATCACACCACATCTTTGCACAGTCCCTAGCATGGTCTGAGTAGCACTGCCAGGTGAGCAACAGGAGCAAAGCCAAGAGAATAGAAGAGTGGTGCAGGTAGTGTATTTGCTGAAGGTCTGCTCACAAAAAGTGGGAAAGATAGGATGAGTTAGGCAGCTCACAGCAACACCTAGATAGGTCTGCTTTGGGACTGAAAAAGGAGAACATTTCTCCCACCACACTCACACCGTTTCTTTGGTGTAAGTCACTCCACACCGGCTTTGTTAATGATCCTATTCAGCTAATTTGGGATGAACTGCAAGCACAAAAGTCAGTCTTGCTGATTTCAACAGTGACTGCAGCAGGATGCAAATATGCGCTTAAGTGTTTTCCACAACAGCAAGCTAAATAAGCTATCCAAGGTGCCAGTCATCACACAAATAACATGGAGAAATCCACCAAGACTTCTAGATGCCCTACACACACACAGAGCAAGAAATGAATTTTGCAATCTTAATACAGCAGGTTAAGAAGTGTGCATGTTCCACATCCCAAATAATGTCTTATTTAGGAGATATATCAATAAAGGCTAGACCTCAAGCGAAATCCATGTAATTGCAATGATTTATATGTTTTGAGACTCTGGTCTGCTGACACTGGAAAGACAATGTTCATCTGAGTTTGTTGCAAATATCCACTAACACATTTTTCAGTTTTTTGGGGGTTAGAAATATGAAAACATATGTTCTGATTTATAAACTGCAGGTCAAACATGCAGGTGTTAATGGCTTTTTCCCTGAGATTTTCGACTCCAGCCAGACCTGTGTGTAAACGACCAATTAAAAAATAGAAAATAGCACAGCATAATGGTGTTCCCATCATCTCATAGTAACAAAATAGCACAGCAAAATTAGAAACACAGACCTTTGCACCAGGACTCAACCTCCAGGTAAGAAAACAACTTTGGATCCTGCTCAAGTCCAACAAATTCTTCTGCTTTGACCTTAAATGGCGTGATTTACAGTAATAATAAATATTTTAAAGACCTTTCCAATTTAAATGGCTGAAAGTTGAAAGTTTTCACTAGTACAGTCATGATTAAAAGTAACTATAACCCTGCTGCTACTAATGAAGGCTGCACAAAGGTTCAGATTGCCTAATAGGTACATTTTTCTTTGATTTTTTTTTTAATTCATTGTTCTAATAATCCCTTTGCGTCCCATCTGCTCAGGTAAATTTATGATGTTGACGATTATCTGGAACTATGGGCTCTATCTACACTGGGCTAAAAGCCCAGGCAGGTACATACATGCATATCATAGGATCTGGTGAAGTTCAGGTGTCCTCATGCCTGGTCATGAGCATCGTGCTGTTCAAGGATGGTGTAAGGTTAGGGCTTCACCACTGCTTACCCTGCCAGTCTACAAGCAAAAGGGGCACGACGTGAGGAGAGCAGTCCAGGGCCAGGACTCATTCTCTGATTTTCATCTGTGGTCCCATGAAACACAGCAACAACTGCTGGAGGTGTTTTCTAAGCTACATTCAGAAAGAGACGGTGCCCAAGGACAGCTCGAGCTCCCCATTCTTAGGTGAAGCTAATTTTATAGGACTGAGCTTCTCTTGCGGTTTTTTCTTCACTGTCCAGAAAGGAAACCCAAGCTATTCCAACTGAGATGCCACAGTGAAATACTTACACGGGGAAAATTCAGGATTTTAGGCCCAGGCACACACAAAAGGGTGTGACACAAGAACACCTTTCCCTCCAAGTTCACGACTTCAAGTCTTCCGCATATAACACATCTGCTGTCTGCATGAGAAGCTCCACTGTCCTGCGACAGCATGTCACGCTGTCTGATTCAGATCAACACCGCCTCACTTGTGGCCCACAATGCACCAGAAGACACATTTGCAAAGTTGCAAAAGAACCATAGAAGCATGGACGTATTTGCTGGAAAGGGCACCTGAAGATTGCCCGGCTCAACTTCCCACTCGTTGCACAATTATTGCCAACACCAGAGCAGGTCAGCCACTAGCTGAGTCTTGAAAGTCTCCAGGGCAGGTGATCCTACAATCTTCCTGGGTACCTGCTCCAGCACCACATCACCCCGAGTGAAGCATATTGGCTTAACGTGCAAGATTGATAACACCAAACCAATACATCCCGAGATGCAAAGTACAATGGGGAAAACCAAAGTAAAAATGAACATTTAAAGATTAGCCTTTTTTTTTTTTTTGCATTGCAGCAAGTAGCTCACATCACACACACAACTGTTTGATACATATTGGCTTTTCTGCTCTATTTAAGGCTGGTTAGTCCTTTGGTTTACACAGGCTGAGAAACACTGCCCAAAACTGCCTGAAAAAATCCCATACACAATTCCTGCTTGAGAGAGTATTTTCCCATCAGGTAACATAACTTATAATTAAGCCAAAGATTTGTGAAGACAGCAAGTCAATATTTCCTTGACACCACAGAATTATTGAAAATTATTGTTTTAATGGGGATTCAAAGTGGTTTTGCATCATTATATCAATATATAAATCAGCTACACATTTAAAAAAAATGAACTGGCCACATAATTCCCAGCAAGTCTAGTTTCTAGCAACAGTGTCATGAAGAAAACACCATCATTTTCAATCCCAGTAAAAACATGGTATATGCGGTAGAAACTACAACCAAAGAAAGCTAGAGAACATCCTTTAAAAACATTCCAAACATCTTTCTTTTTCATGCCATGAGAGATGATTTTTTCTATTTCTTGTGAGGCACTCTGTTGTTTTGCTTATAATTCTTCAGGGACTAGTGACCTCATGAAGAAAAACAACCCAGACAGAATTAGCCTTTATTTATATATTAATAGTTTTACCTCCAGCAGTAGCAGATACAATTTTGAGTCAAAAATCATAATTTCTGACTGTTTGGATAGCAGCACTCCTGCAAAGTTGTGGTAGCAGGAGTTGCTGGGGAAGGCTGAATTGTGGTTGCCAATCGCTGCATTTATTAATGATTGGATTGAAAATTAAGCATGTACTCCAAAACCCGTGAAAGCCAGGAAGATCCTTTGCATTCCCTGGATTTTATATTGAATCTTAAACACAGACTCGAGTCATAGCACAATGGGAGGCACTAACAGGGAATGCAAGACAGCAGACCTCTTCCAACGTAAGCTCTCTCAACAGTACTAGCTAAAGGGACAGTGCTGGAGGCTTTGGAGAAGACCGGATCTCCAAAAGCCCCCCTCTCTCTGCCACTGCCATCTCCCCAGCCAGGGTCAGTTCAGCAGGTGACTGATCCTTGCCCTCACCCTGCCCAGCGAGAGGTCTGGTCCCTCTGCTCGCCTGCCTCCTGAAAACACCCCTCGTGGGGCTGTGAGAGGGAGCTTCCACCCCGAGGGCCACAGAGGAGGTGAAAAATGATATGAACCGAATGGCAAAATCAATATTTGGTCAGGCCAAGGGGGGACTATCGATTCTTTTCTCATGATATCCGTGTCTCCCGCACTTCCTGCTTCTCTGGGGCACTGGAAACCCAAGTCCTGTCTAGACCAAGGGTGGCCAGGCTTTGACTCTACATCTGTACCTCACAAGAAGTTCACATGTGGTCTCCCAGGTCGATGCTCATCCACTTGAGTGGCAGCAGGGACATTCTGGCACGAGGGCTACCGGGTAAGCCAGGAGGAAGCAGGACAGTGGGAGATGCTGAGGCCAGCGGCATTGGGTCAATGCAGGGGAGCACGGCATGGAGAAGCCAGCTCCTGCCTCTGTCCTACTCCTCACAGCCATGTGACTATATCAAGGTTTTAGCCTCTAACTTTTCATTCAATCCCCCACATCCATTTTCTCTTGTCTTTCTTGCTGGCTGTCTTGCCCAAAACTCTCATGTCCTGGGCAGACAGACATGGGGCCTACACCACTAGGGAGTCAAGGAATGGTTCCCAATCCTTGCATTGAGGAGCAGTGCCTGGGCACATCCCAGCCCCATGGCTGGGTGCCCTCATTCTGGTTCCAGATTTCCACAGAGGATGGGGACCAAAGGATGAACAGTAACATTCATCACAGGTTAATGCAGGCACAAAGACCGAGGGCTATTCTCCTATGAAGTTGATTTACACTTTCTTCCTCTTTCTCCAATACTGAGGGCCTTCTCAGAGGGAGCCATGGACAGTACATTGTGGTGGCGAAAACCAAGGACAGTGGGCTAAGTGGAACTAAATTCACACCACTGTAACTAAGCACAGTCAGTTTATCATCTCAAAATACGACAGTTCTTCTCCAGAAAAAGTTACTACTTTAAGGCTCTTCTTCATTTGACTAAGCTAGGTTCTCCCTAAAAGATATCCTAGATAAAGAGAGCAACACTCTGGGCTTCTTGATGCCTCAGTTCATCCAGTTGCAATAGTTCTAAATTACTCTGGAAAGTACCCAAGGATACAAGAATGAGAAGAGCATGGAAAAGGTTTTCTCCTCTTTCATCAAAAGATTTTGCTTCTTGGTTTAAAAGCAGTACTGCTCGCAGGAGAAAGGCTGCTTTTAGCCAAGTCTATTAGAAACCTGCCAGATGCCTTGAACTCCAGGATGAAGAGTGACCAATGAAACTTTCAATGTCTTGCCTATGCAAGCGACATTTTACTCTGGAGTGAGAACAAGGCAGTGAAACCGTTCTCCACAGACATATCTGCCCAACACCCATAAACCCGACCCATGCTAAACAGCCATGCATGCACATCACAACAACCAAAACACTGCAGCACACAATTTATCCACTCCAGGGAGCACACAGCAGGGATTCTCACATTGCCAAGTTCACCCAGACTTTGAGCCCACAAGAAAGTCAAACCTCCTCAGCCATCCGCACCAGCTCCTAGGCTAGCTCAAACTGGGAATATGGAAAGCCCTTGAATCATGCTCTTCAGTGAAGCCTAGATACAGGTGGAAACAGCCCAGCTGGAGCTGACTTTTGCCTCACAAGATGTCCAAAGACATCCCCCGGCTTTACAGGCTCCTGGTCTCTCTCGCTGTCCTGCCCTCAGCCAGAAGGACCTGATGGAGGCGAAAGAAAGCCTGAACTCAGCCCTGCTAATGCACAACAACAGAAAGGCATAGGAAAGCAAAGGACATCGCATTGGGCAAAATAATGCATTGAGGCAAACATGAGCACGGCAGCAAGAGACTTACCTAGGAAAAGCACAACCACAACGCAGCCAGGGTTAGGCAGGCTGCTGAGAGCACCAGGTGGCACTCAGATGCTACGGTGCCAAGAACAGTGACACAGCACACAGCTCTGCCTCCAAAAGCCTACCCTCAAATAAATGAAATCAAATCACCAGGCACCTGAATGAGAGCCTCTCGCATCACTGCTTGCAGGAAAATGAACAAACCATGGCCGCGAATGTCCGTTGCAGGTTGCATCTGGCAAAAGTTGCCTTACAAGGGTTTGGGAGACTCTATAGAGAAAGCGCTCAGCCGTCAAAAAGACAAATATACAACAGAGCTGGCTAGGTGGTGGATGCCCTTGTTAAACTTCGTGGAAAAACACAACTTGTGCAAACTGAATTCCCTTGCTAACCTCTTCCCCTTGTTGAAATACTAAACAAAAATAACTTCTCTTTTTATCTTTGAGCCAGCAGGAAAAATCCATCATTAAAAGAACTTCACTGAAGTCAACAGGGATATATCTGAGATGAAGAAATGAATGTGACCTATTGTGTTTTGTGTCCTTATGTTCTAACTAATAACTAAATTGCACAGTTTTAATCAACGGAATCTGAAAACCTGGCCAAGGCATCTTGCTTTCTTCCCCCGCAGCATGCCTATTTGTACTTTCATATTGCTTTCTCTTTAAGTAACTTTGGAAAACAGGTATTTTCCGCAAATTTAACCATGTAATAATTTTCATAAATATATTGTCAAAATCTTTATGTACAGTTTTCATAGAATATTTGCTCCTGAAGCAGAAACAGAAATTTTCCTATTTAAAGTATTTAAAATGTTACCAATTCCCACAAAAAAAAGTTTGGTGGGTGTTTTGGCACACAGGTTTTTTTAAAAAGACTCCGGCCAAAGGACATCTAGCTTGATCCAGGGATCTCCTTAGAAGACATGCGGAATGAAGCAAAGCTGCGGCGCACCAGGAGAGCCAAAATGCTGCATCTCGGCACATCGACTGCTCTTTCTGCAGAGCCGGGGTACGCGCTTCTCGCTGGGCAGAGTACAAGGGATTCAGAGAAAAGAAGAGTTGCTGGCGGAGGAACAGGAAGATGATGAAATATAGAAGCTACTGAAGTCAGTGTTAGGTGGAAGATGCATTTTGTGTCTTGTGTTATACTGCCTGCCAGTCGATTACAGTGCAGCCTGTATAAACACATCATGCGTGCTCTGACAGGGAGTCGGGGTGAAGCAGGGTGTCAGGGTAAAACAGAGGATAATAAAATCACTTTAGATTTATTTCTCTAAATTGGAAACTTCATGCTTACACCTGACTAAATCATCAGCCTGAAACTTTAGCTCGACTCCCACAGAAAAAGTATGAAACCTTATCCCATCTTTGTTTAACAAAGGCCAATCAAGCTCGCCTAATGAATTCTGCAGATGCAGGCGACGGGACGCGTTTGGCCATTTTAATTCTGCGAGGCTTCATCAGACCTGCCTCAGACATACCCATCTTACTCTTCAAGCGACTGAAGAGGTTTCGGCGCTCTCAAAGCCGGGCTGCCCCGCTGCAGCCTGCGGGCAGAGCAGACACGTGAGCGTGTTATCGGGCATTAGCCACGGCCTTCATAAATTCTGACAAATATTAAGGAAGGCATCGCAGGTGGCCGGCAGCAAGGGCTGGAGGATGGTAGTACTCACGCCTGCTCCTCCCCAGCCCAGTGGGAGCAGGAGCAGGGCACCTCTGCCACCGTCCCACCGCCAGCGAGTCTCCCCTCTTGCAAAGTGCAAAAGGACCTTTTTTTTTTTAAAAAAAAAATAGTGTAGCATAAGGAGCTGGTTAAAAAACAATAAATCAGTGGTGAAATGTGGATAACAACCTTCTCTGTAAAATCAACATGGATTGTGTTCCTGCAGAGAGCCGTCTGACAGGCTGGTTGAAGCCCGACTGCTTGCAGCCAGATTTTATTTTTTTTTTTTTCCACAAGCTGGAGGAGTATCTCGGATCGGGGGAGGCAAGGAGGTCTCTTCCTTTTGTACGTGGTTCTGCTGTGTTAGAAAATCAATAAGCAAGGTCCCAACCTCAGCATAACTTCAGACATCACTCACGACTCCTTTGAATCTCTTCCTCCACAAAAAAACAATTTTCTTTTTAATCATGCACACCAGAGGGAGTGCTGGCAGGGAGGGGAGGTCTTGCCTCAAGATGTGGGCAAAACCCGTTTGCACTCATCTTTCCTGACGAGTAGAAATCAAATTAGAAGAGGAACGCGCCCGGGGAGGGCAAGGGGAGAGGGGTTAGCTGAGGTAGAGCACAGCCCAGCAGGAAATGCCAAAAAAGAAACCATATGGAGCGTGGAGGTGCTATGGATTAATATGAGAATTCCCACTATTATTTTTTTTTTTTTCAGAGAAGAGGGCATCAAAAATAAAACATAGATTCTTTTTCTCCTTCTTGTTTTAGCACTGAGCTATTTTCTGTTAAATGTCCTTTAAAAAAAAAAAAGATTATCATGATTTGCCACACGTTTTTCCTCCAGCAGACTCAGGCTGGCTAAATTGGGTGATTAAAATATAGGAAGGCCTCCAGATTCCCCTCAGGACTGTTTTTAATATCTGTAAAACTGCCACTTTGTCTTGCCAAGGTAAACACCATCGCACGCAGTTCAAAGGTGAGCAAGCCTAAATGTTTCCCTTCGCCTGAAAGGAATCTGCCTTGGGACCCCACGGGCCTTGCCGGAGGGGGACGCGGCCGAGCCCGGACCACGGCGTGGTGGCCGGAGAGGCATCTGTGTACACAACGCTAACTTCTCCCACACAAATACTAAAAATTTCTCATTAAAAATTATTGCTGTGTCAACATGTGAGGCCACTCAGCCCCCAATCTGGAAAAGACGTTCTGTTTTTTTTTTCTTGCCTTTGCTGGGAAAGCAGCAGCAGTGGTGGAGAGGGAGGGGGGAGAGGGATAGGACGTGAGATCGGAGTCATCTGCTGCTGACTTTGGATCTCTTCTTTCTCCCTTGTCACTCAAGTTGAGATTTCCAACTGTTCCACTTCATCTATTTTAGTTACTTGCTACCCAGATTTCTTTCCCCTCTCCTCCTTTGCTCCCTATCGCAGAGCTTTATATTTCTCTCACGTGGCTGGGCTGGCCACAGTGCTTGACGTTACTTTAAATGGAAATGCAATTTTAAGCCATCTCTTTTGTCATAGCTGCTGCAGTGCCTTCAGAGCAAAAGATTTGCTGTTATCAAGACCCATCTACACAGACGCAGCTATAAATCTGAACGTGCTCTGCCCGTGAGCAATCTCTTCCATGGGTGGCCAAGAATTCATAGCAAAACGGCACAGGGACCAAACACTTGACCAGAGCCACCAAGACAAAATTTGCATCAAAACCCCGTCAGTTCAGACTCTTAATTCTGCCCTACAACAGTGGGCATTTTGCTTCAATGCACCAAAATAGAAGTTTAAAAATATGCTTTGTTATAAAGCGAGGTGAAGGATTGGAAGTTACCCTAGAGAACGAAAAAATGGGCTGGGGGGGGTGTGAAGAGGGGAGGG
>VZSC01013301.1:101201-142401 GCA_013398225.1 Steatornis caripensis | reverse complement strand
GGTCTATTTTCTAACCACTCCTCCTTAAATGAAGATGGAAATATTAAGCCTCAGCTCATATGTCTACAGGCTTATTTTCTTTAGCTCCCATCTTTAAAATCTGGAGACCATAAATAGCAGGTTTTTTTCCTCCAGACTGCAACACAGCCTTTTAAACCAAACATTTGTAATTGTCACAGCTGTAATAAGTACAACGTTTCTTCAAAGGGATTACATTGGACTGTGGTTTTCGGTATTGCTTCGTTGTCTGTTGTGAAATCTCCTCACCATAAATTAATTTGATTCTATTATCTTTCTGATACGATCTGCTTTCTGACAGATCGTTTTTATCTTGGTTCATTCCTGTTTCTTATTGACAGCTCAGATCACTGTTGAAGAGATGTGAGTTATTAATGTTGACAGGGTTTGTAATGGAATATCTTTTATCCAGCAATGTCTCCTCTAATGTTTTTATTCCCCCTTCGCTGGCTACTTGAAGAGGCTAAACAGAAAAATCAAAAAGAGCCATACAGCTTGACTTTCCTGGAACTCTTTGCAGTTCTTTCTGGAACATCTTTCTACATCCACTGAGATGTTATGGTATAAGGTGTTATTCATATTGGACAAAACTACTAAAACAGAAATGTGCTGAAGGTTAAGTACAGTGCAATCCTGTTGGAAATCCAAGCACTGGATCAGACAACTTAGAAGTTCATATATTCACAAAATGATGTAAGCCTATNATATTGGACAAAACTACTAAAACAGAAATGTGCTGAAGGTTAAGTACAGTGCAATCCTGTTGGAAATCCAAGCACTGGATCAGACAACTTAGAAGTTCATATTTTCACAAAATGATGTAAGCCTATAATGCTAACCAACAAGAGAAACAGGGAGGGAAATTAGTAAGACAGCTTATGTACTACCCACGCTTGAGATAACACCTCCCTGCGGACCATCAAATAGGAGAGAAAGAGGCATAAAGAGATTCAGTCCATTAAGTCAGAGGTACTTGGCTGGATCACTGGAAATTAGGCACCTATCTGCCTTCTGTAGGCCTGATCCCTGCGTCAAAGCAGGGAGCTGAACCAAAGCCTTCTCCATCCTGCTTTACTATTATCCTCAAAACACCCTTCCATTCCACTTATGATTCATTTTGCCTTAAATGCCTGCTAAAGAAATTCTTGAAAAGATTAAAACTGTGCAAGGAACACAAGAGAAGAATTAAACTGTCACTCCTCTCCCTTTGCACCTTCTCTGCTGTAGCAAATAAATTCCAGGCACCAAAACTTCAACAGCAGCGACTGTATTTATACCAGGGACAGCGGATAAAACACCTCTAAATCGGTGTAATTCTCTATTCAGGTTCCCCTGCAAAAGCATTTTACAGCCACCTTGGGTTCATGCTGCACAAGATACCAGGATTTACGATTGGGATTTAAGTAAATCTGTAACTCCTAACAAATGGGAAAGGGCTTTGTGTGAAGGGAGCATAACCCCCACCAGCCTCCTCTTGGTTTCCTATCTCTCCTTTCAAAGGGTGTTGTGCTGATGCTGCCAGAGGCAGGAGGAGGAAGAGGTGTCCAGGACTGGCCCAAATACTCCCAGAATAGAGCAGGAACTATGACTTCATCCAGGAAAAAAAAAAGCCTTAAGAGTCCCAGGTTTCCACCTGGAGCATGAGGTTTTCCCAGTGGTCCCTTGCAAGCTGCACCATCAGGAATGCATCTCGCCCAACAGCATGGCAGGAGAGGACCTTGCCTCCTGCCTCGCTTGCAGGAATTCGCTAGAGCCAGGGTTGCCTCGGTCTATCAAGTCCCTACATTGACATTTACTGACAGAGAGTATTTTCCCTAGATCTGTTGTTTACTTTGATCAGCTTCCACATTCTTATCTTACCTCCAAAACTATCAAGCCCCGTTTCTTGGTATCTTTAGCAGTAGACTCTGAAAGTTCAGCTGGCTTGCCTTCCAGTAAAATTAATAGTACCTTTTCCCAATTCTCTGGAGGCCTTGAGAGTCCCCTGTTATTACTGGCATGTTTTTCATTAGCTGTGCTGGTTCCAGGCTGCAGGAGAGTGGAGATCAGCACAGGAGTTGAACTGTTCTGGACAGGGCGAACGAGAAACTAACACAATTAGAAGTACCCACAGGGTAACATATAACTTTACTGTCAAGTCCTGAAATAACACTGCTAGCTAATGAAATAACAAAATAAACTTTATTTTAATTAAAATTAAGAGCATTTTATCCTTCTCATTTTAGTCTTAAAATGAAGGCAGTTCAAAAGTCACGATGGAACAAATGAAAAAAAACATTTGCAAAGCGAGGGGCAAGGGGTGAGGGTAACATCACTGGGTTTGGAGTGACCTGCACCACAAACTCCTAGCAGGATCTTTGCCTGAAAACAGCGTGAGGTAGACACGTGGGAAGCGGATTTCTAGTGAGTTGCTAAACGTAAAAAACCCAGGGGTGTTCTCCTGGGCCCAACTTACCTCCAGATTCAAATTGAGCAGACAATGTTCCCCCCATTCCAAAAAGCCCCTGCAACTCAGGTGATGGGATCTGAACTGCTCAGGAGACACCCAGACCCAAGAAATGTGACCCAAACGCAAGCAATCACAGTCTCTGCCTTGCAACGCCCTGGTCCCTCATGCCTTGGGACAGCAGCTCTGCTCCCTGCAGAGAGTTTCATTCCACTTTGTCTTCACCCGTCAGCAGCAGCTTGCTGCTGGCAGTGCTCCTTGTTCCAGTGCTCCCAGGGCACCAGCAGTCAGCAACACAGCTTTTGCTGCTGCCACCCCATCAGCCTGCGGTGCTCAAAGCCAGCCTGGCACCTCGCTGCCTTCTGCCAGCTGGACTTTTCCAGCTTCAGCTGCACCAAAGACAGGTGGGATGAACCTGACACCTCATCCCCATACAGCATTGTGGTACACACCATGCAGACATGCACACCAACAGCAGGCACAAGCAGCGTGCCCTAAACAGGTCTGGCAGTGCATAGCTGTGTTGCTCCAGCCGCTATTAAAGCCAACCACTTATACTACTCATTTCTCCTGGCCTCTTTCTCCTACAGCTGATTGTTTCTAAGCTGTTCAAAAGCCTTGGAGGGGCCCAGAGTTACACCACAAGAGGGACGCCGCTGTGTTCTTCACACTTTCCATGATTATCCAGCACAGGAATGAGCCCATCTCAAGACACCCTAGCTGAACAAAATGTGTTATAGAAGCTTTATGCACACAAACAGACAAAAGGTAAAAATAATCAGCTTTCCTTTTTCACATACATAAAGAGACATTCTGGCAAAAGATATTGGGGAAAAAATATTCCATGCTTGATTGGTTTTAATGAACAATGGAGGTGTGCTGAGAGCTAGACTATATGATCACAGCCTGATGAAAAGCAGAAATTACCCAGGGGAACCCAGTCCTCTTGGTTGAAATCCCAGTTTTCTCTCAGAAGTTCTCCAACAGATTTTCAACAGTTTCAATATAACCTTTCCTAAAACTTGTTTGATATCTAGTCCTGCTGTAATGTGAGGCTTGAGAAATCTGGTCTCTTAATGCTCCACGTATGCTTATACCACCACTACAACCTCTATAGATACAGATGAATTCTTCCACACAGGACAAGCATCAGTGGTGCTCCCTAAAAAAAAAAAAACAATGTATATGTGTATATCTTAATGCATCTATCTCTTTCCCTAAAATTCTGTGTAACCTCTGGACCACCACATTCACTCATTGCCTTCAGCATTCCCTAGCCATTTTTGCTTGCATAAAGCGAGTTAGGGAAGACAGATCAGAACTAGACTGGAAGCGTGTTAGAGCAGGGCTGATCTGTTGGTTGGATTTTTTCCTGATTGCAGACTGGTCCTCCACCATCTGTGCCCGAGTCCAGTGGAAGCACAGATAAGTAATAAACCATACTACATCCTTGTACTCCCCCTGGTTGCCAAGTTTGAATGATACTGGAGGCTGTTCTGTGGGGAGCATTAGAAGATGTTCAGAAGGCAGATGGCTCCTTAGCCTATTTAGAAAGTCAGGCCCCTCACAGATCAGTCTATCAGGCACCCAACCCCAATTTCTCAGGCAACGGACCTTGAATCACCTGCCCAAGACCAGCAGCTGACTGGCTGCTTTGAGACACATCTACAGTTTCCCAAAGAAACTGGCAAGATCTGTAGCTTCCTCTGACGGTCACCAAATGCAGAGCATGGAAAAAACAAACCCCAAACCAAAAAGGAAGTAACATCCAAAGCCAAGGAATGTGAAATCAACTGAAATATCCTCCCTTCCTTACTGTGAGAGGGTTCACTTGCTCTGGAAGGGACCCAGAAGATGGGCAGACATCTTCAATCTGAAGTTTAATTAAATTCTTGACCTCAACCACTGGATTGGAAGCCAAGCCAACTGGAAGCCAAGACCTTCAAGTTACAGGGAAACCTGTCACTAAGCAGGCAGGACTGTGGCATGCAACTGCAGTGAAGTCTTTGTGTCAGACTCAGCATTGGACAGAAATTTGCTCTTTCTACAAGATCTAATTGCCAGAAGACCTGAGCTACCATAGAAAGCACATGGCAATGAAAGATCCTTCTAAATCGACCAATGTAGGTGCCGCAAACCACAGTATGAGCAAGGCTCTTTAAGGCTCTCTTTGGTGTCACGGTTACATTGCTTTCTGATTAAAAGCAGCTCGAATTTGCTTACATGTGCTGTAATCCTATCTAGAGACTGGCTTTGTGCAAAGTGTATGCTGTCTATGACAAATATTAGATGTCCATTAAAAGTAAAAAGGTTTCCAAAGCCAGAGCAGGAAAGATTAAGGAAAGATGTGTGAAAGGAAGAGTAGAGAAATAGGAATTAAAGTCTCAGAAGCAAACTCAGGATGTCAAGAAATAAGAAGTAATGTAAAAATAACATAGGAGGTCAATCACCAGTGATGCAGTTCACGATTGAAGACCTGCATATCTTAAGTGATCTAAACTTATTCAATCCAATAAAAGCAACAATTCTTATTATACACTTACTATAGGGAAGTATTGTTTCTGCGTTGGCTTACAGATTGTCTCCCTCTTTCTTTCTCAAACTCATCACAATCTTAACGAATACAAGTAAATCTCTGTGCATGAAATATGAACCACTGGCAGCTCTAAGGCTTGCTTTTCATCCCAAGCCTAATGGGCAATGCACTGTGATTTCATTTCATGAGCTTTTCCAACTGAGGTCAGAGTCGATCATTTGCCAGAGTTTGACTTTGCAAACAGCCTGCCGGAGCCACTGAACTCATGGGGCCAGATCCATCAATGGTGCAACTCCAGCTAACCCAAGACACTTTAGGCCAGAGACTAGTTTGTTCCAAAGCATTAAAAATGTCTCTTGAGACCTGTAATCACAGAACATTGTCATAACACTTAAGAAGTTATGGTATGTTAATTAAAAGCTGTCAAAATATATGTATGGCCCTGCCTGTGCTTCACTTGGACGTGCACAAGAAGCCAAGAAGTTCATTTATAACAAGGGAAAGCTTGCCGGAGCACTGCAGCTGCATGAGATAGTGAAGTGGCTGTCCAGCACAGTGGGACAGGTTTTGAGCTGGAAGTTGTGTTTCTTTCCCTCTCAAGCACAAGGTTCCTGGTCCTTCAACAGTACTCAGCCACCCATTTAAATGCCTGAACCAAAAAGCAGTAGTCCCCATCTTAAAAAAAAAAAGCATTGGCACTTACTGTCCTTCTCCAGGAAGGGAACTCTTGTAGCTCAAAGGGGCTAAAACAAACTCTCAGGCAAAACCAAGCAAAGAGCCTATAAAGCTTGATGAATAGTAGGGTTTCCCCTATACACAAGCGAAATGAGAGATGACACGTATTTAAATACATTTTCAAGCATGGCAAAGATGAGGTGCAAACACCTGCTGATACAATTAAAGGCTGCCATAAAGGGTGGAGTGAATCAGACCCCAAAGCAGTAGGTCTGGAGAGGAGCACTCCCATGACTGAAAATTAAGCACATGCTTAGACAGAAGAGCTGGACCTCCAATCATTTTCCAATCTCAAGAATATTTTTTTTGTCTTTTGGAAATTTCTTCCTGCAACAAACAGGGAAGAGCCAAGGCTACAGGAGAAAAGGCATGCCAGCCCTTGCGTGCTCTGCAAGGGGGCCAACAAGCAAATCCTGGCCCCATGGCAGTCTCAGCCACTGGTCTATGGACACTGTGGAGTATCACACAGTGGAGAGCCCCAGTACCACTGCTGAGGGAATCACGGTGGCACCATAGCTCCATGCAAGAACCCAACGTGTATCAAATCACACCTGGAGCATCGCCTTCTACACTCCGTACAGGGGCAGAAGGACTAGGTATTACAGCCTCACTCAGTATACCCTTGAACTCAGAAAAACCTGAAAAACCCAAAGCAAAACTTGCAAGAGAGCTCGATCCCCTACTCCTACCTACTGGATAAGCCTCCTGACCTCACTGCTCTGTCCTGATTTGAGCTAGGACAGAATCAATTTTCTTTTTAGTAATTTTACTTTTCAGTTAAGTTTAAGAGACACAAGGCATGTGGATGCCTTGGCCCAAACCCTACACCTCTCCCATCACAGTAAAGTCTGAAGCCACGTCCATGTCCCATTTTCGTCTCTTAATGAAAGGGCTGCTGGGAGGAATCACTCCTCTCAGAAATCACAAGGAACACAGGAAGTTTCCTTTAAAAATTTCATTTTTGACAGAGCTGCAATTTCCAAACAGGGGTTAAGGGGACAGCAGGGGGGAAATAGGTTGTCAAAAAATTCTTGTACTTTGTTTAAGTGCTTTGTTGGATCTGGATGCAAAGAAATTAGAGAAAGGATAAAAAGTATGGACAACACACTACGAAACATAATAGAATAATTTCAATCCTTGGCAGAAGTATTTCAGTCCCCATTGCTTTTGATAATATATCATAAATGTCAGTCATGATAGCCCATGAAAATAACATTGCCTTACAAAGAAATATTTCACTACTGTTTTTTGCTGAACTACCCTAGAACAGCTAGCTACAAGAAACTTCCTGGCAATTCATGTTTAAGCGCACTAATTGGAATATAAGGAGGTGTTGGATACCTCATCCGAGAGAAAGGCACTTTCGCTGAGCAAAGATGATTATTAAAATTCAGGTCATGCAGTTTATTCTCCAAATTCAACAGGCAAAAACTTTTCATACTTAAAGGAGATTCATAATATTAAAGACGAATTCATTTTAAGCCAATTATGCAGAACAAACATCAATATTTGGGTGGATTTAGGAAAGCAAATAACATTTGTTTCCAAAAGAGCTACACGGGGCACTCATTGACTATTCTGCTAGGTAGCTCTCCAGTTATTCACTTTATAGCAGAGAGTTGGCAGGAGCTAGCACTTTTGGCTAAGTCCCTGTTAAGCTAAGTAATGTGAGGAGTGAAAATTAAGTCCAGAATAAAACAAACACAAAAAAAGGCAGAAGCCTTAAATTATGTTGGTGATTACACCTCAGATGGTATCAGTCAAAAGAGCAGTGTTAACTCAACCACACCACATATCGTGTCATTAATGGGTGTAAGCCCAGGAGAAGAGAAGGACAGAGAGCATCTCGCACCCTTTGGACTCTGTGTCACCAAGACAGCTCTGGATGCAAGTTTGAGGTGCTCTTGAGGGACTCTGATGTACAATTGCCTCTCAGGGATGCTTAGCATCATCCCCCTTAGAGAAAAACTTTCAGAGGGGGAGGGAAGAACCTAGGTTACACAGGGGATAAAAGCACATGTACACCCTGGTGAGCAGGGCTGGGACAGCCCTGGGAAATACCAGGATCATGGGCCCAGCAGCTCTCTCTGCCAGCAGCTGCTCAGGGATGCTCACAGGCAGGAACAGGATAAGCACGGAAGGTCCCTCTCAACTAGCGGGTTGTGCGCCACGGTCACTGGCAGGACAGCGAACAGGAGAAACAAATACTCAACTTAGCAAAGCAAGTGGCAATTGGAGAATATCCTCAGCTTTGGCACCCCCGGTCTACCAGTTATTCTTATTTCTCCCTGTTTGTTTCACCTAAATTCCCAATCCTGTTCTTGAAATGCCAGAAGATAAAGTGACAGTAACTGAATGGCACATTTTACAAAGCTCCACTGAACTTGGCAACAGGCTCTGGACATCCTCACAGCACTCAAAATTTAGGGCCTGAATGAAGTCCCATTGGAGTTTTTCCATTCATTCAACAGCAGAGGGACTGGGATGGTCAGTAAGAAGACAAGCAGGAGAGGGCAGTTGCCCAGGAAAGCAGGCAGCCAGGATGCCTGGGTTGTTTTCCCATCCCTGTCCTCAAACACACAGCCCAGCATGCCACTGCACCTCCCCACAACTGTTCCCCCTTCACCCCATCTTTGAGGACAGCATTTGGCCATTTTAGCTGCTGCAGCTCTGCCCAAAATTCACCCTTTTCAAAAGGGTTTCCCTTCCCCCGATCCCCAAGCTCAGAGACAAAGCCTGGGAAAGTCCAGCCCAGAGGGGAACATTTTGGATAGGCATGAATATGTAAAAGCAGGGTGTGGAGACTGCATGGGCTTTGCCAAAACCAGACTGCCCGGGTGCTAATAAAGTTCTGTTCGACATTCCGAACTCCTGGAAAAACCTCTTCACTTCTCTGGGAATCTTGAGCAGTG
The DNA here is from genome assembly GCA_013398225.1 of Steatornis caripensis. Lineage (NCBI taxonomy): Eukaryota > Metazoa > Chordata > Aves > Caprimulgiformes > Steatornithidae > Steatornis > Steatornis caripensis. The sequence goes on along the minus strand of VZSC01013301.1, from coordinate 133,754 downwards.
TGGGGAGGTGGGATGCAGCTAAGCATTAACAGCTTGTGCTACAGGATCGAGGCCTCTATCGAGGTCAAAGACACTCTTTATTCCTGGAACATCTCCAGTCCCTGGCCGCCCTTGAAACCTGGGAACGTAGCCACCTTTGCCCCACCTTCCCTGGCTGTGCCAAGCTCAGGCTGGCCACCACCCAGGTTTGGGGCCACCAATTCTCATTTTTAAGTGAAAAGGGGGAAAGGGAAGAGGAGAGGAACCAAGACATGGAAAGGTCAAGTGCCTTTGCCAAGGCTAAACAGCACATCAGTGGCAGAGTTGGCGTTCAAGCACAGGAGCGCCTGTTTTTTACGCCAGCGTTAAAACATCCAGACCACCCTGCTGCCTCCAAGACCACACTGCCTCTGTGAAATGTGTGGAAATTTGCAGGCATTTTCCCTGATTTTTACAGGGATTTTTTTTGTTGTTCCACACTCGGCTTACAGCTGTTTGCCAAAATCAAATTGCTGAGGTGATTCTGTCTCTTTAAAACTTCATAAACAGACACTTGTACAAAAACCATCAGTGAATCACAGCTGCAGTGGGGGGATACGATTTAGCCATGGCAGGCTGAAAGCGAGAAACCCAAACCAAGATACAACCCTGACCCTCTTGCCATCCCAGGCAGGGGCTCACAGCCGCACACAACCCCGCTGGCATTGCCCACAGCCCCTTTGCTTGGCGTGAGAGGTGCTGGAGTCTGAAGAACCAGGCTGCTCTTTGATTCCTCCCGACAAATAAAACAGCATTTTCTGCAGTAACTGTTTTGCTCCTTACTTTCAAAGGAAAATAAATCAGAAAACATTCAAATCCTCTCCTGTTCCACTGCTACTGGGCTCTGCTGCAGCTCACCATCCATATTTCAGCAGGATTTTGCCAATTTACTCAGTTGAACATCTGCACCTTGCCCCCTCAGCCAGGCCATATTACAGAATCACAGAATAGTAGGGGTTGGAAGGGACCTCCAGAGATTATCTAGTCCAACCCCCATGCTAAAGCAGGTTTGCCTAGAGCATATTTCCTCAGCTTGTCACCTTGCTGCTCTGCTTGTGAGACATGCACAGCCTGAGCATCTTGAAAGCCAGCCAGAAACCTCTCCTGTACCTTCTCAGCACTCATCCCTGCCCAAACGATGCATGTGCTGCAGGTGAGACTTCATTCCTGCTCAACACATCCACCCTCAAGGTCCCTGCCAATCCTGCAGCCTTTCCCCCAGACCACCCATCTCCCTATGGGCCAGCCCCAGGATGCGTCAGAGTAACAGGGAAAGATATCCAAGGCTTATCCCAGGCAGAGGCAATGCCACTAACAAAGCACATGAAGATTATGTGGCTATTTTTTCTTCCTTTAAAAATAAGACAAGCAAAACACCAACACATCTGCAACCAAACCACATTCTGTAACTTGCCACTGAGGTTCTGCACAGCAAACAAAAGGTTAAACAAACAAAACCTGAGCAATGTCTCAGGCTTGCCAGATGCAAAAAAAAAAAGCTTTCACTCAGTGACATTTCTCCTTCTCCAGCTGTAGGTTCATATTTTTAATGTCAGATTGCAAAAATAATAAAAAAGAGAAGGCAAAAAAAAAGCAAACATTTAACTCACAAGTGGATGGGAAATGAACTGGAAGCTTGTGTTTGTGCATATTTCTCCCTGGCGAAGAGAAGCCAGCTGGTATGTGCAAGGTCCTGAAAACCTGTCCTGACATCGGCAGAAGTGTGACCAGCAATACCTCTCCCGTGCCGGCTCATGCGTTTTCTCCTATCTCACTTCATCTCTCACTAAGCTCAAGTGATCCCGCACTATTGCGGATTTATCGCCATCTGAAAAACATTAAATATCTCAGGGTTTCAAATATTTGCAGACAGCTGAAGAAGTGGCTGTGATGGAACTGTCTCTTTCTGGCCTAAAGCTATCAATTTTCCATGAAAGTCAAGGCCTGCTTTTTTTTGTATTTTATTTTTTTATGCCTGGTAAAACACTGTAACAAATGACTTATTCCCCTTTTAGCGAATGCGAGGGAAGCGGTCATTATTACCAAATGTGTGCACGCACAAGTAACTAAGGGAAAATAAATCCCATTTGAAGGTTAATTAACTAAGGCAGGGTCACAGCTTGACAATCTGCCCTCAGCAAAGGGGAAGTACAACATAGGAAGGTCTACGAAGCAGAGTCATAATGAATTGTGACTTGAGGCTTGTCTATGCAGGGACATTACTGTGCAGCAAGCTACAGGCTGGATTTATAGTGCTCACTGCACATTTATAGCATTAGACTCTTTGTGCAGACTAATTAGGAACTAGTTTACCTCATTTACCTTTTGACAAACGCTTCTTTGCACAGGATCCCACCCATAAAAGCAAATTGAGTCTCATCAACTCCTTGGATTTCACCCACACCGCTGGCTTTGCACAGCAACTAGCAAGCCCAAGCTAGCGAACAAGGCAGTGGTTACGCCCCCAGCATGCAAGCAAGAGCTTGGACTTGAGCTCAACACCTTTAAGTGCCCTCAGAAAGCCCCGAGGTTTGAACAGAAACAAACTTGCAACAACAGTCACGTCCAGCCTTAGGAGAATCATAGAATGCTAAGGGTGACACAATAGAGAAGTCAAGATGCATTTATCATCCCCATATCTTGTTTATTCCACTCCCCATCCCGTCCCTATCCGTGGCTACGGTGCCTCTTGCAGCCTCCTGTGCCCAATGGAGCAGGAAAAGCCACAGCGGTTTAGCCCAGGTGGCAACACGGAGTCAAAGCGGTGGTGGTGAAGAGCGCCATGTTTCAGCACAAGGCACCAAGGAGCTCCGGTGGAAGGGAGCAGGGCTGAGCCCAACCTAGATTTCTTCCAAGGAAATTTTTGAAAAGGAACAGCTGGCTCACTTTCATTCTGCCTGGCTTCTTGGCCAAGCTGAAGGGCACCAAGCCAACATTAGGCCACCCCAGTGCTGAGCAAATACACCCACCACGGAGGTTTTGTGCAGGTCGGCTATTCCGCTTGCACCTCTTTGCCATACAACAAGCACAGAGGGAGTATGGGGTCAGCATAGCTGGGCTATGCCAGGCACCAGACAGCAGAGGGTAGAAGGGCCAAGGCTGACACAGGCCACACCAGGCTGGAGTCCGGCCAGTAAAGGTGACAATATCATGGTCCCACGCACTGATTGACAGCTATCTAAAGCCAAGTCCTTTAGGTTTGCTTCACAGATGCAAGGTCACATGTGCAAAACTAGTCAAGACACCAGGTGCCAAAAGTGCTGAGGAAGGTCAAATATGCCATCACCAGCTAAAAACAAACACATATATTTTGGCATTTTGGCCTTTTGAGGCACCATAGAGGGAGAGCTATTAGCAGATGTCAGTAGGAGGAGAGGAGGAGTTGTGGGAAGAGCTGTCAGATTGGGATCTGCTGCCAGCCCCTACAGGGACCTCAGAAAATCGTTTTACCTCCCTGTGCTTCTGCAATAACAGAAGGCAAGTGATCTCCTCTGGGAGAAAGTTTTCCAAGTCCTAGGGAGTGGCTCTGATAAGCAACTCAAGCCATGGCTTTCTCAGTGAAGTGTGGCTACTTTCACACCTCATTTCCCCACATAGAGAGGATTACTGAGTTTCAGAGGGTAACTGCAAGGTGCAAAAAACACCTTCTGTACAACAGGGTCTTCAACACTGTGAAACAGGCCAGGCAGTTGGGGACACATCATATGGTGGGCTAAAAGCTCCCCCTTTTGGGGACATCCCTTTGGAGACAGCTCTGGCACAGGGAGGAGGTCTCTGGCAGACACATTTCAGTGTTAAAATCAGAGATTGGCAATCATTTTTGCTCTTATCTCTTATCTGCTGTGGAGCTAATGAAAAGGGTTCACTATCAACATTCAATCATACTCCTCTCCTCAGGGCCTGGAAGTCCACCACCTCCTGTCTGCAGCAGCAGTTTTTCATTTGTCACCATCTCATTTTTCTTTTCCTGCTCCCAGACTGCAGGTTTCACAAAGCTTCTGAGACAGTTGCTTTACTGAAAAGGAAATGCTTAAAGTCGGCTCGAGTAGAAGGTGAGGCCTACTGAAGGCTCAAGTCAGCTGGTGAAAAGACTGTCTTCTCCCCAGTGGTCCAAAACCTAAAGGACATGGAGATAAAACCATTACAGAAACTGCTGAAACAAGAAACAGGCACACAGGCCACCAAACGTCAGAGCAGGCCCCAAGAGGCACTAAGCAAAACCATATGGCAATCTCAGCTGAGCCATCAAGAGATGTACTCCTTCGCAGCGCCTGCAAGCACACTCACCAAGCAGCTCATAGCAGTCACTCTTTCAGCACAGAGGAGTCCCAAGTGACCTGCCCAAAGTGACAACACCAAGCAAGCCATTTAGCTAAGATCTCCTGAGCCTCCTACATGACCCTTCTCTTCCTTGTCCTCTACCTTGCTGCTTCTTTCCCCACCTCCACCTTTTATGCATAAGTATTCTTCCATTATGCACTCCTAACTCATCATCATCCAAGGCTCTCTCTACTTTTATCTACTCTTCTCAATCAAAGCACTGCAGAATCGAGCATCTCACAAGCTTTCACTTGTTGGCATCACACTACCTGCACCAGCCAGTTCCCTGTGAAATCGATTACAAGATGATGTTCCATCATGGCCCATCAGATGAGCCCTTTCACCAAGATGCACAAGAAACTTAGGAGAAGGAAAAACTCTGGGGTTTTAGTTTCATTTTCAACCGTCTATTTCAAAGTACAGATTCACATTCACCTCTGGATATAGAGATTGCATCCCCATGAAAATACAGATGGCCCCTTCTCTACAAAAAATAGCCTAGGGAGTAAAATAGGTATAAAGCTACATACTCTGCAGGCTGGTCCTATGACATCACAGCCTGCTGATGTGTGCATACTGTCATATGTTTACCTACTAAAATACAAATAATATTTTATGTAGGAGTCCATTTAAGAGGCAGTGTTTATGTAGAAATGGGAGGGCCTGTTCTACAGGAGTGAGGGGAGGCTAAAAGGGCTGTGTTGCTGCACTGATTTACAGGCTGCCTGATTTAATTAGTATTTGAATATGATTATTTGGGGGGCTGTGGGTGGTCATGCACAAGAGAATGCCAATATCATCATTTGAAGGCTTTTCATTTATTTCATGGGCTCAAGTAATTGCATGAAATTGAACTACATGAAACTGCCAAAACCCCAAAGCATCAGTTTTAGGTGCATTTGTATAGCACCTTTACCCAGAATACCACAAGAAACAGAGAAGAACCTTTATTCCTTAACCTGTGAGGGCAATGCTGCAACATCCATTACAGACACATGCTCTGGGGAGTTAAGAAGTTTAGCAGCCTCCTCCGGCACAAGAAGGAACATGGCTCCCAGCGATGTTGCCCCGACCGTGAGGCTCCCCTCTTTCACATCTCCACCCACCTCACATTTCTATGCTGTGTGTGCTTGTATAGTCTCATTCTTATTTTAAGAACATTAATATATGCATTTGAAAACCCAAACCATTAAAAAGTAGTTGGCTCAAACTTTTACTGGAACACGTGCACAAATATGTTGTTTGGGTATTTTTACGGCCATTAACTTTTCCATATATAACCCAGACCTCCCATTAGGTGTTGTGAACAGGATAGCCTCTTTACTTGCCAAGTTATATTTCAATTCAATTAAAGTCACCTTTGGTCCTAATGAACCCCTGTTGTTTGCCTAATGCCATGATTAATTCCAGCTGCAAGAAATGGTATTAGCCTGGGTGGGTACATAGTTGAAGACTCTGATTCTCCTCCAAGATTTACGGGTGCTAGAGTAGGCTTCATAACTCATATTGCTGAGTATATTACTATTCAGGCAATAAACAGAGGTCTTTGCCACAACAGGCCTCCACTAGTGCTTTAGAAACTCGGATTCACCCTAAATTTGTTCCTGCAGTAGAAACACCACATTTCTTTGGGCATGGATACCCAACTCCTTTCTTCTAAAGCTCAGCATCCCAAAGACCCTGAACAGTCACCTGGTGGCAAGCACCCTACCTGGTGAACAGCACAGGCAGGAGGGACTGCAGCCTGTACTCTCCATCCACACCCTCCAGAGACAAAGGGTTCCCTCAGACCACATTACCACACTAGATTTACAGGGCCCAAAAGAGAAAAGCAAGCAGGGACCATATTTTGTCCTGTGACCTGAGAGGTGCTGAAATCAAATTCTAGAGATTTTTTTTGGATCCAAGAGTGACTACTTAACACGGAAAAGTAGCATTGAAAGTAGAAGTCACAGGCCACCAAAACGCCAAGTGTCTCACATACATGTCTAGCCATTACCATGCTCAGAAGAAAGCGGACAGCTCTCAACCCCCTTGAGAGGCTGTACTCAGTGGTGAACTCCATGCCATTAGAGTGATCTTAGGCACACCTGAAGAACACTACTGGACCTTCAGGAGATGCAGCTAGGAGAAGCTTACCCATGAGCCCAAACTCACCTATGGGATGATGTCTCAGCTTTGCCAAAAGGGTTCTGCCTCAAGTGCTCTAGCAGCAGCTTGAAGTGCCCCAGCACTTAAGAGGAAAGGTCCAAGTGCGGAATCTCTTTCTGAACAATTTCCTATGAGGTAAAGATTTCTGTGATTGACAGTTACTGATGAGCAAGGTGACATACAAAGCTCTTGCTTCCTTTTATTCCACAGATTTACAGGTGAATTTATTTGTGGACAGTCCCTTCTCTACTCTCTTCCCCCCTCCTGTCCGTATTAAGGCCATAGAAGTTGCTTCAGTATTCAAAAACATGACTAGATTATCAGTCCTTTTCTTTTATTAGTGCCAGTGGCAATCTGATACCATGACCCAGCCTGGCCACTTGCTCCACACCTTCCCAGCTAGCATAAGCTCTCCTTAATCACAGCTGCAGGTATTTCCAGAGAAGAGTGGGAACTCAGCAAGTCTGGCATCACAAACTCAGAAAACAAAGCACAGTTTAGACTGTCCAGAGATGGAAGAGGATAAGAACAGATGCCTCTACTCCTCAAAAAATTGTCATTACAGAGAAAAAAAAATCTGTTCTGGTGCCAGAACCCTGCTTTCTCCTTGTATCTGAGATGATACCTGATGCTGACATCCAAGGCAGTCCTTCCCTGACAACCAGCTTACAGGATCAATTCTTAGGAGAATTCGCCCACATTTAAACACAGATAAATCAGGAATAGCTCAAGCTGGATGGAGTTCACAATACAGACAAGGATAAGGCCTATGATTTTCTGCTACCAGAGTAGCAGAAACAAATATCCATTAGTACAAGGTTCAGAACTGTCTTAATTTGTACAACAGTTCAAGACAAATCACAGTCTAAGCACATCAAAAATTAGTTGCACAATTATCATATTCTGTTCCCATTACTTCCCTGGCATCCACCTCACCTAGACCAAGACTGCACTTAAGCAAGAGTGAAAAGGCAGAGCACCAAACCATGTTACATATAACTCCGCAAAGAAATACAGAGGCTCCATAGGCTTCAGACAAACCCAAGAATAACCATTACGCTGCGGAAAGTATTTGCCATTAAAACATTTTTCATTAAAAGTGGCATTTCTGAGACTTCTATCCTACTGAAAAGTAATACCAGCCTCACGTCAGAAAGTCTTTAAGAAAAATTTCCATTGCTATAATTAACTTTTCTGTTGAGGTTGTATTGTTCCCCTTCACAGAAAATCTCAGCAAAATTTCCATGGTTTAAATGCAGCCAAAAAGGTGTCCTGTTCCATTTTTCAGGAGGAACTTGTGGTCACAAGGCATCTAGGAGAACTTTAAGCTATACATAGGGTACAGAGCAAACATCTACCCCACTGAAACCAATAGCAAACCAAATGAGATGTCCAGCTCATTCTGTAAGGCAGCTTTGACAATGAAGCAGCTATCTGTTGGTCAACAGTTGCCACAGGACCACAGAAGAGTCAGAAGTAACGCACGAACGAGGCTTGTACAGCATGTTCCTTCTCCTGATACAACTTTTCTTGCAAGCTTCATCACTGAGTTGCAAAATAAGGTGAGAAGAGCCTACCAAATAAAGACAGTATCTTAGAGCATCTAAAAGGAAAACCAAGAAGCTCAAGCAAACTATACCCTCACTGCAGCCACCTTCTAACCCAGTTTGGTTTCAACCCTGCCATTACTCCAGCAGGGAGAGACCCTCATACACAAATTGGTGTTGGTCCCAGCAACTGCAAATTAACTTTTTCCAGACAAGTACAGCCTTGAATGAGGCCGTATTATTTCCCTGATCTGTTTCTGGGTTGCTGACACATGTAGATTAGACCAGCCACTACAGGAACACGTCCCACATGATGTGTTACTGTAAAGTCTCCTGGTTTTGTGTACTGTATTTCAGAGATGTGAAGGGACAGGCAAGACCTTCCAAAGTAACATCTAGAACAGAACTTAACTCAGTTACTCCTCCATTGAGCCCAGTAACTTCCAAATGGCCAGGACAACAGAACATTCATACTGAATTTAAGACCAAAGATGAAGATTCCACCATTTCTCTTTGCAGTTTGCTCCTTACTATTTAAAAAACAATAACTGTGCTGTAATTATACTTGAATATAGGTCTGGTATCCAGTTTTTATTTTTCTTCCCCCTGCCCCAAGGAGAATAATACATTTTCTCCTGGTGATAGCAGTCCACATACTAACAAAATAATATTCATTTCATCTTTGAGATGGAAATATTTAACTTTATTCTCTTATCCTTGTGAGCTAGCACTAAAGATACGGATGCAATGGTTCTGTTTATTTCTCCATTCCCCTAAAAATGTTAAACCCATTCTCCCACTTTTTCTACCCCTTTACTGAACTTAAAGCTGCTGTGAATTGGGTGAAGCTGGGGCAGAAACAAAGGAGAAAAGAAAGCAAGCCAAGTTTATATCTCTCAAGACAGAGGAAGTAGACAGTTCAATTGTCCCATGAACATGGAAATATGGCCAGCTAAACACCACAAAGAGCTCAGAACCAGATGCATCTTGTGCATATTGCCACACAGAGAATCATTAGGCAATCAGGGAAACGCTAGACCATTTTGGACAAGAATGTATGGAAAGTGAAGGTTGTAATGATGATTTCACTGGATTCATTGCTCAGGAAAACCTTATTTTCCTTTAAAATAAATTTCTTAGACTTTGGGAAATCAGAGACAGCCTTGCCATTTAAACTGCATATTTCCAGGATACAACTCTAGAGCTAACATGTCAAAGAGCTGGTCAAGAGATTGTGAAACACCTGGTCTCATTTCCAGCAGAAGACATCCTGCCTGAGCACAAGGCATCATCCCAGCTCTTCTGCACCAAAGCCAAGGGCATCAGATGCTCAGCTCCTCCCCAGCCCCCATAATACCAGATCTAGTCAGCCTTCTGTATCAAAGCAAAGCAAACTTTAGTAGTGCCCATTTTTGTGGGCTCTGGCTTCCAGGATCCAGAACTGATGTTGCCAGAGACTGTGTTTCTCTTTGTAAAAGCCATGTGCTGTTTTGCTACTGAATCTTGGCCCAGCAAAACTTGATCTTTGGCACATCTCCCCTATCTCTACCACTTAAATATCAGTGACACATATAATTAACACCAGGTCAAACATACCACTCTAACATTTTAGAGAATCTGGTTTCAGCTGCTGTACTGAAGCTCTTTGATTGTGCCAAAGACGTGTAACAGGCACTAGGATATAAAGCAGGGTCAAGAAGTATCTGCAGAAAGTTTTTCACCCAGTCAGTGAGGATTTTAATTGCTAACTAAAGGAAAAGGGATTCATTATAATTACCGTTTCTGTACTGATATAAAACTTGTTTACACACAAAGAATAAATGCCTTTTTTATATATAGAATAAGATACTACACAGGCCTAAATGATCCCCAAAAGCCATCTAAAGCTGCTGTCTTGACCCTCACAGCTAGTCAAGGAGATAAATCACCCAGAAAAAAGCCAGCCCCAAATTCCTTCCAGATCTGGTTGGGTCCCACTGACACATCTCCATTCCTTCTCAAACAAAATGCCCAATGCCTCCTTCAGAGACCTGGACAAATGACTGAGTGAGAATATGCTAGGAAGCATTGGCAGAGCATTAAGTTAACAAGAGGAACATACGCATTCCCCAACATTTAGTAGCTTTAGTTTGAAATTTATTTTCTTTCTGTGCCATTAGACACTGCTCAGCCCCAGGACTTTGTGCTAGATGCAAGGATCACCCAGTGAAGTCTCCATCTGGAGCTGCATGGTCAGGCACATAAGATGAGCACAGCTTCTGCTCTACTTGTGCTTAAGCCCATCCAGAAGGAGGAATTAATTCCCAGATGCTGCAAACACATCCTTCCCCAAGAGGAAAAAATATTTTCAACATGGTTTCACAGAACCAAAAGACCTGGTTTGTTGAATTAGTGTTTGATTACACTCCCAGCTACACCTGATCTCCTTCACAGCTCATTCACCACCCCCGAGGAGCACCTGTAGTAAATCACTGCACCTGTCCTAAAACAACATGGCTGAATAAGAAAAACAGAAGAATCAGACTTCAAAAGCAGTTTCACATACTACTGAAATTTCTCCCACCACAGGCCATTGAAAGCAAATCGAAGACCCACATATGTTGCTCAGTAGGTTTGTTCACCATGAAACCTCAGATTCTACAGGTGACTCTCTCCTGTCCCACCAGCCCATGTTACTACATGGGACAATTTAGCAGACAACACAAATACATCCAGTCTCTTACCTTTAGAAAGCTTCCAAATGCTGGTTTTAAAGGTCCACACAATGTAACAAAACAAAATATTTCTTTGCAGCAAAAAAATCCACATTCCAATAAAATTTGCTTTTGAACACAAAACATTCATCAAAACAGTTTTTTAACCTTCCCTTTGTCAGTATAAATAAAAGTAGCTTCCATCCATGTCACATCTCACTCCTCAAACCTACAAGAGTAGCCCTGCTCATCAGACAGGGACAAAGTTAGCCCTAAGCAGCACCACAAAGAACTTCGCCAGGACGAATTTGTGAAACACCACAGGAGAACTTGGGACAGATACGAACAGGGTAAAGTTGTGATAAGCTCCACATGGGTACAACGAAGTAATAACAATAAATATGACAACAATCAGGTTCACATTTAGATTCATGTCTCCAAGAATAGTAAATATTTCTCACCCGTGAGCCATGACATATGGAGACACATAAGGCCAAGAGGACAATCTAGCATAGCTGGTGAAGCTTCTTCTCTTCCTTTGAAATAAAACATGTCTCTGTCCTTACCTTGCAATCCAGGTGCAATTTTACAGCCAGGCACTGCTGTCCTGTTTGAGCACTGATCCCAGCTGCTGGCATTCCAGAGAACCTGGGCAGAAGACAAAGCAGAGACCCATCACAAGCTGCCCAAGATGTTCCTCTCCCCCAAGCCCCCAATCTCCTAACTCTATCAGTCACATATTTCTAAAGCAAGTCCTGATGGGTATGTGGAACATGGACTGCCCTGGTAATGATGGCTTAAAAGCTGCAGCCAACATCTCCTTCCACATGGACAGGAGAATCCAGGGCAGGTTCTTGCCTTTCTTTAATGACATCCCAGACAGAGCCTCCTCCTGGAGATGGCAGTTGACACTTCAGGCAGATTTTTCTTAACTAACACTTTTCACCTGGGACACTCATAACTAAGCCCAAAATGGATCTGCTGGCAGTGCTCCCCCCTTGCTGTCATATTGCTGGCACCTGGCCACAGCCCTGAGCAATAAAGCAGACAAAGGCACCGAGAAAATTATGGGATGAACTCCTGGAGCAGCAATAGGCTCATGCAAGAGCTGCAGACCCTTCATTTGCAAATCAGTTCTGTCTGACACTATGGCAACTGGGCCACAAGAGTCTTCCTTCTCTAAGAGGAGAATTAGCCCCATTCCCATTGTTTATTTTTCCATGCTTAGCACTAAAAGCTTTATCCAGACTACAGTTATTTCATCACTGACTTACAGCACAGGCAGGTTTGGAGGATCATGAGAGGAAAAAAAGGCATGCCTCTTCAGCAGCATCTCTCCACTGCTCTGCCTGAAAAATAAAAAAAGTCAGAGTTTTCTGAAAGTAACAGAAAGACTTTTGAGCACACAAAGATGAATGCAATTTAAGACTCTCCAGTTAAACTTCTGATATTTTGCCAAGGTTCGTTTTAAAAACTGAAAGGTTTATTCCACCGCAATACGACCATTTCCATCCCATATACTTCAGTGAACAATGCTTATTCTCCAAAAACTGTTTTAGAAATAGTTTTATCAAAAAGACTAGGGGGAAGAGGTTAATCTTTTTATATCATTTTTTTTTCTTCTCTCCCAGCTCCTCTATCTTTCCACTACCATTTTAGTATGGAAAAAGAGGAAATACCAGTTATATCCAAAAGTTCAGGTCATGCTTTTTTTTTTTAATTCCATTAAAAAATAGCTTCAGAGAGCAAGTAAAACATTTTTTCCACCTGCAAAAAACTTGAATTTTCCCAAAACATAATTTAAAAAAAAAACCTCAAACCAGCTTCCCTTACTCAGTATCAACCTGGTGCTCTCTACAGTTAGGGCTCCACATTTAAAACCCTTCTAACAGAGGCATAACAAAGCAACATTAAGCTCATTTATTGTTACTTGCTAGCTCAAAAGTTTCTGCTTTCCAGCTAAAACACCAGCCTGGGTCCACAGCCCCAGAAGAGCTAGATCTGAGGTCAGAATCCCTAACCCTAAAGCCTACCTTAATTTTACAATCAACAAATCCATCGGTTGTGAATATCACAGAGATTATTTTCCAAGCAGCAGAGCGAGATTGTTTGCCTAACCGGAGGAAAAGCAGAAGAAAAACTTGCACGGGGTTTGCCAGCAACCTAAATTTCCTGTTCTTCCCCTCCGAGCGAGGCACATCCCTCCGCCCTCTCCCCACACTCAGCACCTTGTGCTGCAGAGCAGAGGCTGCTGCAAATACAGGGCTACTTATAGGAGAGATGCCTGTGGGCGGGGCTTGTTGCGACTGGGCGTGGCCTGTTGCGACTGGGCGTGGCCTGTTGTGATAGAGTGGGGCTAACCCACCCAGAGGGTGGCCACCAAGCTGTGACAGACAGCGTCAGGGGCACCGTTGCCCTGGCTCCAGAGCAGCGCTTCTTCGCAGGGTTTGGGTTATTTAAATGACATTCTTTAAGTGCATGCTCCAAATTAATGGCACCTACTGCCTTCTGCACTGAAGGCAAAGGCAGGCTGGCTGCTGGAGCACTCTTCAGTGCTTCACAGCAACACTTGACCCAAGTTACTGCCTCTGAGTTAGGGGATGCTTGGCCTGATTCCTCAGCCAGGGTGTTCGTCTCAGTGGCGTTCAAGAAACAGAGGAGTCCGAGCCAACTCCTACAACAATTAAAGACTCCAGTATTATGCCCAGTAGAATCCACCCTAAAATTTCTGCCAAGCCTCATCCAAGTGCTAGCCTAGGAAAGTGGGAGAGAAATTCCCCTGCTACAATCTGCAAAAGCTCAGTTTTATTTCATAAGTGCTGCAGATTTATGAGAAGAGATGGGAAGCATCGAGCATGCCTCCACTGACTCCCCCTTCCACGCTGAGCTGCGTTGCATGCTGAGTTTAAACTAGGGGGGCCAGAAGCCTTCTGGATGCAAGCACGGAAAGCGCTCCATGGCGGCTGATGCCTGACCAAGGCTTTGGTAGGCCCTGTGTGGTATTTCTGGGGCTTTCCACCCAGAAACGATCATTAAAAGCTGCGCTTTTTGGCATCTGTGCTAGGAACTGGGAAATACAGCTTCCCCATGCTGCAATATCTCACCTGATAATTTAATGTTCCAAATAACAGTTTTCTGCCTCCTCTGTCCCCAGAAGCAATGATCAGATATGAAGGCAGAAGAACCAAGAGATCAAAGGGGTCTCCTTCAGCTCCATCTCATTGAGGCTGTCCTGCATAACCCTAGACGAATAGACCCTGATTTAAATCTTTTTGGTGTCCTGGCATATGGCAGCTCAGGCACCAACAGGGTTTCCAAAAAACTACTGCATTCTCCTGAGAAAGTATCATCTCCAGCCTGCTTTGCCCCTAGAAATACCCCAGCAAAACCATGCGTGAATGACAGAGGTGTATCTGAGATATTCAAAAATTTATGTTCTATAGCCAAAGCTAAAATCTTGTTTTATTAGAAAGAAGTTAAATAAAAGCTTTTATCTACCTGCAAAAACAGGTGTCTACTATCAATGTACGTATCTATATGTTGTCCCTTCCCTAGCTTTGCTCCACAACTCCCTTGTAAGCACTGCGTCCCCCTGAAGACCATGTCCAGTCTAAGTCAATCAGAGCCAACTATTTCCTTCTATCCAAATCAGGCTCTAACAAAGCCAACTACAGCTCAGTGTTGCCAGAGTCAGCCAAGGCTGCCTGTTGGTGCTTGCCCTCGGCATGATGTCAGAGCTGTGGAGATGCCACAGGAGCCACCACCGTGTGAGGTGGGAGAGGAGGGTGCAGGCAGCGGGGAGACAGGGTTAGAACAGGCAGAGGACACCAGTGGGTGAGCACACGGCCAGATCTCCAGCTGCCACCACAGCACCTTTGCAAGCAGCTCTCTAACTCATGAGCCAGCCCCAGTTTTACAGGCATGAGGTCTTCTTCACGTTATTTCAGGCACTATTTGCTAAGGCACAGCCGGTGTGCAAATAGCTTTTTTTGCAACCAAATGCAAATACACCAAGCCTCACTACACATAGACACAGATTACTGGAAAGTGGTGTGAAGAGGCCTGGGCTCCTGACTCAGCCCCACATTTGCATTGCTTAGTGTGGTACGTGTGCACCACTGCAGCACCCGTATGTCCTTCCCCAACTCACCCAGCCCTGGCTGTGGACACACAATGGCTCTGCAGGCTTCTGGTAGCTTTTGCAGCAGAAGATCAGAGGGTTCATTTGAGGACATCCAAACTATTTAAAATACACTACCCCATTCCTTTACGCTACAGTGGCTTAGGAAATACCACTGCTTTTCCCTACATTGCACAGCAGATGCGGAGTCAGGAGTTTGAATGCAGCTTTAAGC
Organism: Steatornis caripensis; assembly: GCA_013398225.1. Lineage (NCBI taxonomy): Eukaryota > Metazoa > Chordata > Aves > Caprimulgiformes > Steatornithidae > Steatornis > Steatornis caripensis. The sequence goes on along the minus strand of VZSC01013301.1, from coordinate 118,670 downwards.
CACTGCTGTAGATGCATCAGCTTTACTAGTTTCCCACAGGTCTCTACCACTTCGTGTCTCACACAGCCCCCAATCAAAGCTAAGGGAAGGATAAACAGCACAGACAGTCTGGAAACGCTGGATATCCTTCCACTTTCCGCATGACTGCCATGGGCTTGTCTTCCTGGTTTTCATAGCTCTCCCTGGGCTCTACTGTTCGTTTCATTGCTCCACGCTTGGCCTCTCCTCCGTCCTCCCCACGACTCCTCACAGTCAGGGGTCACCGGAGCTCAAGCTGCCGAGCCTCCCCAAGACCCTGTCCCTCATTCCCAAACTGTGAGTCACTTCCCCTCATCAAACCTCACCTTTCAACTTCCATTTTTCATTTGCTTATGATTTTCTCAATATCTCTGCAGAGATTTTTTGCTCTATACCATTCAATCGCAGTCCTGTTGGTCCCGGCAGGAGTGCTGCTACTGGCTTCAGCAGGAAATGGAGGAGCGTGAAGACACCACATAAACACGCAAGGCTAAATCTTCCCTCCATGTGACACAGCGCCGGCCCCTGTGAAGATGGGTTGACTTGCATCAGCTGAAAATCTAAACCTTGTTGCTGTGGTCACTTGGGGTTTCTTTTCTCTCAAGAAAACATTATTATTGGATGATCAAAAGTTGGTTGCAAATGGAAATATATCCATCTAAAAAAAAAAAGAGAAAAATCGGTTTTTTCCCATTTCACATGCTTTGAAACTGGCACCTTTTCTATGATTTTTCATCAGTACTTCTTGATGAAATTATTGTCATTTTTGGAAGCCATCAGAAACATGGCTTTTGGTAAGAAAATGTGGTATCTGGCCAATAGAAGAATTGTTATCGGGATTTCAAAGAACATAGCGAAAAATCACCTGTAATTTCATTTCAAAATGAAAATTTAATTAGTGCTAATATAGTTTCATAAAATTTCATTTTAAAAGATCTTAAAAAACCCAACTTCTTGCCTGTGAAACACCATAAACTTTTAGCTCATCTTAAAACTGCACATGCTGTGGTTTGGGGGTTTTGTCATCTTCAGCCCTGCACAACCATCAGCAAAGAGATTTCTGATTGTCAAGGTCCAACTGGGCCTTCTGAGTCAAAGATCTCTGAAAGACACATCCCCTATGGCTCTGTCTCATTTAAAATATTGACTCTTATGTGGTGTCTTCATTAAAGCAGGCCTTATTCTTCTTTCACTGTGTCAAGTATGAATGGGAAAGTCCTCTGTGGAAGCAGTTGATATTCAACAGAAGGGAGTAAAACCATGGCCAGCCCTGGGATTTTAGCATATATAATAAGCCATACGTGTGGTCAGAGCAGAGATAATCCAACTGCAACTATTGCCCCTTTCAAAATGTCACTCCTGCTTTCAGTGTGCTCCTTCTGGGCTCTTCTTCCTTTGCACCCTCAGGTCACTAATGCTCAATGATAGTGCCTTTTCCCCAAGGACTTGCCACCTGAGCACTCTCCCTCCTTCACCGAGCGGATGATCTTGCCCAGATGAAGTCCTTCTCCTGGAGCCTCTTAAGAAGGTCACAGCTTCCAGCCGGATCGCTCCAGCCAGGCGTCTCTTCCAAGTAGCCACAGGGCAGAGACACTTCTAGGAACTCATGCAGCGGGAGTTCTGTAACTGCAGCCACCCCAGGAGATAAAAGCACCCTTCTTAGTTTATGCCACCTCCTGACAGCAAGCTCAGACCCCGTAGATGCTGCCCAAGGCCATGTGCACAGGCTGGGAATTACAGCACATGCAGTATAGTTTCATAAGGGCCCAAGCCCTTAACCGTAAAACACGAGGCTATACTTGGGTCTGGCATTGCTTCCCTGGCTTGCCAGTGGCTCACAGGCACCTCAGTTTTCTCCTCCTGCTTATTACACCCACTCTCCCCAAACACACTCTCCCAGCACCTTCCCTAATGCAAAATCATTTGGTGTGCAGACCATGCCTGGACTCTTCCTCATCACCACCAGTTCGAAAGATGCAGACTGGGGAGTGCTCAGTGAGCCCTGCCGGGGACAGGGGACTGCCCTCCCATGGATGCTCCCCTCCATCCCTGCTGACCGTGGGCCTTTGACAAGGTGGGCCCATGGCACAAGGGACAGACAGGACTTGAGAGGGTGCTCCAGTCCCTGCACTCACCCCAGGGGAGCCCGCTGTGCGAGCGTGTCTTCCCTGTTCCCAGCTCAGCAAGCTGAAGATGAATTACTGAGGACAGCTGAGACGGGAAGCAAATGGCATCGCACTGAAGCTGAACAAGGCCTGTGACTGTGCAGTGTGGGATCCTAAATATTTGGAGAGCAAAGGTCAGGAGAATAGGACACTCCTTGGCGGTCATTTTCTTCCCGCCTCTGCAGCAGGGACGTGGGGCTGCTATGCCTGGAATGACCCCAGGCATCGGCCGGAGCCAGTACCCTGATGGGTCACCCTGGGGTTCAGTGGTACCCACCGGCAGGTCCTTGTTCTCCTCCAGATTTCGGCTGCCGCTGGGGCCCGGCATGATGCCCTCTCTGTACCCAGTCAGTATTTACAACAGACCGATGTGGTGCAGCCTGAAACCAGGAGAACAGTTCCCGCCGGCCATGCCACATCCTCAATAGGGCACGGTAGAAGCTGCTGCCGGGCAGCTAATCCACCTCGCCACGTCCCCCTGTGCCTGCTAGCCAGGCCCCTGGCCGTTGCCAAAATAAACACTAGAGCATGGCAACGCTGACATTTGCTTTCCGCAACAGGCACTGGGAGAAGGAGAGAGACGCGTTATTTTTTGCAGGCTGGTCACGAGGAGGGAGACAACCTGCTCAACATGGGGTGTTTGGGATCGTGTCTGCTCCAGTGACTTTGCAACTGTCCTCAATGTGCCCTGGCTGGCATCCTCCCCTGCCAAGCCCGACGCCATGTCCTGAGCCTTGGCAGTGCTCTCAGGTGTCTCTACAGGATTAAACATCTCTTGCCGCAGTTTGCTGTCCCCACACCAGGGCTCGGCAAGGCCCCAGGGCAGCAGCCCCATGCGTGGGAGGGTTGAGGGGGGCACAGAAGCAGCAGGTATGGCCTCATTGGGCAAGGGGTAGGCAGCCAGCATGCAGCTCATCCCTCCCCCCCAAAATAGCATCCTTCCATTGAGGGGGTCACAGCTCTGCCAGATGCCGGTGATGGCAGCAGACCCTGACACTTTGCTGGTGGGGTGTAGGCAGGGGCAGCAAGCTGGGATTTCACCTGCTGGCTCTTTTCATGCTGGGGGAGGTTAAAAAGGCATCTGGAGGGAGATTAGAGGGGTGAAGAAGTAGAGCCAAAGGTCCTGCCAGAGGACAGGAAGGGTCGGTCTATCAGATGAGCACAGAAAGTCTTTTTCCACAGATTTGCTGCTCAGTTGTCCCACAGATAAGCAAGACCAGCTGGGAGGAGGAGAGGCAGCCCTGTCACTGGTTATATCACAGACATCACCCCCTCATGCTGCCGCCCTGGCTCCTTTCCTCCCCCAGATGCCGTAGGAGACTTGCACATAGAGAATCCCAAGGCTGCCCACACCCAGCCCACACCCCAGTCCATCTGCAGGAACAGCCGTTTGTCGGACCTCCGATGGAAAAGGGGGCATCAGGACACTTCACCAGGAACAGGGAAAGGTTTTGATGAGGATACCCACTCCGAGTGCCCGCTGGCGCTGCAGCCTTTCTCACCTGTCCCAATTCCCTATTCCCATCCTGTCTCGGGATTTGGGAATTAGGTAAAATCCGCTGACAGAATGCTGGCATCCCTGGGATTTCCCCCGGAGAGATGGCTGGGGACAGAGGGGAGTCCCCGGGAATGTGGTGCCAGTGAGTTTCATTCTGGGAGGGATGCCAAAGCCGAGCACAGCTGCCGAAACAGGGGGTTTCCTCACGAGCAGGCTGCTGTCCCGCTGCCCCTGCCCTCAGCTGAACACTGCAGGGAATGCGGCGCCAGATTGCACAGCCCTCTCCTGCTCCCCAAACCCCCATGCATGGGAGAGGCATCAACCTCCCCCCACCACCACAGCTGTGATCCCAAACTCTCAGGGCTGTGTCTGTGTGAGTGTTGTTGTCATGCCCATTAATTACCTGGATAATTCAGCTCAGTGCAAAATGAAGGGGTTTATTTTTCTGGTTATTGCCCCAGCCAGGTTAAGGCATCTGTAAACAACTCCCATATTTCCAAGTTGAACTGTGTATAGAAGGAAAAGTTGTAACAGCAAAAGGTCAGACTATTAAATCACACATCTTCTCATTAACACTCACAGCGCATTACAAAAATTGCCAGGAATCACAAGGCTGAACAGGGAAACTGAGGCACGGAGCAGCAAAGCAGCATCCCCCTGGAACAGACCACATCTCTGCAGCCTCATCCCCAGCACCACCCTGATCTCCCCTTGGTGGAAAGGCTGGGCAACATTCTCGCTGAGCCAGCCCCAGGTCCTGTCCCTTGAACAGCAGCAGGCAAAGCAGTTTTGGAGGGTATTGAGGGCACACAGCCCTCAGGGCCCATGCTAGTGGCGCGGGTGAATTCCTTGAAGCCGCTGGATGCTTCTCGCAGCTGCAGAACAAATTCAATAACAATACTATGAGCAATGCCTTTTTAATAGGCACGAGGTGAAAAGAACCCAGCGAGTCAATATTTGTGGATGAAAACAAAATAAGCCAAGCTGTTAGCATAGAGGAATGCAAGGGAGGCCAGGAGGCAGCTAGGGTAATTATTATTTCATCTGCCAGATAGCCGTGGTCCTGCCCACTGCCTCCTTCCCCCCTGCCCACGCTGCCTGTGCTGGAGGGAGGGCAGGGGAGAGGTGGAGATGGGGCAGAAAACAGCAAATGTTTTGGCTGCGGCAGCATCGGGCGTGTGGCTGGGGCTGGCTCAGCGCTCTGTCAGCCGGAGGGTGAGCGCTGCCCTGGCCCAAGTATTTAATGTCAGCAGCTGGAATGTGCTTAACACAACATTTTACAAGGGAACATTAGTCAAGCATCCGCACTGGCAGAGCGGATCAGTGATAAGGAGCCAGCGCATGGGAGTTGCAGGGAGACGGCTCTTGTTTCAGGCGAAGGAGGGCAAGGCTTGCAGCGACGGTGCCGGGGCAGGCTGAGGGGGGACAAAATAGGCCAGGCTGCCCTGCTTTTGGTCTAGCTGTCCTGACAAGCATCACACAGAGGTGACAGCACCACACCAACAGCAAGGTCCTGCTTCCTGTGCCTCCCCAGCATGTGCTGTCTTGAGAACCCACCTCCAAACCTCCTGCGAGGTGGGATTTGGGGAAACCTGTCCAAAAGCCATTCCCTGACACATGCTCTTGTTTGCAGGAGTACCAGCGTTTGGTTGTCCATGGGTATTAGGTACAGGTGGGAGCTTTTTCATAACACAAAGCAAATCTCAGGCTTTGCTCGCTTGCAGCAGGATCTCTCAAGACAGCTGCTTCCACCTGAGCCAGTACAATCAGGCCACAGCAAGGAGCGTCCATCCCTAAACAGCAGGAGCAAGATGTTCCATAGCCTGGAAATCTCCCAGAAATTGGGTTAGTGAAATGTTAGCCAACTTTGCCTGCAAACTGAAAACAGCGGGTACTATTCTCCATCTATTCCTAGAGCTAACCCTGTTCATTAGCCTTCTTGGACCCCAGGTTCAAAAAAATCCCGCAGTGTCATGACTCCTTAATAACATGTCATCTTCAGCCATGACAAACATGAGCGCTCAGTAAATAATAGCCCTTCCATGTAATGTCATGCCTCTCCCATCTGTGCCTGGCTCACCTGCCACTCTCTCCCGGCTGCTCCACGCAGGCGGCAGCCAAGCCAAGCCAGCACTTTCCCTGCTGTGGCAGCAGCTTGGCCACCCTGTCTCTCTGACAGCTGCCGGGCTTGTTTTGGGAGCAGGCAGGGCAGCCAGCCCTTCTGCAAGGGAGGAAATGTGCTTGGACACAGGTGGTGGTGTACAACCCTGCATGGGAGAGGGGGAGCACAGCCCTCCAGCACCCAGCCACCCTGGGAGATGCAGAGGGACTTCCTCACCTTCTTCTCTCTTTCTTCCTTATGCTCACCTATTTTGTCTTTTTACCTTTCTCTTTTTCTTTCTGTTTTTCTCCTTCTGTCTCTCTTTTCCCTTCCCTTCCCCATTTCTCTATTTCCTTTCCTTTCCTCACTGCCACGGTCCCACATCCCTGTGCTTGGTGCCTGCAACCCTGTTTGAACACAGGCTCTCTGCTTTCACTGCAAACCCATTTCCAAAAAGCTCTCCAAGCATTGCCTACAGTACAGAACAAAGCTGAAGAAGTTTGAAAAGCTCACCTTGGCAGTTTTGAAACAGAGTTCCCCTTCTGCCCCCATCCTCTTCCACTAGAAAGCATTAACCTTTTTGTGCCGCAGTTTACCCATCTGCATATCTGGATTAATGAGCCAGAGCAAACCTGTTGTCATGGAGTGGGTTTTTCACACCGGTTGACTGTGGGCATTTAACTCTGCTCCCCAAAAACCCACCTCCTTTCTGAGCCATGAAGAGGAGACACCACTACAGAGCAGCTATTGCTCATCACTGCTTAAGCATCTTCTGTTTCCCTTCTCCCCGCCCCATGCCCGTTACTACCCCTTGGTGGAGCCCCTTGCAGGAGCTGGAGAGGCAGAGGCATCGGGCTGGAGAGGAGACGGCAGAGCAGGAGTTAATTGCTCATAGTAATTTAAAAAATATTATTTTAAAGAATGGCATAGACTAAGGGGGGATTTCAAGCGTGTAATATTCTCAGTCTGAAGTGAAGGTGGAGACAGACACTGCCTTTACAAGATGCCTTTTCTGCCCCCTCCCTTTCCTGTGAAACTTGGGTTACACTGAGTGCGTAAAGGCTAGCAGGACGTGGCAGCGCTGTTTGCCATGAAAACTAATAGGGCCATGCCTGCTTTCATCAGGAGTGTAATCAGAGCTACGGAGAATGTTTTAAAAGGCACAGCAGCTTCAAGTGCAAGCAGGGATTTATTAGCGAAAACGAAACCACGCTCAAGCCTTTGTGACTCTTATTTTAAGAGTCTGAAGGAGAAAGGAGCGGGCTGGCTGGGCGACCAGGCAGGCAAGGTGGCCAGAGCTCTGCCACCGACCAGCAGTGACGAAGGCTCACAGCACCACTGGGCTGCTGTGCTTGCTCCGCCACAGTCTGCCTGCACAACCTTGGTCATGTCACTTAGCCTCACTGTGCTTCAGCTCCTAGCCTGCACAAGGAGGACAGAAATTGCTCCTCTACAGCTCTATAGAGAGATTATATTTCTGTGCAAATAAGGATCATGCTCCAGGGACACTTTCAGGCTCTGCAGTCTCTTTGGGGCCCCAGCAGGACCCAAAGGGGTGGCCAGGGCGTCCCAAAGGGTCCTGCAGGTTCAGAGAGCATCTCTGGGACCTTCTCCCTCTCTGGCACTGCCACGAGACAGCACAGCCAGACACAGCGGGTGGGGACAGGAGGAGAAAGGGAAAAAATGTCCCAGCAGGTGGTCACAGCAAGCAAATGGATGCCCAGACTACTAGGGGCTCTGGTTCTGCTACAGACCCGAAGTCTGTCCCATATTTGATGTCTCTGGTTTCTGCTGACTTGAAATAGAGGCAGAGCAGTGGCCCAGTGCCACTGCTGGAAGGCTGAATTCCCAGTTTTGGCTCTCAGTGCTCCTGATGCTACTCGGTAGACTCAAATAGCTCCCCTGTGCTGGTGGACAGAGGATGTCTCACCAGTCCTCCACTAGGCTAGGGGAGGCAGCAAACACAGTCAGCTCCTTTGGGTTTGGGAGAGATCTAAGTATGACCTAAAAGAGTATCTGAAGGCTGAATTTGGTGCTAGGAGCAGAGGAGTCTGTGCTCCTGAGAGCATGACACGTATTTAGGGTCTGTTTCTCCATCCCAAGGACAGTGCGGCTGGTCAGCAGGCATGAGCTGTTCAGAACAGCTAGTCATGCATGTGTTTATCTCTTTTTGAAAGAGAGGAAAACATACAAAGTGAGCAGTTCTGTTTGGAAAAAGCCTGTTGGAGAGGCTTTCTTGGCCTCAGATGCCCTTGCCATCTGCACACATAAGAAACTCTTCATAAGGTTCTCATTTCCTCTCTACCTTTTTTATATAGCCCATAATAAGATCCCTAATTGTAATGGACTGTATGGATCTTACTAGCAGGGAATGGCTCCAGCAGAGAGGTTTTAACCCTCTATTTTAACAGGATCAGTGATGGAGCTTTTGGTCCCTTGCTGAGCTCCACTGCAGGTGGTGGCAGGATTTCTGCAGCCACCTCCAGCAAAGGCCTCCCTACCTGCTGGGAGATGCTCAGGCGTAGGTGCCTCATATATTGTTTGTGGGAACTCGCCTCTCTCCCTCAAATGCTTATGAAGCAGTACAAGAAAAATTAGCAGTGCCTTGCCAAATTGGAAGATGTGGAGGGAGCTGTGTTTGTTCTCCCAGAGAAGGGTAACGAGTGATTATAGACAAAACGGAGCCACACTCTTCCTCGAGGTGCATGGGAAGAAATGGACACCAGGCACAGCAAGGGAAAATCTACCTAGATAGTACAAAAATAATTCATAGTGAGACTAGTGACAAAAGAGTTAGAAAAGCACATGGAAGGGTGGCTTCCCTGAGCCAAACAAAAGAGCCTGAAGATAGGACACCAGGGGACTGCAAGTGATCTCAGAAAGGCACCACACCAAATCTGGATCTGTGTTAAAACCCACTTAATGGCTTGGGTGAGAGGCACAGGAGAGCATAACCCGCCTGAAAGGTGTTGCTGTGTCCCTTGCTTGGGGCACAGCTCAACTTGGATGTCAGCAGCCTGGCTGGGATCTTGGCTGGGGAAGGCAGTGCACAGGAGCTGATGGAGCCGTTACACCAGATGGGGGAAGGCAGAGCCAGGCAGCAAGGATGCACACAGCACGTGCCAGAGGATCTGGGCTGGTTCCTGACAGCTCCTTTCTCCCAGAGCTCCTGGACAGGAGACAAAACGTGATTTCTTGCTCCTTCCACTCAAAGGCGGCTGTGAAAGTCTGATTTATGCTGAATACTCTGGAAGAGAAAAAAGCTTGGCTGTGGAACCAAGTTCAGCTTCCAGCCAGGAAAACCTTGTATGGGATCAACAAGTTTTAACCATGCAAATCAAATTTGGGTCCAAACAGAGCCCTGTTTCATGACTTCTGCCTCTCCTTCCTCGCTGCACAGGGCCAGGCTACCTCCTCCCTGAACAAACCCTGACATGAGTGGCAAAGACAGGCTGGGATGTTGTAGACAGCTTCTTCTCTTCTCTTCTCTCTCTTCTCTCTCTTCTCTTCTCTTTTCTCTTCTCTTCTCTTCTCCTATCTTCTCTTCCCTCCTCTTCTCTTCTCTCCTCTCCTCTTCTCTTCCCTCTCCTCTTCTCTTCCCTCCTCTCCTCTTCTCTTCCCTCTCCTCTTCTCTTCCCTCTCCTCCCCTTCCCCTCCCCTTCCCTTTTCCAAGGTGCAGCCAAACATGTCACAGCTCCATCTTTCACTGAGATGATTCCCAGCTGCTAAAACATATTGGAAGAGATCAGCCCGCCTGTAAGCCTGTCACCAAAAGCCATGACTAAGCATGGCCTCATGCTATGTGACCCCAGGCGGTGCAGAGGAGTGCCCAGGGCACTGGGGAGAAGAAATTGCTTGGCTCAATCACCAACAATGAAGGTGGGCAGGTGATCTTTCTTATCCATGCCTTTGCTTATCCAGGTGGATGCAGCAGACCAAAGGCCATTCTATGTCCTTTCTCCCCAGACCCAGCATCTCCTGGATGACCCTGGAAATGTGTTGCGGGATCAATTTTTCTATGTTGTTTGGGGTCTATGCAGCGATAGCAAATCCTCACCCTGTCAGGTGAAACTGATTTAATAGCAGTACTGATGCATCATGGAGAGGTGAGACCTCCCACCCAGGCCTGCCCATATGGGCAGAGTCCAAGGAGTTCAGGAGGCCGAGAACCTGCTGTCTAAGCTGGGACTGTCTCTGAAGCTTGTGGCCAAGAATTTGGCTTAAAAGGCAGGTACAGCAGGGCCTGAATAGGTCCCTGATGCACCTGGACATGGACCCAAGGTGCACAGTGATAGAAGGAGAGGCAACCAAGACAAGCTGCAGAAGGGAAAGCTTTCCTTAGATATTAAGGGAAAAAAATCGCCCTGAGGGTGGTTAAACACAGGGGACCAGAGAGGTGGGGCGATCTCCATCCTTGGAGATATTCAAAACTTGCCTGAACAAAGCCCTGGGTGACCTGATCTAAGTTGTCTCTGCTTCAAGGGCTGTTGGACCAGAGACCTTCAGAGGTTCCTTCTAATCTAAATTATCCTGTGACATACATCCACAGCACTACCCAAGATGCTCTTGCGTCATCTAGAGTTCAATAAGCCCATCTGGGCTTCTGCTTCTAAATCAGCAGGATCCTAATTCCCCCGTATGGTTTAATCCCTTAATTCATTTGCCATAATCCTGTAGTATGTGGCTGGAGGAAAAGGAAACAACAGAGCAAAGCAAACAGAGAAATGCAACCAGTGCCTCTGAGAACAGTATATTACTCCTCTTCTTTCCTGTTTGCCTTCCTGCCGTTCTGCTTCCATGAAAATTTGTGGGATTTCATCCAAAGCTCCAGTATCTCCTCTCCAGCAGTGGCTGGGGATGGACGCTTAGAAAGAAAATATCAGAAACAGTGAGCACAGAAAAATCCTCTCCCTGCTGCACCCTGCCAACCTCTGGCAGCTGAAGCTTCAAGGACATCTGAAGCTAAATGCCACATCCAAACTTGAGCGCTTAGTAGTTACTATCTGAGAAACTGCCAGTGGAGTGACAGCCACAGCAGAGAGAGTTCTACAGGGTGCCCTGAGGAAGAGAATTTCCTTTTCTTCATGTGAAACAGGCTGCCTGGTCCTTTCACCAGGCACCTGCCTTTGCACTCTCCCGCTGGTTCCAGCCCCAGCTCTTTGGGTGGAAATTGGAAAAGGATCAGCATCACTTGTAGATCTGCTCATTGCTGCAAGCATTGCATCCGATCTACAGACGTGGAGTCTGAGCGTTTCATCCCTATTCTCCCTCTCCTCTTCTTTCCTGTTCTCCTGATCCCACAGTGATCTCAGGAAAGCTGTCTCGGGGGTAAAACACAAGCCACCTTCCCTTTACAGGCAGCATTGGGATGCTTCTCGGCAGTGCTGTGACTGAGCCCCAGCCATTGTTTGCCCAGAGAAGTGCCATGCGCCTTTGCAGTGTGCGTTCAGGTTGAAGAAACCTTTGTAGACAATTTATCCACTGAGCCAGAATGGGAGCATCTAATAGTTTGTTCTTCTGTTGTGCTGCCAAGGAAGACCTCCCCGCATGCACACCTGCACACACACACATGCACTCCTGCGCACACACACACACACACCTGCACACACATGCACCTGCAGAGCAGAGCCTGTCATAGGAACGACTGGAACAAGCAACCTGCTGCTGTTTTCGAACACTGCAGCCCGTGCTTGCAAGGGTGCTCCCCCGAGGGTGCTGAGTACCATGGCCCTGGTTTGGGGTGCTGGGAGGCAGGAGGTGAGCGCTGGGCACATACAGTGCTCACAGGCCCTGCCGTCAGCGGGTCCTGTGAGCTTGCACGATCGTGGGGGAGGAACAATGAGGGATGCTCCAGTCAAGGACATGGCCCAACCCCACGTGCGTACCCAAAGTTCAGTCACAGGCATGAGTGCCAACAAGGCAAGGGCAGCTTTATGCCAGACCTTTTCTCCTTCTCTGACCTCCTTGCTTTCAATAGCCCCAGCTCCTCTGCTTCATCCCACACAGCACCAAGGCATTAATGCTGACTTGGCAAAGGTCATCTGAAACGTGGTCATCTGAGGATCTGGATCTGTGTCTCCATGCCCTCTGTTTCTTCAGAGGTATGAGTGAGCTGAAGTGCAGCTTTATGGAGGAATAAACTATACACGTACCCACTGTTACTGCCTACTAATTAAGCACATGTTGGTGGCAGGAATCCCCCTCCATGGCATTTCTGGGTACTCAAAGTTCATGCAGGAGGCATCAGCGAGAGGAGGGAGAGAGAGGATGCCTTTCCTGCCCCCAAGCTGACACGCAGGGCTGGCTTAGAAAAGATGTTGGTGAAGTTTGGAAAAGCAGCAGAAATATGTATTTCCCCAATAATCTGAAAACTTCAATAAATGTTTTCCCTCAGTAGGATGTAGCTGAGGAATCTTGAGACCGTTGCTGGAGCCAGCCGCTCTGAGACGAGAAAGCGAAAAGCCAGTCCAAGTGCAACAACTGCCAGGACAATAAAGGGATCTGAAGGGGTTCAAGGGTAGGAGAGGGGGGGGGTGTCTCTTCAGTGTTGCTTCTTGATTAATATTTACATCTCAGAACCAGCAAAGCACACCTCCAGATCACGCATGGGATCTTTTTCTCCTTACTTGGGCAACAGAAAGTATAGGCAGGACAATTGTGCAAACAAAGATGCGTGCCAAGCCCACTGCACCGAAGGGAAGAAATAAAAATACCAGTTATTTAAAACACATGTATTAACAGAGGGGTTCACCTCCCCTCTGCCTTTGTGCTCTGCTGAAACCGTGGAGACAGATGGAAATCCTCACCGGAGCATCAGGCTGGCCCCAGTCCTTGGAGGATGGCTCTGGCCCCTGGCCGCTTTCACCCACCCATTGGCACCTGCACCGTCATCCACTGTCACCCACACTGTCACATCCACCTCTGTGCCCCAGAAACGTCCTGGGGAGCTGGACACAGATGCAGGAGGAGCTGATTGAAATTCCCACCCCCTCCCCACCAGGGAGAAGTACAGCTTTGATTTAAATTGGGGAGCAAGGCAAGGAGGGCACCGTGTCATGATACCTGATGTGGAAATGCTTCTCACATGGCTGAGCCTCACCTGCACAGGGTTTGCAGCATCTCCTGGGTACAGTGACAGATAACAGGCACAAAGGGACAGGATCTAGACAAATCAACTTCGTGCCAGCAAGGCTGTAGCTCTTTCCCCTTCCCATGTTCCTCTCCCCACCATCCCTCTCTGCCTCTCCTTTTCAAGTGCATTTAAAAGATTTCAGCCCAAATGTTCCAAATTTGGGGCTAAAGGGCGTTTCTGGCATTTGTTCTTTGTAAGGGGGATGGAGGGATACAAAACAGCAAAGGCCTGGCGCCACCCAGCCCCTTCCTGCAGCCCCGCTTTGCACCAGGATGCCAAAGCCTGAAGACAGGTGCCAGGTCCTGCCCAAAAGCCCTCTATTCCCCAAGTTATTACAGCAACATGATCTGGGTTCTTCAGCACAGCAAGGAAGGTGACACAGGGGTCTCAGGGAGATAATGGGAGCCAGAAAGTCTTATCAACTTCTTGGAGGGCAGAGGCAAGCCCTTCAAACGAAAGCCCTTGAGGGAGCAGAGAGGGTGTTTCCTCAAGTGTCAGGCACATTTCAGCAGTTTATAAATACTGATGGCCTCCCTCTACAACACGCAGCCTCACAGCACCGGCTGCATTCTCAGCCCTGGACCCAGTACTGACAGAGCTGAGCACCTGAGATTGATTTGGCCAGGGGAAGGCAGGATTAGGTCTCAGGCGTGTGTGTTTCCAGAGGCACCTTCAGCTGATGTTGCTTGGTTCAACCTTCTCGGGTTTGAGCTTTTTCCCCTACACAGACCAAAGAAGGAGTTAAACCAAGCTCACCTTTCCAGGAGCAGGACACACTGTTGCTTGGCTGGAAAGGGAGCAGGATCCAGCCCCTTCCTCCCCATTCCTTTCCCCCCACCCTGTTTCTCTCCTGCACACCCCACTGCTGAGAGCACTGTCCTGCTGCAGAACCTCCCCAGGCACCCCGATGATGAACTGTGAACCCTAATGACAGGAGAGGGGACAATGGTGTCAGACCCCAAGGCTGATCCCAGCCACACCAGGGGCTTCCCAGTGCATCCATAACGGGGACCCAACACACGGAGGTGGGGGAGGGATCAATGGCTTCACACACCCCAGCCTAGAGATCTCTCTGGGCTCTCTGCAGGTCTCCAATCCCCATGGCTCCACCACCCAGCCCTTTCCCAGATGATGCTCTGCTGAGTGGGATCTCCTGGGGACACATGGCAGGATGCAGCTGCCACAGACCTGCTCACCCAGCACAGCCAGGCTAACCCCATCCCTCTGCTGTGGCACACTCAAACCTGCTGAGACCTGCAGGTGATGGAAAAGGGGCTGAGGCATTCCCAGGGTGATGGCTGAGCCCCCACAGACTGAGGGGTGACTTAGATCTGGTCTCACTTTTGCCAGAAACAGAATTTAGCAGCACCTTCTGCGGGCTGGGCTGATGGCTAGTAAAAGTAGCTGTGTTTAGAAAGAGAGCAAATATAAAGCTCCTAGGGCTGTTTGTCACACCGACTGGGGAGAGGGGTTAAACACAGGCGTTTTCCTGAGCAGCCCCAATACCTCTGCCCTCCCCTTGGGGCCCCTGGGTGGGTTTGCTGCTGGTTGCAGTCCACATCCAGGCTGCAACTGCTATCCTTTGTTGGAACTGCAGCTGAGTTCCCTCCACTCCTCATCCTTCCCGGTTCCTGCCACCTGCCGAGGGCAGGGGGGTGACGTGGGAAGGAGCTAAACCCAGCTGAGTTCTTCCAGCCCTGCTGCGAGGCACCTAGGGCTGGCGCCGCCGGTTTCCGATGGGATCCCAGGTCTGGGTTTCCCCTGGCACCACCTCCTGTTTAAAGTCGAGGAGGAGCTGCTCCAAAAGGTGTGTGAGGTTTTGGGGGTTCCTGGGTTTATTCCTCCAGTCCTGGGAACAAAAGGAGCATCCCGAGATGGAGACTCGAGCTTCTGCAAGGGCAGTCAAATTTCCCCAGAATTTTGGGGTGGGTTAAGCAGAGGACACCCCCCCCCAACCTGCACAAGGACTGGTGGTTGGCCGAGGGTGAGACGGGGGAATGGGTTTGCCAGCGATACCTCCCCCGATGGACACCGGCCAGCCCGCCCCGGGCCGGTTCCTGCCTCTGCCCCCGGGTTCCTCTTAACGAGGTTTCCAGCTCGGCTGAACCCCCGCGTTGCTTTCAGGACCTCAGTCGTCCGGTACTGAACGGGGCTGGGGAGGGGGGGAAATCGCCATCCCCATCCCCCGATTTCTCCTCCCCAGTATTCTCGAGGGCTAACAAATGCGAAAGCGGGGCAAAATTGGGGAGGGGGTGCAGAAAATATTGTCACTGATTCACGGAAAGCCTGGGGCGGGGGGGGGGGGATTTAAAGCCCTGTGCCAACGCTCCCTTCGAAAGGGGGCGGCCCGGGGTTGCTTTCGGCGGTGGTCGCAGCGCCCTGTGCGGGAGTTTGTTATGGAAAGTCTGCAAAAGCCATTAGGACTTTTGTGCTGGGGCACTAGAAAAGCAGCACAGACACCACTCACTTTTCTAAATAAACATTAGTCTTAAAAAGTTTGCACTGCTGACCCCCGCAGCTCTGATTACTTGTAATTCTCTGAACCATATTTTAAGGCTTCGATTTTTTTTTTTTTTTTTTTGGCGGGGAGGGGGCGGATTTTGTTCGTTCTTCCCTGCAGCCGTGCCACAGATGTGCCGCCGGTGCTGTGTGCTTCGGGGGTGGTGTACAGAGGCGGGGGGACCTTGCCCAGCCCTCCCCACCCCCAAGCAGATCCTTATTCCCCAGCCCCGCAGCCACAGCCCCTCCGCATGTTCATCTCCCTCCACGTTCTCTGGGAGAAGCTTTTTCTTCCTTTCTTTTTTTTTTTTTTTTCTTGGAGGGATTGCGACCACATTCGCTATCCCGGTGCAGAGATGCTCTTCCCCTCTTCGGGTTCCCGGGGAGGACAGAAGTGTGCGGCATCGGCCCCATCCCCACCAGGCTGTGCCCCCAAACAGCCCCGGGACCCCGTGTCGTCCCTCACCCCTCAAACAGCCACATCTTCGCAGCGCGGCGGAGGCAGCTGCGCCGAGGTATCATCAGTATAATTGGAAGGGTCACATGTTAAACCCTTGCTGTTGTTCGCGGTAATGTAGCTCTGTCCCTCGGTTGCACATTTACCGATTTCTCTCAAACCAACCATTGTCACAAGGTTCACTCCAGGAGGAGTGATCCAATGGGTTGCTACGGCAACTATAATGACATTAAAATAGAGGCGGCAGCCGCCGCCTCCCCACCCCCGACTCCCGGGCACAGCCCTCCCTCCCTCCGTGCCTCTCCCTCCTTAAAAACCCGCAGCAGCCCCGCAAAACCCCGCACCTTTCCCTCCCGGGAGATAACACCAGTACCCAGATGCAAATAAAGTTTGGGGGGGAGGTATTCAAACCTTCCCGGGGAAAGCTGCCGAGGGCAAACAACCGGAGCGCGGCGGGAGCAGCGCGGAGCCGCCCCCCGCTCCCACGGGAGGTGAAATTGACCGATTCTGGTCACTTTCCAGTTTCCAGCAGGGGGGCGCGGAGCGCGCTCCAACCCCCCGGGAAAGGGTCGCGGGCGGCCGGGACTGGGGAGCGGGAAGGAGCGCGGGTAGATCCCTGCCCCGAGCGCTCGCAGGGAGCGGGGAAAATGGTGCAAACCTGGGGGTTGTAAAGCCCCCGCCGAGGCACCTGCGGCCCCGGGCGGTGAGACCCCCTCCCTCGGTCCGGCCCCGCGCTCGAAATTCACTTTTCGCCATTCGGTTCTCGGGGAAACGTTCGTTTCCGATTGATTTGCCTTTATTACGTCTCATCGGCGCTGCTACGGTGCTTTCCCACGTTTTTGTTTTTCCCCTCGAAATTTGGGGCGAGAAAAGATGTTTTTAAAAAAGACCCTTGTTTCCTGTTATCACAAGACACCCTCCCCTCTCGATGACTATTTTCCATCTGTTCTGTCCCGGGCACATAAAAAAGCGCGACGAAGGAATACCGTGCAAAAGCAAACGGAAAATTCTGGGAATATCGGCTATAATATCAACTGGATCTGGTGGGGGACTCCACCAGTGTAATTTCCACATATGAAAATACATATTTCCAAATTTTCCCGTCTTTCATCGCCGGCAGCCGATAGCAGCGCTTGAAATTGGGCTCACTGGGACTTCTGCGACGTTTTCCCGAATATCTTTCCCGATCTCTGAGAGGGGCAGGGAAACGAGTCGTTCCTATCAATTTCTCGCCATTTTTTTTTTCACGGGAGCCCGTCAGCAGGAGTTTACCGGGCAAGGACGGGGGAGAAAGACCAGACAGCTCCGCTCAGAGCCGTGGTTTCATTTCCTCCATCAAAACGTGTCCTACACCTGCCTGCAGTTGGGGTGAATCCCCAACTCCGGACAGACCCCGGAGCGTGCCCACCGCTGACAGCGCCAGGGAAAAAAAAAATAAAAAAACAACCAAAAAACAACCAAAAATTTAAAAAAGGAGGGATTCGGCACAACCCGAAACAGAGCCGCCCGCAGCCGGTTCACACGCGGTTTGCGGCGGCGGAGCGGCTTCCTCCAGCCGGCCCCGACGGCGGGGCTGGCAGCACCGGCACCGGCACCGGG
>VZSC01013301.1:73870-90360 GCA_013398225.1 Steatornis caripensis | reverse complement strand
GGAAGAGGGAGGGAGGGGGGAGGGCAGAAGTTGGGAAGGCGGCTCCCCCCTCCCCACCCCTCCCGAGCTGGGACCCGGTGGAAACGCTCCCGCTCTGCGCCTCCTGCCAGCGCTCCCTAGGCCTTTATACGACCGCCCTGGCATCACGTGGCGCCCACCGCCCGCCGCAGCCCCCGCGGGACACGGCGAGGGGCTGCCCGGCCCGGCCCGGTCCCCGTGGAGCGCAGCCCCCGCCCCCGGCGGGGATGCTTTCGAGGAAAGGCGCTGCCCGCTCCCCCGGTGCTCGGGTGCCCCGGTTACTCCTGGAGCCAGCTGGTGTGGGAGGAGGAGTCGGCGCTGGATAAAGCCCCCCCTCCACACCCGCCCCAGGCGCCCCTCGGTGCTGGAGGCTCTCAGGGCCCATTCCTGCGGGATGCGACGGCCGCGGAGGGTCCCTGCTCCCCCCGAGGGCAGCCTCGCCGGCGGGGACCCTCGCTCCGCCACGGCCGAGCCCTCAGGCCCCTTGAGGGGTCGTGTGAATTTGGGGATCCCCGGTCTCCTTCTCCAGGCGCTCACATCACCGACACCTCACCGCGCCCGGAGCACCCCGCCTGGAAACCCGCCTTCCCCGAGGGCTCCCGCGGGCCCGCACCCGCGAAAGGGATGCTGCCGCCCGGCAGATGTGGGGCGGAAGGCGAGGAGCATCGCTCAGTCAAGGCTCCCCCCACGCGAGAAATACCCAAAGCGAAGGCTGTGCGTGCCCGCGGTGTGCCGGGACGGCTCCCGAGTCCCGCATCCCCGGCGGACGGCGCTGGCCCAGCTGGCTACCGCTTTCCGGGGTGGCCCACCCGCAGCCTGGCCAGGCCGCAGGCACCCTCCGGGACGGGGAATCTCCTCCGGCCTCGGGATCTCCTGTCCTCCACTCTCCCGCCGTCGCTCCCCCTAAGGCGCAGCATCCCCCTACGGCGGGCAGGGAGGACGCAGTGGGCGGCGGACAGGCGCCTTGCCGCGGCTGCAGCCGAAGCGGGAGGATTTCCGTGTAAACGGAGGCACCCCAGCCCAGCCCCAGCCCGGAGCCACAGCAGTGTCCCCGCGGGTGGCAGAGCCCCGCTCCCCGTCGGCGGCCGCCCCTTCCCGGAGCAAGGCCGGGCCGACCACCCCGGCGCAGGGCAGGGGACACGGCCACGGCTGCAGCCGCCCACCCCGCACCCCGTGGGTGGCTGTAGCAGCCCGGTGTCCCCGTCTTTGCCGCGGACACACCGAGTCACGCTCGCACAGGAGTGGGTTTTTTTGCCCCTTGGAGGCTCTGCAAACAACAGCCGCTTTCCCGGGACGGAGGATGCCTGGGGAGGGAGGAAGGGGATTATTTCCTCCAAGGGGGTACCGGGGGGAGATCTCTCCCCCCTCCAGGCCGCGTTCAGCAGTGTGAGAATCCGCGGTGATGAATTGCCGGTCACTGCCGTTAACAGGTGCGAGCATTTGGTGATAAAATCCCCAGCACTAATACCGGGGAGCCGGGCCAAACAGCTGCGCAGCCCCGCTTCCAAATGCCGGTCACAATTACTCAAGCCCTAACGACTCGGTGCACAGGCTCGCCGAGCTCGGGGGGACCCCGAGGAGCGGGCAGGAGCAGGCAGGAGCGGGCAGAAGCGGACGGCGCTTCGCCCGCCCGTCTCGGGCTGAAGCAGCTATTGCAGAGCCAGAGCCTCTGCGCGGACTCGACCGCATCGTCCACCGTCGCCGCCAACAATGCGATCGGGGAGGATTTCCCGACCGGAGGGGAAAAGAGATGAATAATGTGCTGAGAATTGTCAGGAAGGTGGGAAGTGTCTCCCGCGGGCGCGTGGCAGGGCCGGGGTAGCTTTCCTGAGCCCTTTCGCTTTTATTCTCCTCCGATGCTGACAACCTGTGTTTGCAACACGTAGGCGTACATCTCCCCCCAATTTGTGTGTGTGTGTATATATATTCAGCTGTACATATTAATATATTTTTTCTTACATATTCTTTCTTATATATATATATATAATTGGCTGACACGGAGAAATGCTTCGGGGACGCCACATCTCTCCTACCGACTTTGTTTAAACTCTCCGTTCATCAGCCCCGCGGAAAGGCGATGGGAAGGAACGATGGAAGAGAGCGCGGAGGGAAAAGACCCGAGCCGCTTTCCATTTTTATTAAGTAAAATAATAGTTATGCCTCCCCTACATAAACGAAAGTGTCATAAAAAATTCCGAAGCAGCTGCCAGAGATTCCGACCACACACACAACGCGGCGATTGAATTTCCACTTGGTGCATTTCATGGCAGCGCGGAACCGCCGGGAGCTGAGCCTTGTGCACGGCAGCGAAGGGGAGGGCAGGGGGGCACCGAAATGACGCCCTGCGAGCGGCTGAGGGCAGCGGGCATCGCCCGGGGGATGCCCCGCACCCCCCGCACTCCCCGCGGCGCCCGGTCGCAGGGCGGCCGCCTCCCGATCGCGCTGCCTGGAGGCTGGCCCCGCACGGCTCGAAGTGAAACAGATGTGGGGGTCTGCTGCCCGGCCCCCCTCCCGCCCTGCCCCGGCTGCCGACTCCCACCCTGCCCGGACGGGCGGGCAGCGCCGGGCAGAGCGCGGGGGACCCCCCCCCGGCAGCTGGGGGCTCGGGTGGAGCCTTTTGCCGCTTTACTCATGAGCGTCGGGCCCCCGACGAGCCCGAAAAAGTTGCGGGGAGAGGTGAGAAAGGTCTGTCGGAGGCGGCTGCCGGTGGGATGCGGCCGGTGCCTCGTCCCTCTCCCGCCGGGACCTCCGCCTCCGGCATCGCGCGTCCGGAGCCGCCGCAGCTCGAGAAATACCGTGTCCCGATCGGCCACCATCGACACGATTCCTGCCTGTTTCAAGGCAAAATATCGTCCGCGTTCAAGTCGAGAACGACCCGAAAGGAAACGACGGTGAAGGAGTCCCCGTCCCTCCATCGGCGAGCGGCTCCTGCTCGCCGAGTCGGTCTTAGCCTCGGCTTTGCCAGGCGAGGTCGGCTGCAGAAAAAAATCAAAACGAGAAAAAGTACCTAAACTACACCCGTCCCGAAAAGATTTACAAAAGGGAAACCCGGGACGGAAGCAAACCAGATGGTCGGATCCCGACACGTACATACACGCACACAAACGCTCCCGGCCGTGCATCCACACGGAGCGACGGCTGAGTCCTTGTCACGGGTTTGCACGCCGGGCTCAGAAATGGTGCGGTCTCCCGAAACAGAAACGCTATCGATCTACCCGAAAAGATCGCCTTGTCATCGTCCCGCTGCTCCCAGGCGTGCAGGGCTGGGAGGGAAGCATTTTTCCTTGGGCAGAGTTTTAATTTTTCTGCTCTCCTCGCTGAAGTGTTTCCTTACAGACAGCCTCCCTCCCCATCTCCCGTTTTAACCCGACTCTGATGTACATTTCACGTTAAGTTGCGCTATCAAATGTGCCTGGGGCTGAGAGCTGGCGGGGTGCGGAGAGTCTCCAAAAACTCTCAAAAGTGTGTGGGGGGGAAGGCCATCGGCCGATCAGGATTTTTTTTTTTTTCCTTCCTTTAAATTGACTTCCACTGTCTGTCCCGCCTGCCTTAATGAGGCATGTCGGGTCGGCGTTTTGATGTCCTGCACACCCCTCTTTAGCAGGTGGATGCCTCTGGTCGGGTTTTCCCTCCCGGTGCTGCCTCCTCCGTGGGGGCGGGTCGGAGCCCCTGCGAGCTGCAAAACGGCGACAACGACCAGGCACAATTTTTTTTCCACAGGGGAAATCTCTGCCTCTCCGCCGGTACCGTTATTTGCCGCGGGGTGTAGGAAGGGCAGGGAGAACAACCGCGGAGCACTGCGGGGTGCGATCGCTGCTCCTGCCTCGGCACTGGCCATGCCCCCGCCTAAGGGAGCCGGTCCCGGCCAGAGCATCCGTCGGCGCTGGGGTTCATCGCGGGGCGAAGCCCTGATCCCGCACCGCGGAGCCCGGGGAAGGGCAGCATCGGGCCCTGCAGCGGTTCCGTGCGCTGTCTGGGGCACAGCGGGGGGTTTAGCTCCAGCCTAGCCGACGTTGCTCCCAGATCCTTCCAGACGATCCGTTGGTTTTGTGATACATAATCGTTCTTGTTTCCTCTGCCGAGCGGCATCTAAATTCGTTTATTCTGATGAGAACTGCATCTACAAGTCCCCCAAGGCTCAACAATGGATTTTTCTGTATTACCTTGTTATCAGGCTTGGCTGACCTCTAACTTCTCTGAAAACATGAACAAGACAGACCTGCTCCTGCCTGGGCTGCCCCAGGGGGCTCTTTTTCCACTTATGTGATTTCCTTTGATATTATTTCTCTTCTTTCCATATCCAAGGCTCAGACCTTCAGTGCTCCCTGCAGTTCAACCTGTTTTCCAGCCCTATACTGCCAGCTGCCAGCTCACAAAAATCGGTTTGCAGCCTGCATACCAAGAGCTCCTGGCACAGGGAGGTAAGTGGGAATGGTGGTGCCACATACTGCGAGGTGTGTGAAATTCCCAGTCTGGAAACCGCTGGAGCCAAGTGCCTATATCCATCCCTGCAGCGCTTCAATGCTGGACATCTAGGTTTTGTTGACTTGTATTTTCAAATGCAGGTGTCCCAAAATCCACACCAAAAGGGTCTGGGTTTCAAGGGCAGCTTTTCCCAGACACCTCGTGTGCGGGGCTGAACCCCCATTAACCTCTGAAGAACAAGGCTCCCTGGTTTTCCTGCTCTTCACATGAGTGGGAAACTCCTCTCTCCCCATACATACGCATTTATTTAGGTGCTGTGATTGGAGTTTAGGACCTTGGTTTTGGCCTCGCAGTTCAAAAACTTTGTGTGCTGCTCCCTATTCATAACTGACCCTATCCCCCTTGGACTTGAAGCTCACCAGGCACGCTCATATGCAGCTTAACATTCAACTGATTAATTCTGGCTTGGTATAAGCTTGTTTTCATAATATTCTTCAGCAATCTGACATGAAAAGAGATGGATACACACACACATTTACATGACCCAGAGGAACGCAGTGATTTCAAGCCATAAACCACCAGGTGCACCTTTGAGACTCACCAAATCCAGCTCTCCTGGTTGCCATAAAAACCACATTAGCCAAAGGCTGATGCATGTGGAATGCAATTATGCTCTGGCACATGGCAACATGTATAGAACAGCCTGGTAACTGTGCCTACCACGCAAAGTACAATGTGAAAACAAGCCTGCTAAATCACTTCATTCTTCCCTGAATTCCTGAAAATAAAAGATTTCTTTTTTTTTTAATGGAAGGAGATACAAGTGGGAGGGAATCAGATTTTCCAGAAGTGGGTGCGCCAGTGCAACAACCTAAATAAATGGCGAGATTCACAAGGATGTAGAAACCCATGACTAGAAATGTAGAAATCCATGATCAGGTTTCTGGGTCCAGGTTTTCCGTTTTAGAACTGATCATGCCAAATATGCCCAGGAAATCCCTGCTGCTGAGTTATCTGCATTCAGCGGTTCGGCAGCCCTCACACCCACCTCACCCACCGAGCTGGCAAAAGTCCACTTCTGCCAGAAACGCCAGCTGAGGACCCTCAACATGAGGGCCAGGAGCAATACAGAGAAAGGACCTTCAAAGGAGGAAACTGCAGAGAAGATCAAAAATTACTGGAATATAACTTGATTGGGACAATATTATTTGACTTCATTTTAATTGTTTCTGCATATAGTAAATGGCTGGGGATAGGGTTATTTGCTCCTGGAAGTATCCAGCAACATCCAGGGGGGATCAGGCTGGGGTGAATCTCCTGTAACCATGCAAGAAATCAGCCCTGCGCATGAATGCTGATATCTACAGATCTGCCTCGCTAACAGGTCCATAGATACCTTTTGCTTCGACTTCAAATAAAACTATGCTTCAGTCGGCTGGAGGCTGTGGTGTTCCTGCTGTACAGCAGCATAGCACAGCACTTCTTTCTTTTTTTCCCATCTTGGGAAGGAGCTCAATAAACAGAGGGAAAAAGTTTGCAATCTAAAGTATGCAGAGGAAGATGAAGTATCTCACCCATGCACAGAAGCAGAGGCAGAGCCAAAGACCTTAACCCTGTCCCCTTATCCAGCAAAGGAGAGCCAGGTAGAAAAGGGGAGGGGCAGACAGTGGACGTTTCATCTGGGTCACTAGCAACAGACAAAAATATCAAACCAGGCATCACTGTAATAATTTGGGACTGAATCTGTACAGAAAGGTGAATCTCAGCTCCATTGCCCTGCCAGTGTATGGCTTCAGATGCCAGTTCCTCCACTGCATCTCCACCAGGTCACAGCTTCACCCCACAGCTGGGCTCGGGCACTTCAACAGCCTGGCAGCAACTCCTTCGGGTCCAGGACCCAAAGCTGATCTCTGCTTTGTGCTCTGGAACAGACAGCCCTGCCGCTTCTCAGGCTGACTTTGTGGCAGCGTTGGTGTGGCTGCAAGGGACAGTTCTCCATCTCTATAAAATAGGTGCTCTGCAGTGCACAGCAGGTAAAAGCAACATGCAAGAAACCAACCCCAGCATCTCCAGACCAGTGTGAAATTCTCCTGCTCCTTTCTTCAAAACACCAGAAGAAATTGCTGACCCGAGCTGCATGGAGGCAAGAGAGGCAGAGCCTGTCAACTCACAGATTTAAACTAATCCAGCCACTCTGAGGGTGTTGAAGCTTCACATGCACACACATCCCCCCTCTTTCACTTACTGCAAGTGAGACTCTGTTCATTCTTGCTGGAAGAGGAAGCTGCACCGCTTGGACAGAAGAAATGACACCAAGGGCTGACGTTTCACATCTGGCTTTATGTTACTTGGAAAGATCTGATTTCTGCAGGATGGATACTCAGCATCGCCCAGGTAACTGGATCCCACCAATACTCATTTTGAAATGCCTTTTTGATCACCATTTCGCAGGCTTTTTCATCGTGTAGGTGCTCAGCGTTAAAACCCCATTATAAAAGGGCACGAGGTGGTGGGATAAGTTATGTGCTCCCTGAAAACACGTCGCTGGGGTCCTGCGGGGGAAGCAGACTGGTGGGGCTTCCCTCCCAGCGCAGAGATAAGCGTGCCATCTAGAGGAAATCCTCTTTACTGCCAGGACTGGCAGCTGAAAATTATCCAATAAAGCGTAATTAACCTCTGGCTTCAGAGAAAATCCTCCATCCGTGCCCTACTGCTCCGGGCTGCTGCACAGGCTCATCGCGGCGGGCTGGCGATGCACAGAGGCATCCAGGTGGCTCAGGAAGGTCCCGAGCACTCGAGGATCACCCCAGCCCACGCTGGCATGCATTGGCCTGTCCTTTCCCCATAGGTGATGTCAGCTGTCCAACCCCCCTGGTATGGGCATTTGGATGTAAAGGAGGAGAAGGCAATGTGGGTCTTTCTGTAGCCCATGCTCTCTACCACTTCATCTTCTGAGAAAGGTAAGACGTCTGCACATATGGCAGGGTAAGAAGGCTGTATATATCGTATAATGCCCTCCAGTGGCTGCTAGTAGTAGTCCCAGACCTAAGGGTGCCAATGCCTGAGCTGTAGGTGAGGGCACAGGTGCACTAATGGAAGCACTGGCAGGGTCACCTCCTCTACCAGCAACTCCCACCCTGTGGAGCACAGCCCTGCAGAGCCCTCGGGGGGCTGATATGGGTGTGCGGGGTACAGTCCAGCAGCGCGGATGAGGCTCTGGCCTCCCATGGGGCAGATCCATATGTCCACCCATTTTTCCTAAGGAAATGAGAACGAGCTAACTTCCCAGGCTGGAGTGCTCTCATACACTGCTGCAGTCATGGACGCCCTCACCCAGACCTTCAGGCATCTGTAGATTTGGAACATGTGACGTGTGAAACACGTGGGACAGCAGGTACCACAGGTGTTGTACCCTCCTGGGGTCAGAGCCAGCCCACCAAACCCCACAGCTTCCATATCCCACAGCTTCCACTTTTTCTACTGTTCCAACAGTGAATAGGACGTCTGCAGTCACCAGCACAAGACTCTTGTCCCACTAACAAAAACAAATCCTTCAAGCCCTAAAGATAATTGAAAAACAGTGATCTAGGTCCAAGCAGAGGGACAAGTGCTACAGCCCAACAGGTAGCTGCCTGTAAGGGAGGGGAAGCCTTGCCAAAAAAAGAAAACTTCAGAGATGGAGAAAGATCAGGGAAGATCTCACATGCGAGAAACCTTGCTCTGCAGAAAAAGCAGGTGCATGCTTAAGCGGAGAACATATGGAGAGGAGCTGCTATTGCATTGATTCACTGATATTCTGCAGGATTCTTTTATATTTTCTTCATTTTCTTCAAATGAAGATTATTCCAACTTTTTCCCGTCATCTCAGAAGCTCCCCTAGATACTGCTGTCTGGTGCTCCCAAGCCAGGCTGAACCCAAGCAACATCTGCAGCACTTTTTTGCTTTTAACAGTAATCCTGTTTCCATTTTGCACCCTCCTCGCCGCCTTCTCCCCCACAACCATGGGTTTTGGGCCCGACTCCTAACCCATATCTTGGAGATCACAGCAATAAACCATGCACGGTGCCCTCATCACCCACACAATTGTTGTTCCCACTGCTCCGTGACAGGGAGGGAAGGCATGGATGTCCCCATGGCTCATCGCAGGTGCTCACAGCTCACGTGGAGTGAAGGGCTTTGCAGAATCGCCCAAGGAGCTTGTGTGCTTTAGAGGTCTCTTATTTCCTGTCATTGTCAAGAAGAGCCTAGTTGTAATAAAAATCTGGGCTCCGATCCTACAAACACTTATGCCTGAGCTTAACTCTAAGCACGTGAACCGTCAAAGGGGACTATTCATGTGCTTAAAATGTAAGCATGTGCTTAAGCGTCTGTAGGCCTGGAGTCTGTCACTGGAGGGATTTGTGCCTTAAGCCCATATTCTGGGTCATTATCCTTTTCATGTCTTCTCTGGCATCTCAGAAGATGCTTCAAAGGGGAATTTTCAAGTTCTTCAATAAACTTTGCCTTCCTGAGCAGCCTGGATTCTTGCCTATTCTATGGGGCAATTCTCCGTTGTCTCCCCTCCCCCTGTTAGCGATAATCCTGTGCTATTTCATGCTTGGCCAGACAATTAAGCCCTCTTGCTGCTTGGCTCTGTCTTTGTTATGTATAATTGTTCCAAATAATTAGCCACTATTGCATGCTATTCTGAAACTACTTTGTATTGCAATTATACTTAGAGGGTGAGCATCAACTCAGGGAGAATCCAAGCAGCAGACAGCCTGGAAAGAAGGGGCTTCAAGCCAGAGAGAGACGGATGCGCGCTTAAACTGACACCATGGAAAACATAACAATAAGTAACCAGCGAGGAGTAAATATTGCTTGGAGAGGGTCTGCAGCTGATGGGGTCGAGGCAAGAGAGCTGGGGTGGGCTGCAGGGTCTTGGCCAGAGTGTCACCTGGCTGCCACCTCGTGGGTGCTGGCTATGGTGCAGGAAGTAAAACCGTACTCCACTTCCATCACTTCCATGGTGACTTGCAGCGAGCACCTTGGCCAAGTGGCCAGTTTTGCCATCTCCATACAACGTAAGGTATGCATAGCTGTGCTGGGATGCGTTTGGGGTCTGGTAGCAAAATGTTCCCTAATCGTGTCTTTGGGATGGTGAAACTTGTGATTTCCTGAGGGTAAAGACTCCAGATGATGAGGTTGGGTCAGCAGCCTTCTATTTTCCCACCAGCAAACAGATCTCTGCTGTCGATGAGTGCCAGATGGAATGCTCAGAGGAGTTACAGGTCTATGTGAATCATCTTTTTGGAGACAAAAGTAGTGTGGTGCAGCAGAGCCCCCTTAGCATTACTCAGTCTCTTGTCTTTCAAGCAGGGAACATCAGAAAAGGATATAACCAAGCACCTGGGCTTGCCTGACCTGCACCGGTGAATTAATCCCTCTGCTGAAATCCATGGCCTGCTCTGAGCCAAGAGTCAGGACAGCCAGTGACAGTGCGCTTGGATGATTTAGTGCTTTTTGAAATTAATTTTCTCCAGCCAGGTTGGGCTGCTTGAAGCCTCCTGAAAATAGATCTACAGGCTGGCTGGGTTTGGTTTCCAACACCTGGTCAGCTGAAGGAGTTTTAAAACCAAGTGGAGATGTCTGTGGCGTAGATGGAAAGCACCCAAAATGTCCGAGACAGTTGGGTCCATTCTCTGCAGACAGTGTATGCTGCTTCCGTTGACTCAGCAGAGACAACAAATGGAAAATTAGATTTTCCCAGGCACGTGCATAAGTGGCTCAGGTGCATCCTTCCTCCATGCAGCACCCCGAGGTGCCATGAGCCAGGGCTGCTTGTTGGTGTTGGAACTGGCACAGTCAGTTCAACACATGCATAAAAACAACTGTTGCAGTGTAACCACTTTGGTAGTCCCAGTAAAAAGATTGTGAAACGAATGGACCTTGGATGCTCTCCCAAGAGCTTGCACATGTAACGCTGCCAATGCTCAGGCTCTGCCGCTTTGCTGCGTAACCGCAGCCTTGCTTCTCAAGTGCTGTAAGCGTCAGGCCAGCCCCAGCCCTGCCGTTCACGTACACAGCACAGCACATTTCAAACACAAAGTTGGGCTGGCTGCTGCAGACAAATGCTCCTTCGTCACTGCCCCCTCACCTCCAATCAAGGGCCCAGATTCTCGCCGTTCTTCCACTTGTTTATCTATTTTTACTCTAGGGAGAAGAACTGCAGGAGAGCAGGAAGCCCCATGCAGCCCTGTACCCTGTCTGCCTGCAGCGGATGCTTAGGAAAAGAGCAGATGCTTAGGAAAAGGGTGAAAGAGGGTTACAGCCAGAGAAATCCTTCCTCTCTGAAATCTTCCCACAGTCAGTAATTGGTGTTTTAGGGATTTCCCAGCCTGGAGGCTGCGTCCAACCCACCATGTTTAATAACGACCATCCCTGAACGAGCCTCACCCCGTTCTCGTCCCGACTGTACCCCAAACACCCACGGCCTCCTGCCCCTCCCCACGCAGCCGTGAACAGGACCGGGCCCAAGGGCCGGGATGCTGCCCGTACATGCTGAGCACCCCCCTCCCCGGTCCCAGGGCCCGGGGCGGGGGCCGGTAGCGGCTTCCCAGGGCTTTCCACTGGAGGTCAGTGTCGGCCTGAGCACGGCGGCTGGCACCCTGGGCCACCTCCCCAGCCACCCCACACCGCTGGGGTAACGCGGCGGAGGGCACGGCAGCGTTGCTCTGGCCCTGCTCAAACACAGCGACTGCATCACCCCTTCCCGCCCGAGTATGAAGCACCTAAATATCAAGGTCCTGACTATAACGTAGCAGAGATGGTGACAGACCCCCGATACCCCGAGATGTCGCTCAGAGCTTGGGCAGTGCTGACTTCCAGACACCAATTTGTTAAAAACTCATTATCAGCTGGCAAAGCCGATCTCAGCTGGTCCCACTGCACCCACTGCCCATGTCCCCATCACTTTACTGCCTCAAGTGTGACTTTTTCCTTCAGGAAAAGGAGACACTGCCGCCTCCAAGCAGTGTATTTGCAAAGGGCAAAGCATTGCATAGAACAAGAGCTAGTTATGGTATAAAATTTCCAACACTGGGACTGCCAGCAGACAGCTGGCAGCATCCAGACAAAATCTAACACTACCAGAGGGACCAACAAGTTGTTCAGGAAATGTCCTTTGACTAAAATTTCAGCTAGTGTTGTGTTTGTTTGCAACTGGATGGAAAACACTATTTATAGGTTGGGAATATCAACTGGAAAGAACAATTTTTATTGCTTGTTTTAAGATGTGGGGATAGCTGCAGGAAGGTGGCACAAGCATGAAACACACAGAATGCTGTGGTACACAGACAGACATGACAGCTTGGTTGGTCCTCCCTGGGCAGTCAGTATTTCCCAGAGGAAAACAAGCATCTTTTTCAAAGTGGCAGCTGATTTACGTTATTTTTTCTGAATGCACAGCCTGAGGGATCTGAATTCAGCCCTATTTGCAAAGGTCCATTCACCAAGAAGTCAGACTTTCTTGGCAATAGCCCAGGTCACCACCCAAATCCCTTTGGTGTTCAGGATGAACTCCAAACCCCACCTCTGCAACTTGTGGGCTCGAGATGGGGCTCTCCCCACCATGGGATGTCCAGAGGACCTCTTAACATCACCCTAAAGGATGATGTTCATTTCACAGTCCTGGAGAGCAAAGAAAAATTTGCCTATGTCTTCTGTGCAAGCAAGATCGAGATAGCTGTGACTGTCATTAGTTAATATTCCCTAAACTCCCTGGATATTGCTAAATAAAGGGGAGGATTTCAAAGGAGACTTGGTTTTACAGCTGAAATCTGTGTGACAATTACTCCTGTTTCACTCAAATCCCTCTTATTCACTAAACAGGGACACTGAAAAGACACTAAAACAGATGAAGGGCACAGGTATAAACTTTACAAAGCTTAAAACTACTCTGTCGCAGCAAGGCTTATGCTTTACATGACACTTAAATCCTACTCATTTGCTAGATTCACCCTAACTGTAAACAAAGCTTTGAAATGAAAGCTTAAAAGCCTAGTTGGGATACATTAAGTTAACCAAGAAGACACTCTTAAGGCATTAGTTTAATGACAATCACAATACAAGTGCCAGAGGTTTGTGCATGTGAGGATTAATAACTCTAGGAGAAGAGGTTTCTTCTATCTATAGAAGGGGTCCGGTCCCCGTGCCTTCCAGCTTGTTTGGCAGTGTGAGATCCACACTGAGGGTGGCTTATTGCCGCTTGCAGGGGGCTCTGGGCTGGGGCTGTCTTGCAGACAGGCGGGTACGGGGCCCTAGGAAGACGTGCAACCCAAGGCTGCATACCAGGGTTTGTCCTGACACATTGGGATGGAGTCATCCACTCTCTCTGAGCCAGGTTTTCGGAGATCCAGCCCACTGTGGTGACTCTTGCTTCATGTCAGAGCCCCCTTGGTTGAAGAGACCCCTCTTGCACAGGCACAGGGGTGGGACAGGTCTCCTGCAGTCACACACACACACACAGATCTGGAGCTGGGTGCTGCTCTCCAGAAAGCCCCGAGGAAGGAGGGCACAGGAGGCTGGGGGACAGGAGCAAGCCACAGCCCAGCCCTTCAGGCACACTGAGCCCCTCTGGCTCCTCTAGCACTTAACACCCAGAGAAGCCAGGAACTTGGAAAGCCCTTTTTAACACCAGTTCCCCAATCCTGTAGGGTTCCAGGCTGGCTGAGGAGAAGCAGGCTCAGCCCGGTGTGAGATGTCCTGGCTCGGCCACCTCTTCCTAGTGCATCCCACTGGGCAGAACCACAGCATCACCTGCCCATCCCGACCACCCAAGGCTATTTTTCTTTCATGCTTGTACTTGGTTCTCCCCTGACTCAGCAACCCTTCTGCTCGCAGTGTAAACCTAGCAGACTCCCAGTCCGGGCCTGGCGATGCTTGAGGGAAGCCAGCAGACCCAGCCCTTCAGGCACATGTCTGGCTCTGACCCCCTGGATACTCAGGCAAGATTTCAAAAGTGCTTTTGTTTGAAAAACTTTGCAGAATCAGGCCCTGGGGATGAACGTGAGCTATGACAAATGTCCTTCCTACTGACTGTCCTTGCAAGCAATTATTTCAGCGTCCCCTCCATCTATCTATACCGACAGTATATTACCTACAGGAAAGACACTTTGCAAAGACCTCTGTCTATAGGTGTCTTCTGTAGAGAGCCAAAGTATTTTAAGGGATACATTTTTACACAACACCCTTTCCGAGCAGGGCTATCTTTAAGCGAAAAGCACAGAAGCTGCTACTGGGAGCACTGTGAAAACTGAAAAGGTGAAGCTGGAGGGACCAGGGAGGAAGCCCAGAGTCCAGCGGCCCAGCCGAATGCAGCAGACCAGAGCTGGTCCAATTTTTAGAGTCAGATGAAGCCCCAATTTTAAGGAGACCAAGACGAAAAAAGCATTTTCTTCTCTCCCATCTCACACTAACCCCACTCTCAGTTTCTATGGAGCACATAGGATAGAAGAATGAAAAGCCACAAGCTCCCAAGCTGTGGGAAAAAGCTACCTCCTTGGGTACCCACCTGTATGCTCAGCTTTTGGTCATGACCGTCAGCCAGAGAATGAGATGATCAGTTTTGCACCAAAGCTCAACAGACAATCAACTCCTCCTAAGCAGGAGCAATGTGCAATAAGGACTACGAGAAACTGCTTTGCTTCAGAGGACACCCTTGAGAATCACGGGAGAAATCCTAGCTTGTCACTTTCGCTCAGAGGGTGTTTAAGTTAAAAAAAAGCTAAATCTTGGGATGGGGAATTCTACCTTCAAACCTGGCAAGACGGTCTGGCTGTCAGTCCCGTAAATAAAGAGCAGCAGCCCGGCCAGTGAACAGGTTGGAATTTTAATTGATTTTGTTTCTAGGAAGGAAAGATACTATCTCCTAATTTGATGCCCTAAATCAGAACTTCACCTGCAAGGGATTCCTCGGAGGGAAGACAGGTTCCCTGATACACAAACGGAAACCACTGAGTCCAGTAACAGCTGTGTGGGCAAACCTTGCAGCTTCCAGGTAACGGAGAGCTTATTGCAGCCTTCACATGGCTCAGCAGTGGTTAGTTACCATTTACTTTTTGAAAAATCATAGCAAAACAGACAGCTTTAGAAAGTGCCACTAAAAATGTAAGATGTGGCAGTGTCATAACAGCAGCACGAGCCTGTCTCCCACTGGTTACAAGACTGATAATTTCCTCTTGTCAAGATCCATTCTAAGCCAGAGGAACGGCAGCACTGGACATGTTGGAAGGAAAAACTTTATTTTAAAAAAGTCCTTTCTAACAATAAAAGTTATTTTTAAAAATAGTAGAAAGAAAAAATCAGGGAAAAAAAGAAGTTTTTCCTACAGGGAAAGGAAATTATAAACATCTTAAATATTCATTTAAAATCCAGTGAAGTGGTTTAGTAAGGAGTGGGGGTTTTGGGGGCACTCTCATTCCAGTTACAGAGGAAGCACCCAGAGAAGAGAGGAGAAAGTCCATTTGCGGGACAGTTCCTGCTCTCTGGGTTCCTGCACGTTACACTACACATCCATCTCCTAGGTGTGCTCCTCCTCACCCCAGGGATGTCCTGGGGTGCTCCAGTGTGCCCTGCCGCAGACGGCATCTGCGGGATCAGGCTGTGCGAAAGGGACAACACCCCAGGTGCAGGGATCCCTGCCTGGCAGATGCAGCCAGAGAGCACCATTTCCAGGAGGGTATGAGGCAGAAAAACATCACTTTGTCTCCAGTTAAAAGATGAGAAAGAGAGGAGTTAGGTCCTACCACCCTGCGCACATGGATGTGTGTCCACACATGGCCCAAGGCTGGGGACCTCAACCTCACCCCAGCTGATCCCCATGGCAGGGAGAAGTCCACGTGTCCAGAGATGCTCGTGGGAGCCTGGGGGTGTCCAGTCAATCACCCCCCAACGCCATCACATGTACCGCTCCAGGCCGGTGGGGAAATTGGGCTGCCTCATGTAGGCATTGCTGGAGCCAAACTGGCTGAGGGGCGATGCGGAAAGCCCCAGCAGCTGCTCGCTGTGCTCAGCGCAGGCCGGGGGCCGCATAGCCGGCAGGGTGAGTCTGTTGGGAGCCCCATACAGCTGCGGGCTGCCTGGTGAGTAGCTGCCCTGTGCCACGGGCAGATGCGGGGGTGAGGCGGCGTAGGGGTAAGCCAGGGTGTTTGGGCCAGCCCGGCCTAACAAGCTGGGGCTGACGGGTTGTGCCTGGAAGCAGGGAGGCTCAGAGGTGCCCGCGGAGCAGGTGGGAGCCAGCTCAGCCCCGGGCAAACCCAGCGATGGGTGGCCCAGCTCAGCGGGTGGCGAGGGCTGCAGGGCCTGCTGCCCGCTGATGAGGCTGTCGATGCTGAACATCCTGGGATGCTGCACCGGTGGTGCTGCCCCTGCAGCGTAGGGGTGGAAGACGGTGCTGGAGAGCTGAGGGCCATAGCTGGGTGAGCAGAGGGCGTTGGGGTAGGGTGCTGTCGGTGCTGTGGGGCGGCCAGCGGGTGGGGGTGTGAAGGCGCTGGAGTTTTGCATGTAGCCGGGGTAGGTGGTGATGTCGGTGCGCTTGAAGCGCTTCCTTCGGCGCAGGAAACTCCCGTTGTCAAACATGTCCTCGGCGGCCGGGTCCAGTGTCCAGTAGTTGCCCTTGCCGGGATGGCCAGGTTCCCGGGGGATCTTGACGAAGCAATCGTTGAGGGTGAGGTTGTGGCGGATGCTGTTCTGCCACTTCTTGGGGTTCTCCCGGTAGAAGGGGAAGCGCTCGGTGATGAACTTGTAGATGCCCCCCAAGGTGAGCTTCCTCTCGGCGGCGTTGGCGATGGCCATGGCGATGAGGGCGATGTAGGAGTAGGGGGGTTTGCCCCGCTGCACCGGCCGCTTCCTCCGGCGGCCCCCGGCGGGGGGCGGCGGCTCCTCGGGGGGCGGCGAGGGAGGGCTTCCCCCCCCTCCCCGCGGCTCCGGCTTCACCGGCGGCGCTTGGCCGGCGGGGGGAGACCCCCGGGGCGGCCCGGGGGAGCCGGGGCTGGCCGCGGCGGCGGGG